>WHYT01017857.1:0-68328 GCA_009806455.1 Tetrax tetrax
CCCCCCCCCCCCCCCAAGAACAGTACTCAATAACTTTGGCTGCTACTGCAGGAACTACGAGTCCTGCCGGTCGCTACCTCAAATCTCAAGGTAAGAGACCAGGAAAAGAGGAACACACTATTAATGACAATTTGTGCAAAGTTTGGTTTAAGTGTCTTGCTGCGTATCACACAAGTTGAAGGTAGAAGTTGGAACATAATTAACTCCCTAGAGCAGCACGCAGCCACCTCACCATGAGGCTATCTCCTCTTTCTACAGTCTTTTGACTTCCTCAGTACAGCTTCTGACAGAAAGTGAGGATGAAGTCTGACAGACAGCCTCCTCCACTATGCAGCCATGATATATCCCCTGAAGTCCAGCATACACATGGAATAAGACAGGATTTTGTGAAAAAAAAAAATTATCCATGCTTAAGTAATTAAAGATTTTACTATAGTCTAGACCAACCAGGGGATAGAAATTGGGATGTGCAAGTAGCAGACTTCTTAACTTTTGAGTTTTGCCTGATTTTGCAGTGTTAAAGATGTGCTGTTAGCTATGTGTTGTATGCATACGTCTGAGTTGCAGTTTCCTCCTTGGCAATCACTAATCACACTACATTTCCCTAAGCAACATTGCTCAGCTGACAGGCTTTGGTTTGCTTCCATTGCACTATTTTTTTTTTTTTTTTTTTAACATTATTTAATTTGAGAAGTTGACAGTGTGGACACCTATGAGCAAATCATCCTAAACTGCCTTCATAACCAACTGTGAGAAACAGGCGCTTCGGAGAGCTCAGTTAATCTCGCATATTTCATGATTACATGTTAGGATATAATGAACTGCAGCTCAGCACTACCTACCAGTGTCATCTTTGGCTGCAAGGTTTACTCATCCACACTAGGCAAGATGAATGTCTGATTTCCAATCTTTGAAAAAAATAAATCTGAAGACACGGCAATCCTGTATGCCCTGTATCCACATTTTTCAAATGGAGATTGTGTTAGTGTTTAGATAAACCAAGTAATTACAGACACCTCAACCTGACACTGGTTCTGAGGAAAATAATGGCTGACATGGGATGTAGCAGAGAAAGACCATAGGAAGGCACTATAATTCACATTTTCTTCTGAAAGCAGATCCTATCAAGCTAGTTTGATACTTTCTTTCATGAAATTGAAATTGCACATTTGGTTGATTGTAAAAGTTTATGGTGTCAATTCTGCATGGTGAGATTTCTACAAGGCATTTTTATTGGGATCACAGACAATTTGAGTTAAAAAAAAAAAATCAGAATCATCTAACTCATAGGAAGAATATTTAACATGTAGAACACCAGCTAGCCAATAGCCTACCTCTGCACCAAAACGCAGCTGTACATGAAGAGTCATCGCTGCAAGAATGTGCCCTAATAGAAAGCTGCTCTTGTTTCTATTACCCACACTTATTTTCTCAGAGGCAATGGGAGCATCTCTACAAAAGCTGTGCTATGTAAACCTACTGCAGAAACCATTTGAGTTAATGGCAGATTGCCGTGCATCATTTACACGGTGAAGGAAACACGGTTCCCGCTGGGCAGTGGTCCTCAGAGACCCCTACTAGTCACAGGCAAAGCAGGGCCAAGGATGATGGCTTTGGCTGCAGACAGTGAACAGAAAACCCTTTGTCCAGGGAGACTGAGACTGTGTTTACCCAGAACAAAGCAATACCTTTTTTTTCCTAACCTCATCCATGAGACAGAATTGTTCCAGGTGATACCTTTTTTAGCTGGTTCATAAACAGACAGGGCAGAAAATGTCAATCCTAAGGGCTATACCTTGGTGAAAGAGCCAGTGTTCAAAAAGTAGGACTTTTTGTTGTGTAACTGTTCCAGTATGCAGACCCTGATGAATCCTGCCTATAATACTGCAAGGGGAGAATGCAGTAAACCATCATGTTGTTACAATCCTATCAGGTAATAAGTTATAAGACCTTAAAGAGATTAACTTCTGATGTCAGTGTAGCTATTCTGGCTTAAATCAAATGAGGATCTGCTCTGTGGAAAAGCCTTTGATTGTCTTCAAAAGAGAACTAGTTGGAAGTGTGTAGTTAAATTTCTCTTCTACAGAGAAAGAAAAAAGTTGTTTGGTTTTTTTATTTTTCATTGAAAGCTTTGTTTGATTCAAAATATGACAGCAGGAAGATCAGTTGCTCACTGTAATCCTTCAATGCCTCAGTATAGATTTTTCTCACCGAGAGTGGAAATATCAAATCTATTTTGGGAAACTATAGTTACTGGATATTTTTTTTTCCCCCTAAATGAAATGCTCAGAAAATATTTATGAAATAATATAATAAACATTTTAAAAATGTTTGTCTCTCTTTGTATTTATTTTGAGGTGGTGTTGACAGGAGACAGTATCAAAATAAAGAGGTTTACTCTCCGTTATAGTACTGCTGTTCCTACTAGGAAGATAAAGAGCACAAAAATCTTTCAAAGCTTGGATAAACAAAACTTTCACCAGTAGCTCTTAAAATGTTGTTGTGAAATTATTCTTCTCTTCTATAGCAGAAGCGTTCATATGGCACATCTTTTGAATAATATCTTATTTCTTGTCCTCCTCCACAAAAATTAATATCCAGGCTCTGCCTAAGAGGGGCCAGAGATCATTAGGTGGAGACCAGAGCTGCCAGTGGCTGATTCTTGCATGAGCATCACAAATCTTCTCTAACTATTCTGGAAACACAAAGAGCGGCAAGAGGCTCCTCAATTTGCACTGAGATGTTATAAAACACAGAAACTTGATTGTTTCCAGATTTCATTTTCTTTACTTATCTGTGTATTTCCCTCACTTGACATTAAACTCTGTTTATGTCAAGGTGCTCTGTGTTTCAGGAGTCGTTCTTAAATACTCCAACTTCAACATGAACACATACTCATTAGTAACATAGTTCTGATTTCCTTTTTAGTTTTATGATCAAACAGAGACAATGCTGTGCCTTGTGCTCATGGCACGCTTGTGAGAATAGGTTTAAATGCCTGCAGCAAGTCCTTTTTGACTAAAACTAGAAATCTTGGCAAAATCACAGCGCAATAATAAAAAGAGGACAGCTGTAGACAACATTAAACCCTCAGCCATTGAATATTGATGAAATGTTCTCCATGTGCTTGCATAAGGTTGTTTGTTAGGATCTTATTTAGAATTCTTGGTGAGACTTCATCAAATACATACAGTTTCCTGCAGTTTGAATACCTTAGAAGCTCACGAGAAACGTTGTTGTTTAATGTTGTGGTCTATATTTATTTTATCTGAACTCACTGACTCAAATAGTCTGCTGCTAAAACCAAAGCTAGATATGGTACCATATTCTCTTGATGCAAATAGGACCAGAAGACTCAAAAATTTGTACAGATATACAAGTCTACAAATGTAAAGAAAATATACACAAAATTGTACATTGAAGTTGGGTCTGATGCTGCATTATTCTAGTTAAATATCAGTAGTTAGCCCTTTCCCATGGAGAGGAGCTCAACAACAGAGTTCTCAAGTCTTTTTACATGTGGAGAACTCAAAAGGCATAAGACTCATGGAGCTGACGACCTCTTTAGAGAGAGTCATTGAGTATGTTGCCAGAAAAAAAACCAGCAGGGCAAGTATTTTGAACATGCTCTGCATGCTAGGCATGCCTGCCACATTGCAAAACAACTCCTACCCAACAGCTTCCCACCTTCTGACTCCGGTGTTTCATGGGCTTCTTGCATAATATGGATTAGTCACCAGGTTACTTAAATTTACTGTACAGTCCTCTGCCCAGCAAGAGCAAGCAGCCAAGCTCCAGTGGACAAACATTCCCAGGACTGCCTGTGAAAGATACTGTAGAAAAACCTAGGCTAGCATTTTAAATGTCATTAAAAAAAAAAAAAACCACCACCAAAAAACCCAAAACCAAACCGTTAGAACTGCAACAGGATTCCAAAAAGGTAGTGAGTGGTCATTGATTGATATTAAATTGAGTGAGGTGAAGAGAGAAACATTCTCTTCTCTAAAATCAAACAAAACAAAAGCCCCCATTGTGTGTGGAAAAGATGTCCTTGCTAGTGAAAATTTAAATCTGGGTCAAGTCACCATTGTTAGAGAAAATAGATGTTTAAGGACAAGATCTTTATTCAGCATATTATAAGCTAAGCTAATGTTATGACTGAAAGGTCATTGTGACAAAATAATTACAGGCAATTTATGCTAAAGAGAGGGTATTTTGAGTTTTCTTTGAGTTTAATTTGTATACGTAAGGGATATAAAGTCACTTTAATGTTACTGCACAGAACAAGAATCCATAGTTATGAAGCATTTCTATTACAAAATGATACCTGGTTT
The DNA here is from genome assembly GCA_009806455.1 of Tetrax tetrax. NCBI lineage: Eukaryota > Metazoa > Chordata > Aves > Otidiformes > Otididae > Tetrax > Tetrax tetrax. The sequence continues at coordinate 4,335 of WHYT01017857.1, forward strand.
CTTAAACAGAACCTCAGGCAAAGATAATTAGAATAAAGGATGTTTGTGACAATTTCAAATAAGATGAATACAATCTCCTGATAGAATTATTCACAAGGGGTTGCAGTATTGGCGATATGACTCATTGCTTTAGTATTAGCCATTCTTCACTGGAGTCTAATCTGCCCATGTATGGATTTTAATATAGAATTAATTGTGGATAGAAGATTTTACATAGCATATTTCTGAAGTTCTTATTCATTTTGTGATTTTCTTATCTTGATACATATGTGTGACTTCAGAAGTGGGTCTTTTGCAATTTTGTGATCACTTATTGTCAAATTTAAATTGTTTTCTGAAGCTTCCGTGCTCAAGTGGTCTCATACAGACATCCAGTCAGATCACACAGATTAATGAGACAGGCAGACAGAAGCGAGAATAAAAGCAAAGCAAACAGTTAAACCAACCTTTGCCAAGATTCACGCTATTACGCACAGGCTGCTGCTGGTACCCAGCCCGCTCAGCCAGCTCTAACGCTCTGTGCACTGCAGTCGTGGATTTATTGTGAACACACAGACCAGGCAGCAAATTTGATCACAAATGGCAACCTGAAACACCTCCATTTAGAGCAGAACTTCTGAGTGTTTTGAAGAGATCAGATAAGCTTCTCTCTCACCCCTGCTTTACAATGATGGTTTGGTTTTCTTCGTCACCTCCACCAATAGTTCCCACATCTGCCAGACTTCTATTTACTTTTTAAAACAATCTGACACTTTAGGACAGTATATGAAAGCTAAGTTGCAGCTCCAAATCCAGTCCAACCCAATTAATTATGTTAGATGCCCCAATAATGTCTTTTATGCCCTACTTGCAGAAAACAACCCAGCAGTTTATTGTTATTCAGCATACATGTTTCTATATTGCAGACTGCAAACGAACTTCATGAAGCTTATGAATAAAGGCATTAGCCTAGAAATGGAGCCAAAATGACTATATCAAATATATCAGCACTTCAGGGTCTGTCTGTCCTTACAAGAAATTAAAAGCCTAGAAAAAAGGATTTACAGCCAAAGAAAGTTCTCGCTAAGAAAGCCAATGCTGAGTAGCTGGTTGCCACAGTAAGAGTTGTCCCATGCAAGGCACAATTTCAGTTCAGTAGGAGACACCAAAAATAAACAAACAAACAAAAAACCAAAACAGAGCCCAAGTCAATGACAACACAGTCCAGTTTCAAGCTTGAATTAGCTGGGAGATGAAGGCTATCCCAAAAGCGTATGGAATTGCTGCAGAGAACTAATAGGCTGCTTCTTTTCTGACTTTACATTGCTGGCCCACAGTGGGGAGCCCCTTTGGGGTTTTCCTGGTGTATCCCAACCAAGTCCTTCTAAACAGCAAACTAAACAGGTGGTTCAACAAAAAGGGTCTCAAGGGTCTCTGCTAAGTAAATTATAACAAGGTAATAACAGAGAACGCTATTAGTCCTTTTCTCAGTGTAATCATCACAGAGTGTTTAATTGTGATTTAGCCTCACTCAGCAGCTGAAATACCACACAGTCACACACCCCCCAGCCCCCCTCAGCAGTATAGGGAGGAGAATCAGGAAACAAACACATGCTTTGAGATAAAAAGAGTTTAACAGAACAGCAGAGGAAGATAAAACAGAGATAGAAAGAAAAAAGAATAATAGTGCACACTTACCCACATAACTTACAGTACAAAAGCTCGCAGCAGATCCTGATGTCCAGCTGCCTCCTGAGTAGCATAACCCACCCTTCACCACTGCCCCCACTTTATATCCTGACCATGATGTCACATGGGATGGGGCAGCCCTTTGGCTAATTTGGGTAACCTGTCCCAGCTGTTGGCTAATTAGTGACCTATCCCAGCTGTGTCCCCCAGCCACAGGTGGCACCAGCTCCAGCCCTTCTCCCAGCTCAGGTGAAAATTAAACTTATCCTAGCTGGAACCAGGACAATAATACAGAAGGAACATTTTGCTTCTGACAAATAATGCTTTGAAGATGATCTGGGATAGCCCTGCTTTGGACAATCATTATTCATGTACCTGTGATGGAGAGCACATCTTCACCCTACAACAGAGAATGGGACAGAGACTCTCACGTCAGCTTTGAGTAGACAGAGAAATGCTGAGAAAAGCGATGGGGAAAAGTAGATCCTCCCTGGAGAAAGGGGGAAATCAGACTCCAGAATGGGGCCAGAAAAAAAAAAAAGGGGGAAAGACAAGGGAGCATGTAGTTCAGAGAAGGGCGTCTGTGCGATGCAGGTAGTAGATGTTCAGAACAGACATTGAAGGAGATGGGAAGGGAGATTCTTTGAGGACTGTGTTTGCTGCCAGTCAGAAAACCAGAAATTAATGGAAACTAAGCCTGAATGCAAGGAATCAGCTGCAATAGTGCAATTGACAAAGGGAAGTTGTTCATATTGCTTTTTTTTTTTTTAATTACTATCCTGTTTGCTCAAGACATTTTTGCATTTTGTTTATGTTATGAAATATTATGGCATATGTTCTAATGAATCTTATGGTTGTTTTGATCTCCTTTGGAAAGATTATTATAGAGAAAAGACATGTCATTTTCTGTGTTGAAAACTTGAATAACTTGGACTTTTTTCAGCTAGTCTAATAATGATGGTTATCAATATTTTACTTACGTAGAATACGGCCGTGGTGCAGTTGTACTGCTTCTGATTTCAGATGCATCTCACTCACAACCAGTTTCGTTATCTCCAAGTCATGCTCTGTGGCACAAGACGGACACACTCTCAGAAAACAACACAGAAAATAAAGAGAAACTAGGCTGAAGCCTAGACCCCTCTGAATGGTGCAAGATGAAGATCCATGAGAATTTCCTGCGTCATTGAAGCCTTTGTGCCGTAGAGGCACTTCGTCCAAGCTTCCTCTTGCCAAAAGATGTGATAAAGAATAAAGATATTTGAGAACTTTTCCTGCACCCCAGGCTACTGAAAAAGCTTCCTGATGCTATCACAGAGGGGTATTACAGGATGCCCACCTAATTGTGGATTAGCGTAAATAAGGATGCTTCCTCCTGAACACAAAATGCTGAGGTGTGATGTGGTGGGAAGAACTCATAGTGGCTATACTCGACACACAATGCTAGAGAGTTTTAAGCCCATAAAATCCTCAGTAATCAAGTATTTATTTAAGCAAGAACAGAGCTTTCAGTAGCTTGACTGCAAACCTAAAATCCCGTGGCTTTGGCAGGAGTGAGGAGAATCTGAAAGCAAAAGCTAATAAGCAAGGTGTTCTGCGTGATTGAATTAATAATGGAGAAAGGACTTCCTGAATAAGAAACATCAATCCTGAAAGGAAAAATAAAACTTCTCTGCAATCTCAAATAGTTCATCAATAATAAATAAAATTCACTTTTGAATGAGTTCTGTTAGCTCTTTTTTTTTTCCTGTTGCAATGCTGTGAATAGAGATTACCTACCACAAGCAACTCTTGTCCTATTGGACAATATCTATTCTGCTTTCCAGCTCAGTTATATCTAACAACCTGATTATGAGCCTTTGAAGCCTCTGTCACCACCTTTGCAGCAAGCAAGCCCACAAACCAAATAGACTGATGTGAAGGTCTCTCTTGCCAATAGCCATGCCTTTACCACATACACCCAGAGAGGAAGCACCTTTCATTCAACTAAGCAGGCTTTTACCAGGAAAGCCTCAGGAGAAGCAATTAAATTTAACAGGAGGCACAGCTCCTAAATAAATCCGTCTCTTAGTCAAGGCATCAGGAAGTAAAGACCAGCTTACCCTCTGCAGCATGCAAGGTACTCTGAGACATTCCCACATCAACTTCAGCATTTCCATTTCTCTTCTCAAGTTTAATTTATGTCCTCATTTCCTAATGAGATGCACTAAAGCAATAAGCCTTGATGAGGAGGGCGTTATCATGAGACAACTTAGTATGCCCAACACATGATGCTTTACAGGTCAATTATAAGGTCAATTAACAAACCATATTCTCCATCAGACATTTTTGGTAGTAAGAACAGTATAAATTAACAGGCTTTGGAACTGCCCTAGTAATATTGTATTTTTTTTTTTAAGTCTGAAAAGCATTTGAGAAGGAGATTAAGGGAAAAAAAAAGTCATTTAAGGAGTAATTTCTTCACATCTTCATTAAACCAAGGCAGTAGCTTCTGAAATGGAGACAAATGCCAGTCTTTTACAGTTATATTTGAGTCTGGAAGCAGCTTTCTGCTTTATCTTTCTGTAGCTGCAGGAAAGAACTTAAAAATCATTGTGATTAGTTATGCGCTACTACCTGATATGGGAAGATAAGTCAGAACATTTTTCCTCAATCTAATTTATATTTTCACCTAGATTCAACCTGTCTAATACAACTCCTAATGTAAAAATCTTTACCTATTAAGTCAATTTGCATGTGTCATGTAATTTCAGACCTAGACTTGAAAATTTCCCATAATCCACAAAATTTGGATCTGGAAAATTTAAAATAGTTCGACTTTGAAAGATGGTGATCACAGAGTGTAGCCCTTCAAGGAGGTGAGTTGCAAGTGTTGTGTGTTTGGTTTATATTATAACACTGGTAGATCTGTTATATGGAAGAATCAGGAGAGAACTAAATATGCATTAGAGTGTTCTTTTTTTTTTTTCAGTGGTTTTATTGACTTGTGCTTGACAGGAAAAGAAAACCACAAATGAATTTTTAAATTTTTAAAAAATATTCTTAGAAATCACACTAGATAAATAAAAATTAGCTGAGAAAATTGATGGTGGTAAAGTAAGGTGTAGTAACAATGTGTGTCTGAAAATCCAACCCACGACAGTGAAAAAAAAAATTTGTTTTCACTGGTGAAAAATGTTTAACACATTAACACAGATTGCTGGTTTATGTGTGAGTATCTGTGTGGGTGTAGACTTAGATTAATACTTGACATTCAGTTTTGTTTTTCTTACCATCAACTGCTATGGGGGTTAAGTGGGAGTCTCTGTTATTCACTTCTCGTTCAGGGGAGACAGCAGCCGTGGTGTTTTAGGACTTTTTTTTTAGTCTGAGAATTTATATAAAACTTTTGCAGACTTTTTTTTTTCTTTACTTTTATTTTCTTATTGAATATATGATAAACCATATTTGTCCTGTCTATGGACCTCTGGTATTTACACAAAGTTAGATGGGAAACATTGCATCAGCCTAGGCAAGCATGACGTGCTCATCCGACTGCTGAGATCACCATCGTAAGTCCACAGGACAATGCAAAGGGGTGGAGAGAGACACTGAAGATTGATTAAAACCTTGTGATTCCTACATTCTTGCTTAAGCTTTATTACATTTTAAATGATAAAGCCTCCGTACATCTTTACTTCTCTTTAACATCAAATAAGCTGCATCCAAATAAATACTTCCCTAAAGTTATTTTAGTCTTTTTTCTTCACTTATTTCCTAGGAAATAGACATTTTTTACAGGACCCTGACAGAATTTTGAGATTACTTTACCTGTTCTTTTCCTATTTTATCTCAGGATTTGGTTTTCAGACTTCACTCCAGAAGATCTTTTCAGAGACGGTAGTGCAAAATGCTTATTCTCCTTCTCCTCCCAAAGATATTAATTTGAAAGTTTTCAAGGTACAAAGTATAATGGCTTCCACACAAATACTGTCCTACAGATATGGAATACAAATGCCTTTTCATGACTCTTCTAAAAGTAAAGAAATTAGAAAAATGATTGCTTTCATTGTGCTAAACTCAAATGCCAGTCCTAAAATTTTAACATGTCAAAAAGTTATCCAAGTCCCCTCCAGTCATGAGGCTCACCACTGTTCCAGACCTTTATATGAGCTCTCCTGTCCATAGCACTTGTATTTACACTTGCACTACAGCATCTTTGTGCTGAAGTGATGGCACTTTACCTGTAAAAGAGAAAGAATAGGTAGAAATGGAGCAGTCAAAGTAGGGAAAAAAATTATAATGAAAAAAAGAAAGATAAAATGCAACCCGCAGGGTCTTACCCAATAAAGTTTTTGTGAGTCAATAAAATACCTATGATTTATGAACTTGTGTCACTCCTTCCCCTTCCCATAGATATTTCTTTCATATTGTGTAAATGCAAAATAGGTGCTAAGATTAAGTTCCTTTTTTTTTTCTCCACTTAATCATTTGGCAAGTCACTGTTGTAGCTAAAAGAAAAAGACATATGATTTCTATGAGCAATAGAATACCTGAAGACGCATACACTGAGAAAAGCTGAAATGTTTTCCTACGGAATGGTGACGGATATTCAATGTGCAGCAGGGCTGATGTGTAAGATATGTGTAGCACACCCTATGGTCTCAGACAAGGAATGGTTCCACCAATCCACACAAACATAAATCTGTAGTTTAAACTGCTCCTGGTGAAAGGCAACTCCCATAGTCTGTGAGATCTAGCTGATGTGATTTTTGAGATATCATTGGTAGCAAAGAAAGATCGTAAATGTCCCCCCTGCCCCACTACATACACAATTGTGTGACCACAATCAGCTTAGATCAAGGCACTACGGGAAACTGGAGGAGCTTTCCTTTACAGGGTGAATAAATGGCTCACTGAAATACCACTGAGCTTCTCTGAGCTCTTAGCTGTGCATACCACAGATTTAAAACCCCATCTTAAGGGACAAATGAAACTAAGAGGCACGTAGGCCTCATATAGCTCCATGACAAAGTCTGGCGATCTTAATTTATCCCACAATTACAGCTGAGACAACGGATCTTCCTTGCGGTCTCAGTTGGAGATCAGGGCCTAATTAATAATGAAAACTGTATATGACAACTAACAGGGTCTCTGGCAGCTCCTGCAGGTTCCAGACACCGGCTGTGTCACCCTGACTGATGCTGTCAAGGTAATGAAAACAAGGAGCCTACGGTTTAACTGAACCAGGCTTGACTTTCATATAGCTAAATATATATATATACACACACACACACAAAATCACATATATATTGATACATCTATACATATATATACACGCATATACTTTTGAAAAGGCAAGCACTGGGATCTTCAGAGAGCTTAAAAACTCGATACATCTCAAAGAGAACATCATCTGACATCCTTGTGATAGTCCAGCTAAATAAAGGCAACGCCTGCTTCCAGTAGATTGCTACTTGGTAGATTTCTTTTGCCATCTCAATCTCTGTATATCCTGGGAATTTTAGTGTGTGCATGTACACACGCACAAAGTACACATAAATAAAAGCAGACACAGTTAAAGAAAAATCATCAAGTGGATTAAGAGAAAATAAGATTTTAAAAATTGATTTTTTTTCCATTTATCCTCTTGTTAGCAGCTAAATTTGTGGTTCAGTGAGAAGATGGAGCCATTAGGACAATTTAATATGATCTCCCGGAAATACAGGCCAAAAAAAACCCCCTTTTTTTTTTCATCATTTCTGCATGAAAAGTTTCAGGAAAAAAAAAAAATAGATCCAATACATCCTTCTAGCAAAGTCATTACCTCTGAATATTCTATGAGGTTTTAGAAATATTACTTTATTTCTCTTTCTTCCTTATATTTAATTTTCAGCATGTTGCGACAGAGCAGGTTAAGTGTAAACATTTCACATTCTGCAAAGATTTATCTCTTTTCAAGTCCATTATTATGCAGGAATCGCCAAACAACACTGGAACTTTGAAATTTTAGCCAAAGGGAGAGGCTGATGTTGGGTAGCAACTCACCTATGACACCTCACCTGACATTATCAGAAGAAGGAAACATTGCTCAAGTAATTAAATATTTATTCCTTTAAAAGTATAACCAGAGCACGAAAATACATTTCTATCTCCTACAGCTTTTATCAAGCTGTCAAGTTCTCCATAGCTTGGTGTTAACTGAGTCATAAAGGGAAAAATATCGAAGGCAGGAGAAATGTGTGAACCCTCGCCTGAGGATGCACTTGGTCCTTCAGCGAGAAACCAGAAACATTCTTGAGACTATTTCTGATCTATGCAGGTGCAATTCAGCAGGAAGCTCAGTATGTGCTTAACTTCCAAGTTAAGTGCTTAACTTAACTTCCAAGAAGTGCTTAACTTCACTGCTAAGATGACATGAGATCATCTGTCTGTCCTTGGACACAGCTTCAGCTGTGACCTTTCTCTTCTGGACAAACTATTGATGAGGCTCGAATAAAAAACTTCTCCTCTTTCTCTCTTCCAGCTTCCTTCCTTCTCCACACACATATTCATCCTCTGCCTTGCAAAATAACTGCAACCAAGTCTGATCTGAAAGGTTGTTTGAAGGTATATTTATAGAGTGAATGGAGATACGCTGCCTTATTTCCATTATAAGCCTTTAATTTAGATTCATACTGGGGGTTTCATTTAAAAAAAAAAAAAAAAAAGAAAAAAAGAAAAAATCAATTGCACTTGGTTTCTTGGTTTTTGCTTAAAAATCCAATTGAAATCTACATTTTTATATGCAAAAATCTAATTTTAAGCCTATAAATATACATCCTTTTTATTAAACTCAAGTTTCATAGAGACATAGGAAACTCGCTTTGGCCAGCTTCATGTGGAGATGTAAAACCATGTGCTAGATAGATAGAAAAATATCCACCTAGTATTTTTGTCTTTGTGGGATTATTTCCCACTACGTTTCCATGTCTTGGTCCACCTGTTTTTAAGATGTAAAGGAACTGATCTATCGATCAATATTTCACACTCAAAGGACACAGTAGCAAGAAAATACTGGATCAAAGTGAATATGTGCTGAGCTTTATCCTCTGCTTCCTTATTATCAAAGCATTTGTTCAACTTTAAGCATATGAATAGTATCATTTCTATGCAGCCAAGCACTTAAACTCATGTATAAACCTAATGTAATTGAGATCACTGGGGATTAAGGATAAGAAAGTGCTATATATGAGTAATGTGCTAAGATATTTGACTATACTCAGGTTTCATTTCTTCACCCCATCCAAAACCTCTATTCCTTTGTAGTAACATGCCTTGCTCTGTAGCTCCTTGACTACTGGCTCCTTGACGTAGAATACATATTTGGCTATTTTAACTCTTCTTCCCAATTTAAAATTCTTAATTTAATAAATAAACCAACACAGAAAAAAATAATCTTCGGAAAATTATTTTGAAAGTTACCTAAAAGTTCTCACACTTCCTGTTTTCTCTGACTTCTTAATTCAGAAACTGGCTGCCGTTCTTGTTGAAGAAGTATATTATAAGCTGAAATATTCTGCTAGCCCTTTTTTTATATTTTATTAAGATGGGAATTAAGCCAAATCTCTTTCTCTAGCCTTCTCCTCATGGCTGCAGGTCAAAAGATACAGCCATTTCTGGAAGAAGCCTATAACTCACTCTTGTAAATTGGGCTTCTAGTTTCTCATCAAGAAGAATCAATTCCTGGCATGTGAATAACAAGAACAGTAAACACAGCATGGAACATCACACTAGGACAGAAACTGCCCCGAGCTCAGGGATGTGACCTCTACACTGATCTTCAAACCAGTCATTTGCTGTACATTCATCTGCTGGAAGCAAAAAAAAATTACTTAAAAATAACTAAACTATCATCAAGAAACATATAGTTGTAATTTCTAGAAACAGCCATGTAATTGCTTCTCTTGCATTGCAGGTATAATTTAAAGAGAAAATTTTCCAGCTTGTATGTATACGGGACTATGTATGGTAACCATATATTTGGCTTGTGACCCAAGGTGATAGTCAGGAGAAACAGATGTGGCTTTCTGGTCGAAGCTTGTGGAGGTTCAGTGGTTCCTCCTTACACTGTGCTGGTGATGTGAGCTCCCTTATGCCAGTGGAGCACTGGCTGTAGTGAAAATTTCCAAAGCCCACACACATTATTTTATGCCTACACTTTATATTAGACTTAATACTCTAAGATTTCAAGATGGAAAGTGTGTGGGTTGAATTCTTGGTTGGTGTAGTCAAAGGAATTGTTATCACTGGGGCAACTGTGACATTGTGAAAATGAATTCCACAACTTATTTTTTTTTTAAAAAAAGGGTTTTTTTTTAATATTGAACCTGCTGTTTGAGAATTTATTGTGTCACCCTTAATTTCTGAGTTATAAGAACCAGTGATTACTTGTTCCTAATTTATTCATCTCATAGCCTCACTACTGATGACCCTGAAGAAACTGGCGGCTCTTGCCTTATTTAGTCTCTCCTTACACGAAAGCAATTCCAGACTTAGTAACCTTTCTCAAGTTTCCATGTACGTTTCCAGCCTACACAGTTTCTTCTTTCAGATGAATTGATAAAAACTGCATGAAGTATTCAAACATACGCACATCCCTGATGTATAGTATCATCAAATATTTTCTTCTTTTTCTATTTAACCTCTTCTCATCAGTTTTAACATTCTGTTGGCTTTACTACATGAGCTGGACACTGAACAACTATGTTATGTTTGGTTTTTGGTTCTTGTTTTCATGAGCATTACATTTCATTTATCAACACTACATTTTATCATGCTACCGTAAAGATATTTAGAGCACAGATGGGCTCCTTCAAAAGGCAAATAATCCACCCTTAAGTAGGACACTAATTCACGTGAACTAAGTTGCTCAGTATCATTCCAGGTTTTACCTTCACAGACTCTAATTTTCCTTCACATTTTGCAGTCACCATCACTATGTTGACTGAGTGACTGATAAGGGTTTCCTTCTATTACAGTCTGCCTCTTCAGCCAAAGAGCCTTAATCAGTGGACACTCTACAACTTAATCAATTACAGTTTTAGAGCAAAACACTTCTAAAAAAGTGCTACTTTTATTTGTGGGGAATTGTCTGTTTTCTTTTTTTCATGCACCATGCTGGGACATTGTTATTTGTCTGTTAATTGCTATATTTTCTTTGAACTCAATATTTGCCTTAGTCTGTGCATTTTCATTTGTAAAGATCCCAATTACTCTTAGATACTTTATTGGTACAACAAGTAACACCAGTCTATGCCAGACTACAGAGCATTATAGGGTGTCCTGGTTTTGGCAGGGATGGAGTTAATTTTGCTAGTAGATGGTGTGTTTTGGATTTTGTACTTGAAGAATGTTGAAAAAACACCCTGATGATACGAGTTGTTGCTAACGAGACCAAGGATACTGTCCAGCTTGCCGAGTCTTGCAGATGCAGGAAACTGGGAAAGACAGACAGAATAATTACCCAGACTGGCCAAAGAGAGTATTCCATGCCATAAACGTCATGCTCAGTATATAACTGGGGGTTATATACACCCCCATGGTGAGGGGGCATCCACCTTCCATTTTTCCATCTTGCCTCTTTTGCTTGCTCAACGGCATCGTTCCCTCAACCTTGCTGGCTCCCTCTCCCTCCGTTCCTTGCTGCTTAAGTGTCGTTTCCGTGATCGCTGCTCGGGATGAGCTGTAGCAGTCATTAGGACATTGGGTGGTGAGAAATTGTGCATTGTTCATATCATGTATTTTAATATCCTTATATTCTGTTATTATTAGTAGTTTTCCTTTGCTATTTTAGTAAACTGTCTTTATCTCAACCTACGAGTTTTCCTTTCTTCCCAATTTCTCTGACCCATCCCACTGGGGAGGGGGAGGGTGAGCAAGAAACTGTGTGGTGACTGGGGCTAAACCACCACATAGGGAAATCTCTTCAAGGACTTCCCCACATTTTCCAATGTATTTTGATCATGTGTACAGTCTTCAGTTCTGATCGGGGAACCTTTTTATTATACAGTACAACTAAGGAAAGCAAAAATAGTCATTTTCTAAAAGGTCTCTGAGAGTATATTTCTTTATATAGATTGTGTAGGAGGGTAATAGAACAAAATTTGGCGATTTGCTGTTCCGAGGAACAATCAGCGTTATCCGAGACAAGCATCCAAACATCTCTCAAAGACTCTGTAAGGGTTATACATGTCACTTAGGGTATACCTCAATGAGTATCACAGTGTTTCAAATCCCTTATGAGGTCATGAATGTTCTCTTCAGTTGCTAGTATTTAATTATAAGGAAAAATAAATACATGCTTACTGTTTTATTTTCATATATATCAAGACCTTTTCATAACAATAACACAATCTCTGCAGTTATGCCAATTGTTGGGGATAAAAGGGAATAAAAGTAGATAGTGCATTTCTTTGAGTGGTGGTCTTTATACAAGTCTATACAGTATGGCACAATAGATGATTTACAAGGTTCTGAGATGCCAACCTTCTAAGCTTAATAAATTGAACTATCTTTATACTGTTTCTATGGTGTTGTATTTAAACAAATAACTTCATCCCACACTTGACACATCTCGTGTATTGAGGATTAAAACTGTCTCATATTTAAACTCTGTTTTTGACTCACTGACCATGTTTGGCTATCCTGGTTATAAAAAAAATGAAAAAATGAATGTAATGCTGTCTTTCCTTCACCAAACAAAACCAAGAAAAAATAGGAAGCCTGAGGCAAAATTAGTCCTTGTCTACATCAACTATGATGCAGGAGACATCCGTGCTTTAAAAAAGACAAGCCATACTGAGGATTCCAAGGTTAAATGAGTTTATTGAGTTAGTGGTTACAATGGTATGTCAGATACCTGTAATCCAAGCTACACCTACATATTTGCCTCTAAATTCTCACATTGTCAGATTCCGTGTCTCTAAACATTCCACCACCAGGTCTTCTAGTACTAATATAATAAGAATAATCATAATAATAATCATAATATAAAAGGCAATGTCAATCACCATATTGTGCTTCATACTCCACCATAAGGAATTCAATTGGCAAAAGTAAACCTCTGGTCATATTAATGGGTTTAATTGAAATGTGAGCAATTATAACACTACTAGAATATAAAGAACAAAATATGGTTTAAAAGAAGGATTTTTAAGATGAATTAGTATGTATTTGTTTTAAAAATTCACATACTATAATGAAGATGACTTAAAAGTTATATCATTTCATTATTGGGCCACACATTTAAGCATATTGGCTAGTACATTTTTGCACTGGAACAGAAGCAATACAAGCTTTACGGTCTACCATTACAATTCCACTTTTTTTTTTTTTTTTCACTTAATATACCTGCCAACCTAATGTTTCTTGCATGCATAAAAATTTCTGGGTTTAGACTTGACTTTATTATTTAACCCACATGTTACCTCCATGATGCAAATTCTTTGGCCAATTTAATGCTATAGTAGAGTTTAAAAAGGAAGCTTGGAATAAGTTCATTTAACATCAGAAGAGAATGCCCTGAAGTTTGGCATTGCAGAAAGTTAGTTACTTCAACAGAGTCTCAGGTTGCATGCAAATTGACACTGCTTCCCCCCACCCCATGCCAGACGCATACAAGTCGGCAGGTATGCATACAAAAAGAATATAAAACCCTCCTGGTAAAGCTTAGTGTTTTAGAATGAATCCATAGCTTTAAATTCACTTAAGGCCTGTACAGGGGAAATGTGTTTCTTCTGGGAACCTCTTCTCACTCTTGTCTGATATTCTTCTGGTTTCTCTCGCTTTACTAGAGGTTTCTTCTCAGGGGCCTTCATCTTCCAAGATACAACTGGTGAGTTCACTGCAGCAGTACCATAGACCTTCTGGTATTTAGTAGAAGCCACATATGATGCTTTCACTGTAAGGACCACAGCGTTCATCAGATTTTTAGCTGCCTGGATAAGAGAAGTGGCACTGTCCAGCTACAAATATAAAAGAAAATGAAATACAGCAAGGTTATTCCATGACTGGTTCACCAGACCATTTCCTGACTGAAGTCTGGATACTCTCAGATCTCATTAAAGATGAAATGAATCCTCTCCCTCAGGATTAATCAAGCAGCTTGCAGTAACAAGCACCGTCAACAACATGCACCCAACTGTAAAGGTAAGACTGGTACCTCACATTAAATTTTTTAATAATTAAAAGGAAAAGTTTGTGTTGTCTGTTTTTTTGTTATTGATTCTTTTTCTATGGGTGAAGAAGTTGCCTCTTTTTTTTCACAAAAATAATTACTTCTCATTTAAACCTTTAAAAATTTACTTTTACATGTCAGAAACTGCAAAACAGGTCACCAGGGATTTTTCCCAAGTCTTCAGGTTTGTTCTAATTATTCCTATTAAGCCCAGGATAACACCCCCAATGATGTCTACAGGAACAGTGTGAGGCCAGTGCTGAGCTTGTTAGAGAATCCCATCTGAAAAGATGAAAAGACATTTTGAAACCCCTAAAGAAATAAAAAGATGAAACAGTTAACTGCAGGTTTTTGTAGTTACTGTAATACGTGAGCTACTTCTGTTCACAAGGAATATTACTTTATGATTACCCGTCTTTTCGTACATACACCCTTGCGTTTCTCCCATGCATGAGTCTGTCTGAAGTTCCAGGGTCCTCTGGATGTAAGAGGCCTTAAGAATTTGTTGAACTTCAAACCACTGGGAATTCCAGTCAGCAAGTTTCCATCATACACTGAAATCAAGTGGCCCGGCCAAATGTTTCAGAAGGATTTAAGCATATAATGGGACTCCCAAAGCAATGTCTCAGTGTTCCAAAACATGAATTTGGCACTTGCGAAATCCAACTAGACGTCCTCATAGGTGCTAAAAATAGGCTTTAAGTACTGTAACAAGCCAGGTTACTATTTAGGATGCTCAATTAGCCCTTCCCGAAATACTGACAAAGTGGGATATAGTCTTTGTGACAAAGCCTTTCACTTCTATCATGGAAGCTGCCTCAATTTTTTAATAAGTCCTTCCCAGTTTGTAGAAACGATTTTGGGTGTAGTATTAACACTTTAATTCCACCCCTCAGTAAGTTCTTAGCTATTTTTAATTAGTACAAAAGGCTTGTCTCCCTCCAAATCTTTCCTGCTCCATATTTTGGAAGCATATGATTCCTTAATGTGAATTCTAAGCAAGGTAACCAGGATAAATACTCATAAGGCAATAATAAAAACCATATTATACTTAACCTCAAGTATTTTGAATCACCAACAGAAGAAGAATTCAGGAGAAACCTCTTTCTGGAGTGTCAGTGACTGATGTCAATAAGAATAGACGTTACAGAAAGCCTATGTCTGGAACCACATTGATCTATAGACTTACCTGCTATTTTTTATTTCCTCAGCTGTGGCCTTATACTCATTACGATTCATTAAATACATAAAGAGCTACACACAGTGAGGTGAAAAACAAGAAAGCATTTTAATGATTTTCACGTACTTGGTGCCATTCCCTGAAACGCATAGTTAATTGCCTGCCCCCAGTAAATATTTTTCCTCAGGACTCATTTGTATTTTCTGTTAGTAAAAGAAACTAAGTTAAAAGACGGAAAATTACATTATATGGCAGAAACATGACTGCTCAATAAGGAGTAATGAAATATAATTCAGTATAGTATTATTCTACAACCACACTACTGCATGGTTTATAAGGCAATCTGTACGTTTGTTGGCAAACAACAGATCATATTCTATTAAATTAGGATATTCTAATTCAATGCAGAGATCTACAATCAAGCATTATTCATTGTTAAAAGGTTCTTTCTGAAACACTGGTGGATTAATATTGAATATAACATGAAACAATCAAATAGCATTTACTTCATAATCAATGTGGATAAACTGACTGAGATCAAGCCTGCATTGCACGTTCCTGAATTAATTCTACTTGTTGAAGTTTTCTAATAGGCTCACATTTTCCAGTATTTCTTTATGAAAACAGTTCTGTTCGCTGTTTTACGTAGGGCATATATTAAGGAACAGAATGATCAAAGGGAGCATTTTGAAAGGAGGAGGTACCTCAATTAGATGCTTAAAACCATACAAAGGATGCAATCTGCATCTTTAAACACATGAGTAATTTTATGGAGTGTATTCATAAGGGCGTGCAGAAGCATGTACTTCTGCAAGAGTGGATGCAGACTGAAATGACGTCTCTTAGAAAACCACGTTACATATTTTGATGTAATTTAATTATCTCTGGTTTCAATCTGTTGTTATAGTGGATAAAAGCTCCCTATTTTCACCATTATTAATCACATTTTAACGTGCAGATACTTAGTCCTTGCCCTTAATATCCATTCATATTGCAAAGTGCTTTCGCGTCTTGGAAGCAGAAAAGAGACATAAAAACCCAATAACAGTATTAGGCTCTGAGTGTTCTCCAAAATCTGCTGGTAGCCATCCCATGTACCCAATTTGACTACCCAAGCACTTCCAGTGATTTTCTGATTGCCTCCGGCTCCTTGCTTGTATTATGGCTCAGTAAACTGAATGAACATCATTCCAATTAGCATTTAGATCTTACTACACCCCCGTGTTACCTCAGTTTTAAGCTGTGCTTTGTAATCAGCAGAGCTACAGCGGCGTAAAGCTGGAACGAGGCAGCAGTGAATCAAGCCCTTGGTACGTTAATTCCTTACAAAATCTGGGCACAGAAACATATGGACTTTTCCAAACAGATAATGTTAATAAAAAAAAAATAAGGAAAATTAACATTTCATATAAAAGTACCACTAAGAAATTATTGCGCAGTACAGAAGGCAAACTTCACTGCCTAGCAATGGTTAGGGAATTACGAATATAGCGATAGCTTTCCATGCTAACAGCTAACAGAGCCTGTGACTTGCTACACAAAGTAATAGCGTTCGGCTACTTAGATCTCTTTGCAAATACATTTGTCTCCATCTAGGAAAAAAAGCCCTCTTAAACAGAAGAAATAAATTTAGGTTATTCGCCCATAAAACTCCAAGAACAGAGAATGCTGAGGAAAACTCAAAATTCATAAAGAACCTAAGAATCACTGCACTGGAGCCAGTCACTTATTCAGGTTACAACTGCCAGCTACCCAAGGAAGAAAAAAAAATTAAGAAGATTTTGCTACAAGCTAACTTTGCAATTAGTGAATGCAAAGATGGAACACTGGAGCAGCAGAGCCTATTATCTGCCAAGAAGATAATTTCAGGGTTCCCCTCATCCCCAAATTTGTAAGACTTTGAGGAGTTTTTTATCTACTTATAAGCTTGGCTGCATTTTCCCTGCAATATAAGCAGAATTTTCCAGAATCCTGTGACAATCAAGATTTCTTTTACATATACACATAATCTAAGTAAAATAACCAGCAATTACAATACTAAAATAGCTGAAGAAGCAGGAGAAAATGAAGCTGGAAAATTTTCTCTTTAGCAGTAAAGCAAATGAAAAGAGATGTTCTCCCTGCATTGTCACACCGCTGTGATGGGGAAGAATTATACCACAGTTTTTAGAAAGAAAAAAATATTAATTTCCAGAGGTATCTTTATATTTATAATCAGAAACATACCACAAAAAGTAAGGGAAATAGAAAAAAAAATAAAAATCTGTATTTCCAGTGAGCAAGTATATAATATATGTAGTTTCAAAAGAACTGGTTGTTTAAGAATGTTTTATATTATTATTGTTGATTTTAATAAACCTTGAAAAACGAGGGAAGACATAAAAAGAATTGTAGTTATATTGTAATATTTCCTAGTCTTGAAATATGTGAGCAGTGCAAATAGAATGACCTGTGAAATTATAGGCCAGTTCTGCTGACAGCACTCTCAAATAAAATAATGCAATGTCTATGACAGAATCCATAAAAAAGAAAAGGGAGAAAAGAAATGGTTTCATGGGTAAAAATATTTTCAAAGTAACCTACATCATATTTTGATGTAATTAAACTTTGGATTGCTTAAAATAATTCTGTTGATATAATTGGACCTTCTGAAGGTGTTTTGCTTGGTACTACATGACAGTTTGATTAAAAACTCAGCTGATACACTGTACATACAGAATGATTCAAAATTCCCTAATAGCTAAGTTTCCAAAAGTATGTATACACAAAAAAAATCATTGCTAAACAGTGACTTTTGCAGCGGGCTCTAGGAGAAACCATTTTTCAGCTTTACAATACTAATATTTCTATTAAAAAACTTGGAAAATAAAGTCACGTAAGTCATGGAATTTGCAGATAACAAAACATTTGGGAAAGTGGTAAATCATAGAGGGCAAGTGATTGACATCTGACAAGCGGGTGAAATGCAGATTTAAAGGTCCCTTCCAACCCTAACTGTTCTATGATGCTATGATTTCAGTTTGGCCGAGTTTATAGCAGATGATACCTACTTCTACTTTTATTCCTTACAAAAAGGAATTTTATGCTATGCAAAATCCTAGGAAATCACTCCTTGAGTACACAGTAAGGAGGACACTGATCAAATATGTTAATTTATCACATTCAGTTTATAGTGCATCCACAGTTATGGAACACTGACTCCTCAATACAAGACCAACCCTGAGGAACTGGAAAGAATTTAAAGAACCTCAAAACCAAAACCCATGTTTTATGGGAATGATTCAGTCAGCTCTATTTTTTTTCCATTAAGGAAATGCATGATTAAAAAATGAGTTCGTCAAAGTCAGCAAGTCCATAGTAACAGAATGCTGATAATATTTCAAGCTGAATAAATCAGACAAAGAGATAACAGAACTTAACGGCAGAAAGGTGAAGCAAGTCATTAGTTAGCTGAAAATTTTTAGCAGTGATATTAATTAATCACAAGAACTCAGGAAAGATAGTGATTCTATCTCTAGAAATTGTGAAATCAATATTGGATGTTTTTGCTTAATATGTACACTCCAGTTTAACCAGAACTATTGGACATTTTTAATGTACAATAATTCAGGGAGCCTAGGCATCAGTTCTGCAGGGAGAGAGCTTCGATAACAATGGCCCACACTGACCTTGAAATGTATGAATACAAAAAATTGGTAATTATTGATAAATAGAATTTAGTCCAGTTTACTTTTTACAGACTGGGAAGAGCAACTGTCATTTATTTAAGGCGTTGAAAAATAACCTGTAACCCTTTGAACACTCTTGGCTAAGACTTGATTTGTATGCCGTTAGCAGATAATTTCGGCATTGCCAAGCCCTTAAGGCTATCTGTGAATTCTGAGCGCGTTCCCTGCTTCTCCTGTTTTTCTAAACAGGTACAGTTGCTGTTATCACAAACAAAAAGTCAATTAACATCCTCTAGAGCAACTAAGGTTACATGAAGTAATTATGAAACGAGAGGGTGAATTGTGAAAGCCACTTTCCCAGCTGATATTCTTATGCAACAGGACATTTTTCTCTCAGCTGTGCTTAATAGTAAATCCAGTCCTACATACGTATGTAAGATACATGTAAGGAAAAGATCTTATTCATAATACTTGTGTCTTACATTTCTGTGGCACAGTTCATGCATAAAACGTGACGTTGTTAGTGACAGCCAATGCAAGAATGGCCTGTTTGCTATTCAGATGCTCTCGTCCCTGTGGTAGGAGACATCTGCTATTTCTCAGCACTGCTACGCAATGGCTGAAGCCGTATTTCACTCAGTCACTTGAAAATGGGCATCAGGTGTTTGCTAGATATGGGTCCACTGTGAGAAAACTATCCTACATATTTGAAATTCTATTAATGAACAAGTGTCGTTATTTGGAATGTAACGTGGTCACAACGGTGTTAGAAAGGAACCTGTGGCTACATAAAGAAAACAGCATTGAACTCCTCTTTTCCTAGCTGTCTATTCTCACATTTGATTGCAATTAACTTGCTCCTTTATACATGTTGAATATTTAATTCACTCTGGGGGTAGTTGTGTTTTATACGTGGCCAATCCACTGAATAACTGTCCTCATCTGCATTTTTTCAATTACAGGTAAGAAACCCATAGGGATTCCCAAGCCCATTTGGTTGCGTTTAACAAAGGCTGACATCTCTGAGGACAACAAAGCACACAAGTATATCAAGAACTATGGGTATCTTCTGTGGACTACTGCCATTTCAAAACACATGTTTAATTTACAAGGTCAACAGGTTACCAACTGCTTTATGCCAGTTTGAAAGGGTATAAGCATACAAAAATATTTCCAATACTGACATTCTGGGTGAAAGATAAACAGATATAAAATTTGTAGAGATGCATTTATACAGTTGATTTACTTATTCCAAGCTATTTAAAAAAAAAAAAGGATAAAAGACAATATGATATACCAGTTCACTTGCTTTGATGAGAATTCCTAATATGAAACTAAAATCAATATAGATATAAATATAATCACAAAGTACAATTCAACACTGGATATCACTAAAATTGCGGGGGGGTATATGTCCTTCACTAAATGAAGAGATTTGAAGAAATAATCTAAGTTTATAATAAAATAAGAGTACTAACCGTGTAAAATTAAGGAATACCACTTAAATGCCCTCAAATGTACCCAGTACTCCTACCAAAAATTTTAATTTTATTGTAGGAAGACATAAAGGCTACTTCACTGAAACACCAGGAGCTCTGCATCTCTTTTGTTTCTTCATAAGCATCCGAAATGCTACTCAATCCTTTTTGCAAAATATAATTATTACTGACTACTCTCCAGCCTGGAAGGTCCCAAAGATGAAAAATGTATTTTGGAATTTCTGATAAATATTAAAGTTTTTCTATTCATCAACTGTATTTACAGTAAAAAAAAAAAAAAGTTATCCAATATGACATTACTGCTATAACACAAAATTTACAATTTTTCTTGTAGATACCAAACATAATGTAGGCTATTTCCTCAATATTTAATATTAAATTAATATATTGTTGCATTCTATTCTGAATTTCATGGGGGAAAATATGTTGACCCGTAATAAAAAAAAAATTCTCAGAACCAGTTCTTTTTCTTCTGCTCATTATCTGCCACCACATAGCAGGAAAAAGATGCCAAAACAGTACAATTCATATCACATACCAGAAAAACTGCAAGGACGAGCAATCACATATAGCATTGAATTTTTTTTTTAAACAAGCTTGTTTTATCAGTCATTTTCATGCTACAACAATGCCTCAAAACTTTCAGAGTCTGGTACTGGATTAGGATATTTGACATCAGTCTGAATGCCCAAACATCTGGAACCAAGGAAGAAATCCTCAGTCAATAACGTCAACGGAGTTTTGTAGATGGGAACAGGATTTCACTCCACAACTTTGCCAGCATTGCCATAGCATATACTACTTTTCCTTGGCTAACGTTGAATGGAGAGGAAGAAACACTCTCTACATCAACCTACAATCGACAAACCTGGGGATGAGTCTCCTGTAATGATGGCTCCAGGGTTTTTTCATCTAAATCTGCCTCATTCCACATAGAACTAATGCCTGGAGGATGATGCCTACATCGGAATGTCATGGACAAAAAACACAATTGCCATCACAGTTGCATTACTAAGTGTAGCAAAATTAGTACAATCACGTTTACAACTTTAAAATCATTCTGTCCCACGGAATGATCTGGATTCTTGGATGATTAACAGGAAACTGAATTTCATATGACTGGTTTGAAGATAGGCTGCTACCTAATCTTCAAGGAGAAGATAAACCAGCTGCAACAAAGAGGAAGTCCAAATTATATTTGACAGGATAGGCTAACTTAAGCTGTGACTAAGATTTTTTTTTTTTATATTGCCATCAGGCTTACTGAAGAAAATTAGAGTAAGATGTCTGTCAGAGCTCAGTGTCGGGCCCCATAAAAAAGTCATTAATGCAAAACTTTACGTAAGTGGCCTGTGTATCGCCAGGATTGTATACACCATTTTAAACAGGAATTCATATGCCAGAAGCCTACACAAGATATGGCATTGTCTGAATCTGATGTCACAGATAGAAAAACGCAAACAGGTCTCTGTCAAAAGCATCTCAGTACAAATTTCCACTTTCGTATCCAATTGCAGTTAAATCTGAAAGAGGAAATATAGGATATTTAACTAGTCTGTGCTACTGATCTCCCTACTCCTGAGTGGAGTTCTAGCTTGTATGTAATTTGAAGATAGGAACTGTTTTTAAAAGCCAAAAATAATCTAATGCTCTTTCAAATTGAGTTTTGGAAGCAAACCTTTTGTTCTTTATCTAGAGAATGGGTATAATAAAAAAAAAAAAAAAAAAAGCATGTAATTCTTACAGTCTTACCTGAAGGGAGTCCAAATCATGTTTGGTTGGCTGGAAATTGTACTCCCAGTGATAAAATGCAGGAGATTTTGGCTTAAAAATATCAATAAAGCATAGAAACACTATATTCTTTACATGATAATGTGTTATTTCCTCTCATTCCTCCTGATTTTGTCACAGTGAAAACAAAAACAAAAGCAGCATAATGCAGGATTTCAGACTGCAATGCTGAGAAATGTGATATTTTCCCAACTTCTTTTTTAATTTGTTAAAATGTCAGAGCGGTATCTGTACGTGATACAGATACTCACGTATCTGTATGTGAGTTATCTCCCTGTCTTCAGCTGTGAGAATCTGTCATATTTTGAGGCAAATTCGCTCCCTCAGCTAGCTTCATATCTCTAAAGTTACGCTGGCCCAGGTCAGCACCGAGACACTTTGAAGACTGCTGCTCTACAGACATAGCTAGCTTTTCTCAGGCAAGGACTTGGAAACAATGCATCAGAGTCAAAATGAATAAAACAAAATCCTCTTGTAGAATGGAAGATAGTACCAGGACAATTGTTTCTTGCTTCCTAATGTTTGCCTGCTGTCGTTCATGTATATTTTATGTCTCATAAGAGCAGGTAAAGGGCTTGATCATTCACGATATTGATCACTTCTGAGGTGCTAAAAGACTTTTACTTCCTTGGAGCTGAGGGTCCTTGCAGTGTTGCTCAACTCAATCAGTGAAAACATTCCTTTCTCTGTTTGATTCCCCGGCCTTCACAACAGTATGCAATGAAATAAGGAAACAAAATTGAATCTCCACGATAGCCTTCAAGGGAGATGCCCATTTCAGCTTTTCAGGAAAGTCCAGCACTGACAGAGCTAGCTTAATAATACTTGGCAAATAATTTCTTAAGGAAATTCTAACATTTTATTCCAAATACATTACTCACAATTAACTGTTCTATTTATTTGACCAACTCAATCAAGGGTTAAATAACATTCAGTAAGTGTTCCTTACTAGAAAGTAAGTGTTTCTCATTAGAAGGTTTTTTCTCTGGTCAATTACTGAATATACAATTTGTGAATGCATTTGTTCATTACAGTTTTAACTTTAGCTAGCACTAAATGTTATTGGAAACTAGCAAAATAGGTAAGAATTACTGGACACTGCAAACAAATGAAACCACAACAAAACAGAAACAACGGTTAAAGCTGTTGCAGTTCACAAAGAAAAAAGAAGCAAAGATGACTGCAAATTAAGGACAAATTGGAATGAGCGAAATCTTGTCCCGAATTGTAAAGGCTCATTGTTATTACTCACATTTTATTATGCAAATATTCATATAATCGAAGAATACTTTAAGATGAAAAGAACCTTATGAGGTCATCTAGTTCAATGCCCTGTTCAAAGTAAATTGAATTAGACAAGGTTGCTCAGGATTTTGCTCAGATTCAGAGTAAGTCCAAGGATGGATACTCTCCCACATCTCTGGACCAGAGACGTCCACCCTGTACTTGAATTGCACTACCCTTGACATAAAATGCTTTTTCCTTCTATCTATTCAGAATTTCCCATGTTGAAATTTGTGGTTGTTGCCTCTTTTCCTGTCACTATGCACCTTTGTCAAGTCTGGATCTGGCTCTTCCAGATCCTCCTGTTAGGTAGTTGTAGACAACAGTATCTCCTCTTAGCCGTCTCTTCCGTATACATTTAAATGTACCTAAGAGAGTAGTGTAGATGATACTGGCAATCTCATTTTCACTGTTCGAAAGCAAGTGTCTTACCCAAAGGGAAAAACTGAATAACTGTAGAAGGGAGGAAAAAATATCATAAATTATTGACAAATATTTAATAGCTCACTCAAGTTGGTTAACTCCTGTACCACTATCTTCAGAAAATTCATGTTAGGAAATCCTCATTACTTGGTCTGTTTTCTTCTGCGATTCAGTACTTCAGTACTTTCCCTGAACAACAAATGCAAAAGTACTTATAGCCTCAATGATTCACATAACCCAAACAGTTTCTGTGCTTTTCACCTCAAGACAATCTTTCCTACAGAAAAATAAATTAATTCAACCACATCTCCAAATCTTCCCTCTAATCCAGAATTTCTGGAAAGGAGATGGAGGTATAAACTCAGGTGTTATTTAGAAGAATGGTGAAAAGAAAAAGCATTTGCACTCGCTCTTCTCTTAGAAAGCTCTTACCTAACTTAAATACTGTACGTTAGTCATGATTATCTATAGATTTGGCTATACTTACTTGGCATCAGAAAAATTGTGACTGAATGTCTTTTAATATTAGTCAGGATCCAAGAACTGCTTATAGCTGGTGGCTCTAGAGCCTCCAGGAGCATTTTTTTTAGATGTCTATAATGGAACAGTTTATCCAGGAATGTAGGCAAGGGGTGCTCATAAAACCATTGAGATGAGGTGTCTGGTGACCTAAGCAAGGTTTTCAGAGTTTCCATTTCTATAATGAAGTCTTATCCTGCACTCATCCTACCTAATTCCAGGTGCTGGACGATTGCATTCCAGGCTCCTTCTATGTGTGGTGGAGAAGAGCAGGAACCATGGAGCACTTGAAACCTTTCATGGGTTTATTTTCTATGGAGATGGGCCAGAGTACCTTACCTTTTAAATTATATGTAGAGATCCTAAATTGCATTAAAATAATAAATATAGTACAGTGAATCTGGTAGAGGTGCTCAACTTCTGCAAAAAAATTGTCCTTGGATTTGACTCAGTAGTCCAAGAATTCAAACAAACTTAATGGATTGTTTTCCTTAATTCTTCTCTTTTGGTCCCCAAATGTCAAATGGGAGGAAACCACATACTACAAAACATATCAGTCTCTCCAGCCTACAGAAAGTAATGAGATTAGGGCCCTGAGAGAGCTACTTTATATAGATAAATCCTCCTTACAAAATAATTTAAATATTTCTGTCTGGAAAAAAAAACAAAACAAAACAAAACCCAAAACTGTTTCCTTTCTCCAGCAGCTAAGTTCACAGAAAGTTTACATCACTTACATATTCATATATATCCTCAAAAGACCCCCAAGGCTAAACGCCCTGACTCCGTGCTTGTCTGAATACATGATTTAATTCACCTGCCTACGCCTCTGTAATTTTATAAGATGTTACTAATCTAACCGGTTGTCAGCGCTTACGTGAAACAAGGATATCTGCTCTCCAGAAATGGCTATTGATCTCCACTAATTATAAAGGAAGCCTGGAGTGAGCTTCTCAGATGTAGATGTTTACACTTGGCTAGATGAATCACTCTCCACTTAGCAATGGAGATAATAGACAAAAACTCTTCAGAATTCAAATAAAATCTTTCAGAATAATAAAGTGCTCAGTTTTCATTACACTATAGACCTGCTCTCATGTTTTGCACAGCTTGAGTGGGGTAGCCTCCCCCTCTTACTGCAAGATTTCTTCCCAACTTTATCATTTTCAAACCACCCTTCTTAACTATAGTGAATTCTTTCACCTGGGTTTTTTTTTTTAATTTTTTAAATTTTGTTTGGTCATCTAGAGTGGAAGATGGAAAACATAATGGAAGACAGAAATGCTTGTCTTGAAAATTCTCTGACCCTTGAAGGAGGATGTATATTTGAAACTCATCATGATTCTATAGATTTT
The DNA here is from genome assembly GCA_009806455.1 of Tetrax tetrax. NCBI lineage: Eukaryota > Metazoa > Chordata > Aves > Otidiformes > Otididae > Tetrax > Tetrax tetrax. Next base: position 29,918 of record WHYT01017857.1, read on the forward strand.
TTTCTGCCTTGAGTGTGGTTGATATTCTCATTTGCAGAGAGGAAATAATGACAAAAATTGCTCCTGTTTTCAGTTTTACGAGGGTATACCATCATGTTTACTTTGAGACACTCAGATGGAACTTATAAAAATCCAAAGGATTATGACTGAACAGAATCCTGTTTAATGTCTTTGAGATGCAACTGTCCCAGAAACAAAAAGTCATAGAATCACAGAATGGTTTGGGTTGGAAGGGACCTTTAAAGCCCATCCAACCCTCCTGCAAGGAGCAGGGACATCCCCAACCAGATCAGGTTGCTCAGAGCCCCAGCCAACCTGGCTTTGAATGTTTCCAGGGATGGGGCACCCACCACCTCTCTGAGCAACCTGTTCCAGTATTAAGGCAGTCCTAGTTTCCTCCAACCACTGTACTCAGTCCAAATGCTATTGAGTATTTTTTGTTGACAATTCTAATGAGCTGAGGTCAAAGTTTAAAAGGATTGCAATTTAAATCAACATGAAGAGTCCTCTAGAATGCTGTGCACTATCATTGCGACTTCTTTTGCTTAAACAAGATTAAATCAAAAGTAATTCATTTGAGTCAATGGTGTTAAAACTGCAGTAAGAGAGGGCAGGGTGATGCACATCTATCTGCCAGCTGACACGGTTGGTGAACAGATGGTGCATTTCACAGTTCTCCCTCACTTCTCATATAGAAAAAGAAGGTAAGAACCAACCCACAAAGTTTTAATTCAACTTGTAAGAGAAATCAGCCTGGCAAATATGGAAAATTTGGGAATTTTACATAGCTATCTTAACCTTACTGGAAAAAAAATCTTTGATCCCTTTATGTGATCTTCCATCATTAAAGTATTGCTGACCCCTTGACAATATGACTGAGGAACAAATCTGTAATTTAAATGTTGACCTCCTTGAATACATAGGTATAAATATACTAGTTACTGGTTTGGCTTTGAGTCAGTAACACACAGTGTGCTTGCAAACATAAAACAACACAATTCTTAAGAACGCTTTGTGGTAAAGTAACTTTCAGTTTGCAAAACACTTACGAGGATTTAACTCATTTAAATTAGCATATATTGGAAGAAGTTGCTCAGATATTTGCTTTAAAAGTTTTCATATTATACACTAAATAAAATCAGCTGAAATCTAAGCTTTACTATATTTTACTTTAATTTATGTGGACACAAATAATACACAGTTAAAACAAACATTGCAATTGCCTGAATACACATTTAAGCCAAAGCTGTAAAATACAGGAATCCGTGCACTTTAGATGTTTTAATTTTTTTTTAATCACAGCTGCCAGTAAAATAATTTAACAGGGGAATTAGCTCAGTAAACGTAAAATTAGGCTATTTATTCTCACAGTGTTAAGTTACTCAGGCAAACTCACATCCTGGGGTTGCACGGACAAAAATTTGTTGTCAGATTTGGCACAGGCAGATTCCAGGTTAATTATTGCAACAGTTTATGTCATTCTGAATATCATTCCCTCTACAAACTCTCCTCCATGTATAAGTCAGCCAAATGCTAATTTCCTCATCTTACCAGATACATTTAGAGAGCAAATTTCTCTGGACTGATACCCCCTCCGTGCTGATCACTATCTCTAATTCACCACAATTACTGAATGATACCAATTCTGATTTCCTCTTCCCAATCCTTACAGCACTTTTTAAAAGTTTCCTTCTCTATGCCACCAACATGCTTTCATATTATTGAAGTGAGTTTAGGGGCACTGTACAGTTGGTCCTTATGTTTTACCAATTCTCTGCAAGAATTAAAGTCTCCTGCATTATGCGAGAATAATTATGTGCAAAGATAATTTTGTAAACTCATCAGCGAAAGACATGCTTAGGATCTAAATTAAATTTTACCTCAAAGCACTTGCCTTTGAAAAGAACAAACCTCAAATTGTCTTTAACAGCAGCAATTGCTATAAAGTTTTCCCAGGGAAACATTAGGGATTGACTAATCTGCTTTTCCTTTCCTATTGAAAAGACCAAAGTTTGCAAGGGAAGCTAACTTTGCTAGACAAGCTCTTGGCTTTGCAAAGGAAGATTTGGAGACCTCAATGTTTGGTTCACTAAAGGAATAAGCAGTAATAATAAAACCGCTTGCACACATTATTCAAAGCTAGAGGAGCTAGTACCTGTTGGGGAGCTAATTTTTATATTCTTTGTCCTTATTTTTCTATCTGACAGGAAGGGAAACAGTCATTGGTGAAAATTTTGGTAGCTTTGTAAACAAGACTTTCATCCTCCCAGAATTTCAATCAGATCTCCTATGCATTGATACAAAGAGCATCACTGAGTCATCAGGGAGGATTATCAATCCATCACTACTGACCAATCCCCAATACATGCCACCGACCAGAAGATGGAATGGTCTGCATCCTATACCCAATTCCTCAAAGCCACCTGGTCACCTGAAAATAGAAGTACTTCATCAATCAGAACGTGGACCACCTCTGCTGAAAAGGCTGTGGTTGCACTCCCTTTGTCTTTGATTAATAGTGTATGTGTTGCTGCCTTTTAGTGTCTTTCATTGAGATATGACAAGACCCCACACGGAGATGGTAAAGAGCTTTAAATGAACAAGAACAGCAAGATTTGCAGTATCCCCAGGGCCCAAAATCTTCATCTGATCCTTCTTCTGCCCTTTAGTATGAGAGCTCTGACATCTTGATAGCTTTAATAGATACCCAAGAGGCAGAATAAGAAAGGAAGATCCTCGTAGTCCATCTTGTCTTTTTTAAAATGCTGAGGAATATTAAAACAGTGAAGCAATAATACTTTGGGTGACAGGAAATAGGTAACAAGATAGTGCTTTAAAGTAAAACAATAATGTTTAGGTAGTGACATGAGAAAAGACCAAGAAATTCAGTTAGCAATATCCCTGCCAATCGTAAGTTCTTACCACAGAAAAAATAAAATACTTTGATTTAAAATTTCAATGGTTAAATGTCAGTGACATCCCCTGGGATTTGATTTCCCGCTTGATTTTACATCTTCCACAATTTACTTTTGAATTTTATTTCACCTATAAAATAGGCCTTATAATCGGCCTACTGTCAATAAATAGCTTCATAAACATTCTAGATAAAGCACATAAAAAGAGTAACAGAGAATATAGAAAATAAAAATCTTGTCCTGTATAAGCAGGCATTATCCACAATTAACAATGACAAATATATAAATAAACACCATCTGTCTTGAATCACAAATACTGTAGAAAAATGATGGCCCAACACTACTGTAATTAAATTCATGGAAGTTTAGCAATTGAGATCAAGGGGTCCAGAGTCTGAGTTTTCAAAATGCAAGATAAACATTGAAGGATCAGTTTAACCACCAGTAAATGGACCCCCTCTGCAAAGAAACGCGATCATTGCTTTACAGATGACATTAACTCGAGGACGTCAGAACAGGAAGGAAATGATTCTTCACAGGTGACTAAGACAACACATGCAATTCATTCTGTGAGCACTATGCTTAATTTAACAAAACCAAACAGCTGACAAAAAAAAATTCCCCCATTCTCATATCTTTTCCCTCCACCCCCACATCTATAGAGAGAGTTAAAGATATAGATGAGACAGGAGGTTACTCACCGTCGAGGAGTCACTGCTTCCGGTCTCAAGTGTAGCTCCCTCAGCACAGGTGGGTGGGTGGGTAGAAAGTTGACTAGCCCTGCCCCCATCTATGACATCACACTCTACCTCATAAAAGGTAGTGAAAGTGCTCTGAACTCCAGTCTGATTTCCGAGAGATACAGAAAAGAGATAGTGAGAGAGAGAGCAAGAGAAATATTGTGCCGTAGCGTAGAGGTGAGGAGAGAGGAAAACGTGTGCTGAAGGAGCTATGCTTGGTCAAGGAGACAGGGACTCTTCCACGATGAGTAACCCTGCTGTCTGGTGGTTCCTCTCACTTGCTCCCATAGCACAGGTTAAGCATGCAAGCCCTAAAGGGTTTGCTGATTGGGAAAGGGGATACATTTTGGCACCTTTTGATGAAAACCAGAAAGGATAGAAAGCTCTGTCCCCATTAAAAGCTGATTGACATCAAATCGGGCATGAATTTGGTTGATAGACTTCTGAATAGCGTTATTTTGTGTATGGTTTTGAACAGCCAGACTGCACAAAAATATTAACACTGATGCAAGCAGCTGGAATTTCACTCACTACAACTGGATTTACACTCGTGGGCACCAGTGCTGAATAAACATTACATAATCCAGCCCTCTGGCCTGACCCTTGAATGGAGTAAGCCAGAGGGCAGGCCACTTTCACCACTATATGAAGGAGGTCAGGAAAGAATTATGTTTTACGTTGAAAATAAGAACTGACAAACTGTGCTGAAAGAACAAGTGAGGGAAGTATAAAAATTCTAGGCATACATTTATTTACAGAGCACACTTAAATGTTCCAGAAAATACCAACAAAATTTCAAAGAGGTGATGTTTTTTAAAGACTGTACATTTTTAGACAATTACAACCTTACAAGCTGAAGCACAGTTTTTAAAAAAAAATTCCCAAGAATTGAAACTGGAAGGCTTAAAATGGGATATTCATTCTAATTTGTTGTAAATGGAATTTTTATCATCCAAATTCTGGAAAAGTAGGTTTGAGAGTAAACATAATTGCTTATATTATCCAGTGGGATTTTCTAGGTGTATACTAAAAAAACCTAGTTGTATACTAGTGTATGCTGCTAAACCTAACTGCACTAAATCAAACTACTCAGAGAATGGGGGATTATTCAGTGGCAGTAAAGAGTGCTAGCGTAAGATCCTGCCTTTTGGAAGATGAAAAGTGAATGCTCCTTAAATCTCTTTTAAGAATATGTATTATAAGCACACAGAGCTAATATTGACGTTTTCCCTTAGGCTTTTTGTTGCTACAAGGATCATTGCAATCTAATTATGATTATTTTTCCAGTCTTAGTAATGATTAATGTGTATTCTCTGCTCTGTTTGTGTGCTCTTTGTTTTTTTCTCCTTTCCTTCTATTCAAAAAAGAAAGTGTATGACTAATGCCTAGTACCAGTCACTTCACCTAACAACAGACGTCAAGTATTTTTCTTCTTAACCTTCACGACTTTTATCATAATCTACTCCTGCAGTATCTGCAGATGCTACTTTAAAACTAGAATACTTGTGGATTTGAAACCTCAACAAATCGGCCAATCCAGTTGACTAAATGAAGAGCTATTGTGACTGTTAGAGATGATATACAACTTCAGGATCACAATGCAAAACTAGGTTGTATCTCAATAATCCAAAGCGATGATAGTACCATGAATTTCAGTTCATAATTGAATTAAACATACTTCTGTCTGATTTCTTATTACATCATCTTGATTTCAAGCTATTTTTGTGTATGGAGGCAGAACAAGAGGAAAACCACCTCTGGTGCCCTGTATTGTATTTATTCCTTATTAACATGTATGTCTACTAGTCTGCCAAAGAGAAAAGAAAAATCCAACATTTCAAGGCTTTTATGGTAAAAGGTACCAGGTAAAATTCAGTTAATTCATAACTTAGGTAACCTATGACTTGACTATTGCACCACAGTTGTTTTTGCCAAATAAAGTAGGAATATATTGTGAATTCCTGTGACCAGCAGACCTCATGAAGCCTAAGCAAGCTCACTCATTCTGATTAAGAGAAGGATGTTCAGAGGATATATCCTTAAATATAAGAAATATACACTTGTAGTAGCAGTTCTAAGATCTCCTAAAAAGAAATAAATTGTCTTTTATTGGAATAGAAACAGATGGAAGTAGCACAATTAAATTCCAGAAGACAGAGTAGGGCCAAGAATATTCTCCAGTGACAACACAAGATGTGAAATATGGAGAAATATGGTAGATTCCATCATGACAATGTGATATAAACAGTTCAATAGATTAGGCAGCGGATAATAGCCCAGATGGTATTTTGGACTAGCACTGCTCAAATCTGAAATCTTGTTTTGACCTGCTTAGGTCTTATCCATAGATGATAAAGAGAAAACTAAAGGAAGAGCAAAAAATAAGACTGATTTGTGAACACACACTAGAACATGTTACTTGCCTAAACAGTCAAAAAGAGCAGAGAAAGAATATACTGAACTGAAAACATTTTAAAAGTGTATATACATTCAAGAAGGGAGAGAAATCTTCGAAGTATTCCAAGGAAAATAACTAAGGTTAATGAAACGAATGGATGGAAGTGCAAAGAGATAGTAAATTAAGACTTTAACACTCTAAGATATTGTCTTAAGGGACATAAGTTAAGCTTAACAGCATAAGAAAATCACTTGAATGCTGATTAGGTCATTGATTTAACAATTTGCACTCAGGCACTAGAAATCAAGTTAAAAAAAAAAGAGTCCATGTTCAGTTTGACATCAAAGATCTGTTGGAAAAAACACCAAAGTGCTTGCTTTCTTGCTTAAAAAGATGGACAGATGATGGGGAATGGGCAGGCACCATCAAGGTACAGCTAGCTGCTGTCTATGAAATTTGGGCAGAGCAAGACTGTGAAAAGCTGAAGAGTATCAACTACGCAGAAACATTATATGTACTACTGGTACACCTAAAGAAGGTAAAAATGGATATATTTTCAGAAAATGAAACAACAACTTGAAAAGACCATGTAAAAATGCCAAGTTGACACATATCATAGAAGTTTGAGACCCTAACACTGACACGCCTCTGTCCCAAAGACGTCCTGTTGCTGTAGAGGATCAGCTTGATGGATGAATGGAAAAATCTTTCGTTCATTATCTGTCATAGCTAGGGAGTTATGAAATATGTAACATCCCATCCGAGACTGAGTAAAGCTGTAACTTCTCTATTTTTTCACAATGGGCATGTTGAATCCAGTTGCAGGTATGAAAAAGGATGAAAATGTTTCTGCAGCCTTTTAGCTCAGATATTGATGCTCTAATCCAGTTTTATAGAGTTCTAACTTGGTCTTCGATGAGATTTAGGACAAATTACTTGTATGTTTCATCGTATTTTCTAGTCATACTATTACCTACCTGGTAACCTAGTTCACAAAGTATTTTGTTGATGTTTTAGTCAAAATTAGAAAGGAATTATGTTAAAAGAAAGCATTTGAGAAAAACAGAAAAAGGTTAGGATTGATTTTTCTGATACTGGGTAGTTTTTCCTTTGACTCCGTATCAGTATAATGAATATATTATACAAAACAAACCCTTTTTGTTGATGCAGCTGCTTCTCAGTTATCTAAGATTAATGATGTGATATAAGAACAGACATATTTTTCCTTTTCTCCTATGAAGTTCATAAATAATAATAATAGTAGTAATAATATATTCCAAGTGTGGAAGAAAATATCTCAGAGGTTAAAGATATCAGGCAACTTTTAACCTTCCTCACTCAGTTTGATCTCTTCCTAAAGGCTATAATTAACGGACATACATTCTCATCGTTAGTTTTACTAAAGACTTTTGTAAGCTGTTTTGTTCAGTATTTGCAATTGATTCTGCTCATGCTGGGAAATCCTGTTGATGTTTTTTTCCCTTGAGGCTATGTCTTCTTGTCCGTGAGTATTTCTGGGTATGTGTTACTCATCTGCAACTCAGGTTGTCAAGAACTGTAATTAAAGTGAAAGAAATTGATGAATCTGAACTGAAGTTGTTATTCTTTTAGTATCTGCAAAAGCAACATCTGATAGTACTTTTAGAAGTGAGATTAAGTCTCACCACTATCCAAATCAGGAAGTTAAATAATTGCAAGAGCCAAAAGATGTACTTCTGCACAAGAAACAGTCCAAAACCTCCTATTGTGTCTTAAATCTGTGATTATGTAAATTCAGTTCTCCATATTTGCATGTGGAAGAAACAAACCTGATTTTTATTTAAAGCCACAAGATGGACCTATTAGCAAATCTGTGCTATGCACTAAGGAGGCCAACTGAGAATGCCCTAGGTGCAAAGAATTCTTATTTAATACAAAATGATGCAGCTTGGTCCCAAACCATCTCCTTCAAAGGCAGTAAGACAGGAAAAGAAGTGAACATAAGCTAGCACTGAAGTCCTCTCTTTACAGTAATTTTGATAGGAATAGTCCTTTAGGACCATACCTTAGGGTATGTAAGAACGGTCTCTAGGCCTTGCTAATTATTGGAGGGCTGGTGCAGTTTGTGTATCAGGAAGCCATAATATTCTCAATTTCTTCCCATCTCATTCAGCATGGCCTGAAATAGGAAAACAAGCTGGACTGAAGCCGTAACTACTGTATCAGGTGAGCTCTGGATTTCGGAGTGGCTACTATTTTAAAAACAAACGCGGTATGTAATGAAGCATGTACATTAGTATTTCCTTCAATTCTCTAATCTTTTTCTATGATCATATTTGTTTCAAGCCTCAATCTTGAATTCATAACACTTTGCTTTGTTCTCATGGAATTAAATGGCTTAACGTTATTTGGTATCAGAAATGCTTTTCTTTGCAGAAAACTCTTCTAATGAGAAATTTCAATAAATGTAATCTTCAGAAATTCATTAATATTTGCTACCTGATAAAGCACAAGAGCATGTTCTCTGTAGCCAAAATGCTTTTTAATAAGGATAAGTCTGACTTGTCTAAATTTTAACCTACTAAATTGTAGACATATAGACGGTGTGTGTGCTTCTTGTCTCCATGAATGTATTCTAATGAAGACAAGTGCAGTGTGTGATTTTGCTTTGCAAATGAAATTCTAGATAATAGCTTTCCATTTACGCAGGATATATAGCTTCACATTTATATGTATGTGTGTTACATGTGATTTATACACAACGAGATATTTTCTTAGTCCTGAAAATAGCCTTTTATTAAAACACTGTAGTTTCAAAAGAACTGAGATGATTTAATAAAAATATTTTCTTGTTGAATTTTCCAGTTATGCCTTAAGCTTCATTCAACTACTTTTCCTTACATAACGTAAACTCTGCTCACCTTCACTCAACTGCTTTGAAGAAATAGTAAAAATAAATCAACCTTTCCAAAGTCTCTCTGTGTTGTTCTTTATGTGAATCATACATATGATGCCCAAAGCTCAGGGTACATACAATTGTCCAATCCAGCAACAGTTATAAAGGTAAAACCACGTGAACTCATAAACGCAGAAATAAGATCCTATGAGATCTTTCACTTAGCTGAATCAGAACACTGTACAAATGTCACTTGAAAGAGATCTCTGGAGGTCTCCTGTACAACTTCCAACTAGAAATGAGTTGATTACCAACATCAGAGCTGCTCAGTTGCTCCATTGTCTGCCTGGGGCTTGAACTCCTCCAAGGATACCAACTGCATAAACTCTCTGGGCTCCTGGTCCGCACTAATTTTACTGGGAAGCAATAGGTAAGCTTTATCTAATTAACTAAATCTTTATTACTGTTATATATTTGAAAGAGGTATTGTAAATGGCTTTAAAGCCACTACAGATACACCAATTTATGTCTTTTTTTTTTCCTGTTTGTCTTTGAGCTGTTTCACAGGAAAATTAGGAATTATTTAGTTTTAACTTTCAGAAAGTTTCCACAAAATACATCATATATAATGAATATATGACCATGAGGGATTTTATCAGCATGCATTTTGATTAACCGGCATAACTCACTGTTGCCTTTATACTTCAGGAGTAGTAAATTGACTCAATGTCAGGATGATAAATTTTTTATGTTACCACATATTCAGGTAGTCCCGTTCTTGGGCAGTGTATTGAGGGATCCAGCATATGCCAGCAGGAGTTGGAGACTCCTGTATTAGTTACAAAGAAAAAAGCTTTGTTTGTTCCAGATAAAGGCTTATCAAAACCTATATATACATAAGTATAATGTGCTTCATATAGCCATGTATTTTGGAACACATTACACTTACTATGGCTTTATTATCCCCTCTCATATATCAATATGTCTGCATACACTCAAACACATGCAGAGGTTACTTCAATATACATTCCAAAAGGCACAGCTGAAACATCTCCCTGTAGTTTTCATTTCTTTTGTTTCTTCCAAAGCAGCTGACAGGAGCTAGTTGAATATACAGCGTAAATCAAGGTCTCTCACCACCTAGCCCCAGCCTTCCTGTCGCAGAAGCTCTTGTTTTGCAATGGTATCTTTGGAGCCAAAATAAGGACTCAGTTTTTATTTTCTCTCCTTGCTTGTTCTACTGGGAGTATTAGGAGAGTAGAGATTATTGTGGAGACCAACCAACTTCACGGTCCTAACTTTATCTCAGTCCTTTCCTATTATTACAATTTTTTTTAAATTTCATATTCCTATCTTGCTTTTGGTTTGGCTTTTTATTCCCTGACCCTTTCACATCTCATATTTCAAGTTCTTTGGCTTACTTCCAGTCCTCTTTTACCCACTTGCTTTTATTTCAAGTCTCAAAACAGAACTCCTTTCCACCAACTCCATCCTAAACAAATATCTTTCCATGAGTCCCATCTTAAATTATTTTCAGAGCATTGGTACATATGATACACTCCATATTTGCAAACTTCCTTTTTGGCAATTCTAAATTCTTACTAAAGTCTTGTGGATGAGGTCTAATTTAAAAAAGAAAATCACAAAAGTCAACGTACATTCTTAAGAAATTTAATAACTATCTATAGGGTTCCTGGGTCAATCTTTCACTTTTCTTTACTAATTTGAGTGTATTAACTTGTGTTACATCCAATTTTCATGTACTACCATAACCCAACCCTAGTTTTGCAATGACGTCAGCTTGGACATAGGGCTGTATCAGTTCTTTGTGGTACGTAACTCTTTGAGCACTCACTGTCCAACAGTGTGAACACAGCAATTATTTAGGAATAACTGCTCTTACCCTCAGCTCCAAGTAAATTGAATCACTAGCAGATAACACACAAAATTTCTATTAGGGTTATCTATTAATCATTACGTATAGCTAGGTCTTAGGTCTGAATTTTTTTCTAAAAAAAAAAGACAGCTTGCAAGTCCAAGCAGCCCAGCCCAGAAATATCTACAAACCCTGGTTTGTCAGACTGTTTCTGTGAGTATACTTCATGAAGTGTTCTTCCATTTTTTTTTATAAATTAATAGAAAAACTTTTTTTTTTTTTTGCTAGCTAAGCAACAGAAGTAACCTTTTTGCACTCCTGAGAATCTTGAAGAAAAGGAACCCAACTGTTTTGCCAACTCTCCCTTCAGCCAACTTTCTTTTACATAAAGCTAAATTCTTGCCTGATTCAGGAGGAATTACATTATGTTATTTACCAAACTCCAAACCAACATTTTCTCCATGTTCTTAAGCATTTTAACCACAAACGTGATCTCTGATTGCCTACTTGAAAATAAACCCAGGAAAAACTCTAGAAAGGCTTTGTGTTGCGGGGAAATGAAATATCACATCAGTGGCTCTTAAGTAACTGCTTATGCATAGGCTTTTAATCCAAATTCAATGAAAGATGGCCTTACTCACTTTAACAGCTGGTGAACTTCAAATTACCTGACTTTACTTTGAGTCTATAGAATTCAGAAGTAACAACTTGATACTTCACTGCCCATAGGCACACAAACTTGCTTTTACAGCACAAGATAGTTTAGTGTGATTCAGACTTAAATGAAATAAAAGACCTTTAAACCATTTTCTTTTACTAGATGTAAGATCCATAGGCGGAATTGATAGCAAAATTGTTTGCCAGCTCACGTGAAATAACTGCTGGATGTACACTGTTATTCTGTGATATATAATATGAGGCTCATTCTTTTTTGATGAGGACTACCTATTTCCAGTTACCTGATTCTTAGCACTGATCAAGAATAAACAGACAGACAGTTATTCTGCAGTCTATTGCTTATCTGTTAATATTTTTATGTATCCAACCTCCCAGTCCAGGTGTTATGGGAATTTTTGTAACGTCCTACCCAACGTCAGCCCTTTTATCTTTCTTTTCCCCTCAAAGTCCTCACTTAAATTCACCGAGCAAGAACTCTCCAAGCAAGAACTAAAATCACAATCTTAACGAAACTGTCTGGTATCTTCAAAATGTTATAAGAAGCCTTCTCTTAGTATCACAGCTGAGCCTATTATGCTAGGATAAATTGGCCTTTGAAAATAATTGGAAATTGGACTCCACTAAAGTACATGTTTGGACTGTGCTTTGGCTATTGATTTTTGGACAGTGTTCAAAAGCATATCGCTGTTACTCTGCACGACACTGCGTATCTATATGGCTCAGAAGTTTAAGACTCTTTGAGCAATTTTTCTGATAATACAGGTGATTTTATCTGTAGAGTCCTAAATCAAACCTGAAAACAACAGTGGGCTGCCTTGGGTGAGGGATTTTCTTAGATTCTGTTGAATATAATCCTGCAGGAAACACTGTAGCAAAGCTACTAACATAATAAAAAAATTTTAAAACTGCAAGTTCATAGCCTAAATGAAGAGTAGGTAAAAGAGCTGATCAGCTTCAGAGCAGCAGTAAACAGAACAAATGAATATTTATCCCAGGGTAAGAAATGAATATACAGATGCGTTTCATTGTAATGGACTAGCTAACAAGAGCCAGACAGGAATATTAACAAAATAAAGCAGCCCTAGAGTTAAAAGTCTGAATTTTCATCCAAATAACAAATATTATGGTCAGAACTAACTCTATTCAACAGAAGTAGCTACCACAAAAAGCCTATCTATTAGCGCGAGCTAAGTATATGTAAATGGTATTTCCTTCACGGAGAGTAGCATATGCGCAGCACCTCAGAGGATTCACTCCAATACAATGGTGCAACTGATTACGAAGTAAACATACATTACATTAAATTAACTAAGGAAAGAAACAAAGACAATTATTTTTAAGTGCTTTTAGTCTGTGATTTTACTAAAGGAAGTTTATTCTTAGAGGGGAATTAGAAATTGAATACTCAAATTTAGAATTACAGAAACATATATCTGTTTACGGACCAAGGTGGAAGAGACTTTTATTAGGAACAAGGATATCCTCTACACAGAGTAGATATTTTTTAAAAATCTGCATTTTTAAACATTAATTCCTTTCTGCTTTTATCTATCTTCCTCCTCACTCATTTTCTTTACTTTCCTCCCTGTAATCTTCAAGTTTAACAAGGCTCCTCGGTGAAGAACAAGCATCATGTACTTTTTCCTTATTTCACTTTTCAAAATTCAATTGGAACCAGGAATTAAGAGTCTCACCTTGCAACATAAAGGGCCAAGTCAACAGGTAGTCTAAATTGGCTTTGCTCCATTGATATTAATGAGCTTAGGCTGATGTATGCTAACTCTCAATTGCCAGACCTTACTTATCTGGTGAAAATAATTTTGCTATCTGCATGCAGGGAATTGATGGGAAAGATCAAAGGAGAGAAAGAGCTGGGGGAAAAGGAATGGAAGAAAGAAAGGGAAAAAGAACAGTGGGTTCTTTCCTTTACTGAAATAATTTACACTTCAGGAGTTTGACATTTTCTTACTTTTTGATCTGTTTGCAGCAAAGTCAATGATGCCAAAAAGAACTCCTTCATATGCTATGCTAGTATTATATCAATCTATAGAGGAAAAAGCAAACAAGATCAGCTTTATGCTTATTTTGAGAGATAAGCCATACTGAACCTCTGAATTTTGTGGGGAAAAAAGAAACAGAAGTTTCACCAACAGATACATAGCACATTATATGGTATGTACACAGTATTTTTGAAGCTGTTGTAACACATTTTCTCTAGCGGAACTATAAGAACTGTGGGGTAGCTTTCATCTGTCTTTTAGGTTTTAATTGGTTTTATGTCTCTTTCCTTTTTACATAAATATACACACGCCCACACATAGATTCATACATACATATGCACGCATTCATTTCATTTATAAATATTGAATAATATTCTTAATAATGCAAGAATTCAAGTAGAGATTGTAGTCCCCATAATAGTTCTGAATCATAACTCATCTTTTGGATCAATCTGTATTACACTGTGGTTCTTTGTAAACACAGTAGTAAATTACAATATTGTAATATTCATCCTGGTGCTCGATATTTACTTCAAAACATTTGAAAATAGTGCATTCACATAAACTTACTTCTTTAGTTATAGGTTGGGAAGTTGAAGTCTATTGCAGTTCTAACATTGTACTGTATGCAGGTTGCCAAATAATGGTATTTCATTTTAATGTAAATAAAATACTGTTTATTTGTAATTGGCTATCCAAGAGGAAATGAAGAAGAAGATGGAAGCAGAAGCAGCAAATAGACAAGCAGATGTAGATGTGCACTTGGATACCAGATCTCTGGATAGCAAAGGAGCATACAGTACCCAACATCTTGAAGATAAACAGCTTGGAAAACACTATCAGGAAAGCACTGTACTGTGTTCTACCAGGTAACAAGATAATGCTCTCAAAAAGGGATGCACAGGAGTTCAACACTCTGTATCACCTCCTGTTCAGACCGACGGCAGAAGAAGCAAGCTGGGCAATCTTAAACTTTTCTATACGTCAGTACTTCCGGCTCTTTGGAACAGACCCAAACAATTTCTGTGATTGAAGCTAGTTTTGCCTTTGTCCGCAACTGACTGTAAAAACCCAACCAAACAGAAACACAATGGTGATGAAGCCCAATAAGCAGCAGATGCTAACAATGCCAGACTGGAAATTATGAAGTCAAGCGGTTCGGCCACTTCAATTTCACAACGGATGGTGATGTTCCAATAACGAATAGATGCTAGAGATTCACAATGGCTTATTCAGCATCCACATACACTGAATAAAGAGACTTGAAAAAGAAACACACACAACCACAAAAGCCAAGCTGGTAGAAGCACTGATTTGGGTAACTGTTATAGATAGATGAAAATGACAACTCAATGGGTATGAAAAGCTGGACCCAGATGGCAGTAGGTAAGAAAAGATCATAGCATTTACTATGCAGTATAGCTGTCAGCGAAACAAGGACAGATCACTCCATTAATACCAGGAAAAAGGAAGAGGATCTTTTCATTGCTGTGGGAAGATCAAGGTATTAAAATTACATATGTACATATGTCAAGAAGTGAAGACCAATTGCAGGACAGACACAGCAACATTTTAGCAGCTGCTTTTAGGATTGCATATATGACTTCAGAATGTTTGATCCAAGAAAGCCTGGCAAACGTTTAAGACCTTCTACAGTGCTTTGCGAAAAAATCAAAATGTTATGTAGTAGACAACATTTGCTCTGACTTCTGATATGTTTGAGGAAGGCCAGTGATTTCACTGGGGATCTTATGGATGAAATGAAGTGCACAAGTTAGTTGTCCTAACAATCTTCGTACTTGATTGGGCTTAAACAATGAAAGGGTGCTTTTTCAAAACTATATTTGAAAACAATCTTGTTTCCAGTATCTAGAGTCTCCCAAATCACCATCATTTCAAAAACACTCTCAGGAGAGTGAAACGTATTATACATTCACGTACATATGGTCTGTATTTGAGTTATAAGATAACAATGGTGTCATGGGGCTAAACCTAGGGTGATTAATTAAGAGAACAAAACAAGAAAATTGTGAAGAGCAGCAATTGCTACTGCTTGGTTCTAGTAATCTCCCAGAGGCACAGAGTCCAACATTAGGAGAAGGAAAGAAAATATAGATTAAAAATGTAGAAAATTAATTGTTTATAATATTACTACTGCTGCATATTCCTGTTTTTATTTCTAAAAAATATTGTGTGTAAAAAATTTGTCATGTTCATTGAAAATAACTGAAATAACCGGATGGGAATTACAGTATATAATCATTGTGCTTGCCAAGAGTACTTGAAAACAGCACGTGCATCAAAAATTAGAATATTTTGCTGGCCTTCCAGAGTTTTTGCTAAACCTAGTGTGCATTGGAACCTGAGTGAATGGAATCCCATTAGTCATCACCATCTTAACAATATGCACTTCATACAGAGCTGGCTTCTGCACAGAGGAAGGAAATTACCAGTACTAACAAAGGAAAGAAGATTTATAATGAGCAAATATACAAAAGCTCCAAATAATTATAATATTCACAACTTGGCAATGATTTTGTACGCTACAAAATTACTTTTCTTTTGGAAGAATGAAGATTTCACAAGGTTAGTATAAACAAAGGGTAATTGGAAAATGAAATTGCTCTATACAAGTTATTGTAAGGTCTGGAATAATGGCGATAACATTTTAAAAAGCTTGCTTATGAATCACTATATTTTTGTTTTGTACGTTATTGCCATGCAAAAATGCTCCCTTTCAAGTGCTACATAAGAAACATAAACAGCTAAATACAAATACCAGCTTACCCCTGATACAATAAGTTCTCCTCCCAGGTTCTGAACTTCTGCCTTCACTTTGCTGCAGATATTGAGTTGGTGGCAGTAGAGGGCAATGCGCTGCAAGTAGGCTAGCAGATCCTGTTTGCAGGCTGAGTCTGGGCACTACAGACAAAAGAAATATTTGATTAGATGGAGCTGAGTTTATATGGTTATAGAGAGGTAATCAAAGGAGACAGTGGCAATGTGTGTGTATTAGATGGATCCATTTCACTTCATCTTTACAAGGCAAACTTGATGAAACGTGAAAATTCAAACTCCACCTTTCATTTAACTAAAGACTTATGAATTGTAACCTGAAGATGCACTATACCTTTTTGAAAAAAGAAGAAACCTCTCTGTCAGCCTCTAATGAAAGACAATGAAAATAATATGATTGCTATGTTTGTGGGGGAATTCCACTTATGATATCAGCTTGCACAGAACAGAAGAATCAACTGAGCAGCCAAAAGACACAGTTTGTCCTGAAACTCCAGGTTGTCTGCTGGGTGTCCAGGTTAAGATACAATATGAACCAGTTAAAGTCCAGAAAAACCCAGTTCAGACTGATTACATCCACTCTACTGCCAGCTCTTGACTGTCTTGCCAGCTGCCCTGGCATTTGTGCAGACTTTCAGAGGACTCAGCTCTTCTTCAGATCTGGCAGAAGTCAGGCCCCTTACTGACACAGTAAAGACTCAAAAGGCAGAAGTGAGGGTGTGGTATTGACAGATTTGTCAAGCTTATTGCTACTGTACAAATACCTTAATCTGTGCCAGAAGGAAATTATTTACTGAAGTGTGACATATTACAGAGTCTCTCAGGAGATGACATCACTCTTGCAGCCCTTCTCAAGAACACAATGAGGTAAGTTTGTCCCCCTGCATTTCTAGGGATACCTCTTCATACTAGAGGGAAGGCTGTCTACAGTCCTGTACCATTTTGGATCATAGAGTCATAGAATCACAGCACAGTTTGGGTTGGAAGGGACCTTTAAAAGCCATCTAGTTCAGCCCTCCTGCAAGGAGCAGGGACATCTCCAGCTGGATCATGTTGCTCAGAGCCCCGACCAACCTGGCCTGGAATGTTTCCAGGGATGGGGCATCCACCACCTCTCTGGGCAACCTGGGCCAGTGCTCCACCACCATCATTGTAAAAATTGAGATGCTGCATCTCCAATTTGTTTTGATACAAATTACATTAGATCAATTGTTGCAGACTCAGTGACGGTTTGATAATCAATATAACTAGAAAAGGCCCAAATACAATTTATTCATGTCTTTGGGACTCTTAATAGAAACTGCATCATCCCCCACAGTACCAACAGCATAAAAAAAAGCACTTTTGTAGTTAATATTCAGAGCCTTGCCTCAAGAGAACAGACCTCAGTAATTCATTCTGATGAAACATTGCTAAAGAAGTCCATTGCTAACAGCATGTTTCCAATAAATACTCTTTGGGGCTACCCAATAATGTCTGACTGACAATGTTCTTTGAATGTATAGCTTGGAGAACAAAGATTTAGGGGCTTCTGAATATGCCTTTTTAGCATCTTACAAAGTTTATGTGCAATTTTTGTAAAATATTATCAGAGCACTCAAACAAAAAACTGATAGAAGCAAACACACACAAGTCAACAACATCACAACCTCTGGCTTGAGATGATTGCCCTAGCCCCAACAGCTAATGCTAGCAAGGAACATGTTTGTGCTGAAATAGTTGCCTATTCTGCCATTGATAACCCTGAAAGCAGTCACTTTGTGTTTTTCTCTCCCTTTAAAACTAACAATAAGCAAAGCTGGAGGTTCATTGTGGCCGTTAGGTTTAATGTGCTCTATACTTATGGCAATGCTATAATGCCTCTCTTTCTCAGACAGTTGCCACATCTTTCAGTCACGAATCCCCAAGAGACCTCTTCTCCCTACCGGTGACAATTTAATACAGAAATATTTACCCTACTCCTGAAGTCTATGAACCGAAAGAAATGAACTTTAAAGCAATACTTCTAGAGAGCTGACAAGGCTTTAAGTACAAGTATCTCGGAACGAATGAAAATATAAGATCTCTCTCGTTGGAACAGTAATTAAAAATGCAACTCTCCATAAAAAGTTTATATTGCATGAGTGTCTCCAAAGTCCTGTAAAATGTCATTAAAGAATAAGCACTAAAAGAAACACTTCATTCTCGTAGTGATTTTACTGCTTACTATTAAAGTGTGTATGTTACAGTCTTCTGAAATTTAAAATGTGACTCAAGCCAATGCACTCTAGGCACATCATGCCTCTACTTTGTGTTTCTCTCTAAAATATTCCACCTCTGCAGATATCATAGACTGGGAATTTCTTCAGCTGACAGACGGATTTCTCCTTTCTTATGCTAAAATGAGCAGATGCTGTATTTGAAGGATGGGAATGGGTTAACTGCAGGAAAAAATGCTTGCTGACAATAAAGAAAATCTAAACCCAAAATTTCTGAGGTTACAGAAAAGTGGGCAGCTTCAGGTTTCTTGCCACTCTAGGTTGCATTCTGTGGCAGGATGTACTACACACTAGCACATGCTTACTCAAAGAAGAAAAAAATACTTATTTTGAAGAGAAAGACTGGAGGCAAGGAAGTTATAGTTCCCACTTCCAGCAAACTTTCTCCTGATGCCAATGAAGAGAAAAAAACTATAGGAAGTTTACACGGGAAAAAATAGCCAAATTTAATTTGCTTAAATTTAAATGAGCTACCTAGAACGTAGATGAAATTTGGCTCTTAACTTTTAATACAATGATTCCTCTTACCCTCCAGTTGGATAGATAAGCCAGTCTGTAAGAAAGGGGCTGAACATAGCAAGTTCTTCTTTCCATTTATGACACAAATTTGGCAGTGGGACTGAGGACACAGACCCTAGAACATGAGCAGGGGGCTTTAAGGTGAAAGCACAATGCTCTGATGCAAGGCAAGAGAAAGGGAGTCAGGGAATCTTGAAAAAGAAAAGTGCAATATCAAGTGAAACTGGTGGAAGAACGAGCTGAAAGGAACATAAGGGTTCCTAGGCATGTGGCAAGGGTAACAGAGCATCCAAATCTCTGCTGCTTTCATGAAAGCTAATCTATCAGTCTAATTCTAATACAATCACTTGGGTCCAGAAGCGAGGCTGTGGGACAGTTCGGGTATTCCTGAGATTCAGAGAGACTCATTTATGACTTTCGTGTACTGCAAAACCAAGTTGATTGGTGTAGAAGAAACAACTTCTATTCAACGGGGAGATCAGTGTCCAGGCAGTGAGTTTCAACATGTAATTGTCTGCCAAGTAAAAATAACCTTTTCCTGCAAAAGGCAACTCATTGATAGAGGTTATGTTATATTTCTGCTCATTTTTGTTGTTACCTGATCAGCTACCGCCCGTGCCAATTTGTCCATCCTCGAGCCTGCCTCCGCAATCTTCTTGGCCGCATTAATAACATCTGACGTATTCTTCAGGGGGCCTTTACCTCTGTGAAATACAATACAATCAGGCACAATCCAAACAAATCATGCAAGGCAACAGTTTTAGTGACCCTGTTTAGTGTTTGATTTAAAAATAGTAACATGAAAGACTTCTTAATTTGTTACAACTTCACCTTTTAACAACTTTATAGTACAGCTTGATTAAGAAATCGGTCTGCCGTATTTCCTCTCTCTCACAAAATGCCTCACTAGCAATTTAGTTTGATGGTGCCTTCAATTACGCGGGCGATACTTAATACTATATGCATTTTTAAGTGCTCATTAAACCAACATTCTTTCTAGAATACGCAGCTATTTCAAAATTATGTTATTCCCAAGTCAGTGCTAAATATTAACCCTGTCATGTCTAGATAAAGAATATCACATTTTAGAAAACCTCCTTTGGTATATATTTGTCAGAAAACAAAGATACTTCAAGCATAATCCTTATGTTACACTTAATTGTCACAGTTAAAATATATATAATTAGCTTTAAGACTGATATTTCACTCTTAAAATGATGCACAAACCTGATTTTAGTAATTAAAGTTACCGAAATGTATATAGACAAAAAAGTAAAAAGTCACTGCAGACTTTTCTGAGGTTGCTTCAGGATTAAAACTTTAATCCCGTTTGTAATAACAAATTAGCTACTGCTCCTGAGAATGGCCTAGTTGGAATTGAGCTAATTTTCCTTTTTATTTTCCTTTTTTTTTTTAATACCATGTGGGAAATACAGCTTCAGACAAGATTGAAAGAAAATAAAAACACGATCAAACTTAGGGTTTTTTAAACTAAAGCCAAAGGCATTTTTCTAAGCACAATACAGCATTATTTTTGCATTTTTTCATCTATAATGCCAAGAGTAACTGAAACATATTTCCATTTTTATCTTCTTTCCCTACTATCAGTTCCACCTTAAATAGATATTGAAGTACAAAAAGTATCCCACTTTTGTTGAACTTAAACTGTAGCAGAAATCTTTCTTAGTGACCTCGTATGCTCCTACATTAACTACATTAGCAGATCTGACTGTCACAAACTCCATGTATCTGAAAAATTATTCTATTTTAGCACTGCTGAGGATACAGTCAACCAAAAAAATGTGAAATGCTTTGTTCAGTTTTAACAGAATATATTAGACAAGTTTTTATTGAATCTGATGTAGACAGAGGTGCACTTCAATTTTTTTTTTTTTTTTTTTTTAATTTACTTCAAATGTGACATCAGTTTGCTCTCATTCTCCTATTAATTCTGTTCGTTTGATGGTAGGAAATGTAATTATAAAACATTCAATTTGATACTCAATGTATCAAATGTTGTCCAGGAGGTTGCAGAATTTGTTCATACTCTAGGCTGTTGCTTTAGAACATTATTTCTTCCTTCCATGAAATGAAAGCAAACAAAGGCAGAAGGATCAGAGACCCAAAGACAATAGAAATACAAAAGCAATTAAGATTACTGTAAAATATCTCCCTTCACAGGAAGTTCTACACTATCATTTGGAATACAGGAGTGGTGAGTCTACTGCAAAAAGAATAGTTGTAAAAGCACAAACTGAGAGAAAAACAAACAAGCTGAGAGAATAATTACTTGGAAAGAAGTATATTAGTAAGCTCATAAAGTAAACAAACTTTCCATATGCATATTTAAATTTTAAAAAATATAAAAATGTTTGCTGTTGCTTATTAGCAATTAACTACCTATACAAGTGCAAATAGTCAAGTTATTTGCAAATAATGGTATTTATATACCCTCTCCCCCAGCAAGGTATGTGCAATCCCTATATCTTCAATCCAGAAACTCTCCACAATGGGTTGAACGCTCCAGACACAAGACGTACACTCAACTACAGATTAAGAAATCTATTTTAGTATCTCAGTGAGATAAATAGATGGATGTCTTATTTTAATTCTGAAGAAAAACAGGAATGCATTTTGATAAATACCATTTAAACTTTTGAACTATCATTAAAAATAAACACTGAAAAAAATCCTTTAATCTAATATGATGATTTGTAATCCAAAGAGTCTTCTAAAACGTTCTCCCTGATGTGATTAACAATATGACTAGATTTAAACAAAATATTTCTGTTTATATGACATCATTAAAGACTGGCCTTTTGATGCTTTGCAATTCGAAAAGAACAAGACATCAATAGAAAAAAGAAATGAAAGCAAAAAAAAAATCATTACTGACAGGCTTCAATAAAGTAACAGATCAAAACAGTTCCATTTCATCTGGGATTTTTTTTTAAAGAAGTTCAGTGTTCAGAATGATAGAAATAGTTTTGCCATTATTTTTGATTGACACAAATTGTGTTGAAATGTTGAAAGTTCAGAGAGGCGCATGCATTTAGATGGGTACTAAACAAAATGTCAGCTGAGCGTCTGTAAGGTCACAGACCACCTTTGCTGCAAATAAACCGATTTGCAAATAGGACAAAAACTTTGTGTGATTAATCCCATTTGTTGAAATATCCGAGGCAGTCATGTGTAGAGAACTGTATAAACCATCTCATTATCTACGATGCATCCACCACATTGCATCGATGGCTTTACATCACCCAAAACACTGCACATCCCCTCAACAGGCTATAAATTGTAATAAAAAGGAAAGATCTGGGACGTCTGACGAACTCCTCAGCAAAGGTTATTTTGTCTTACCTGGTAAAGTCTGTCATTTCCATCATAATCATGCACATCTGCTTTGCCAATACAATGATGTCATTACCACTGTCGTCCCACTTGGCCACTTCCGCATCCAGTTTGCTCTTTTCTTGGTGGAATATCTCTACCTGCTCGGCAATCTTAGCCTTCTCCTCCTGGGGAAGCTGAGCCATGATAGCCTGGAGAAAAAATGGGAGGAGTCAGGCATGAAAAAAGAAAGCTAGAAACTACACACATTTCTAGTGATTCCAGCAGCAGGCCCAACTTCTAGTTTCTTTTTATGGGAGCTGAAGATGCCAAGTAAAATCCAGTAGACATTTGATCTCTGTTAGGATGGGCAAAACCAAATTCACAGGATGTTTATGCTCACCTTATAACTTCAAGAATTCAAAAATTATATATGTGATGGCATGATACATAGATTATTCATCAGTGTATACAGGAAGACTTAAGGAAATTACTGTTAAACCTTAACTTTTAGGAAGAATAAAATGAATGAAATCTATAGGAAAAGGCAGAATGAATTGCCAGTATCTCCCCCTGTCTCATTCTCTGTCAGAAATAGAGGTTCTCTATTTAACCTAACATTAAAATAAGCTATGACATGCAAGATAATAGAATTGAAGTGAATTGTAATTAATGTACCTTTCAATAATATTTAGTGGTCTAATTGACTCTTGAAAGATATGCAAAGAGGCACTAAACAGGTTGATATTAATCTGCCTTGCCATTATCAACAAAGCAGAAAGTTCCCCACCCCCCTCAGAAAAAAAGAAAATCCTACAAAATTATAATAATTACTTTTGAAGATCAAATGGACACTTCCAAAAATTATTTCCAAGTTGAGCTACTATTTGGCTTGAGGGGTTCTGAAGACAGCATTATGCATTTAATGGGGTGTGACACATATTTAAAGTGTCATTACGTTTTTTTTCTTGTTTATGTCACTTTCAATCAGCTGAAGTCTTTCTCTACATATTCTTAAAATGCTCTTGGCTTTTAAAAATTCATAATTGACCTTTTCCAAAACTGAAATTAAAAAAGGTTACAAACAGTAGATCAGAAAATGAGAAATTTGCAAGTTAATCAAATTAAAATTCAAGACATGAGCTTTAATTAGCCCTTATCAATGTAACTGAGCAGTTTCAAATGCTAGCATACTAGTCTTTCCACAGAAAAATGCAGTGTCAATCAAGCTAATAAATAAATATATAAAATACATGTAGAACATTAGAACAGATGAACTAATTGGAATTAAGAGAATGTGCTACGAGTAGTAAAATTAGGAAAGCCAATCTGTATGTTTTGCATGTAGTTCCTCTCTGTGGGCAGCTTCAACCGCACACCCTTTAAATTGCTATACAGTGTTTTAACATTTCTATTCCAGCTGCTGATGTATTTTCATAGCAGCTATATCCTACAGCAAATGCAGTTCGTATATTCCAGTTTTATTTCTATTGAAGACCAACACAAGTCTTTCTACTGCAACACTAATAGGTTTGTGGAGTAAGCATATTAAACATAGCCATTACATTCCACAAATCAAATTCCAGCTTTTCTACAGAAAAGGTTCAAATAAGACACTATTCCACGTAGCAGACTCATGTCAATGAGTCACTCGAGACTGTGGACTGGGCAGCTTCTGCTCAGCATGTTTTCATTTTAGTTTTCATCATTTGTTGCTTCTTTTGACATATTGCATTCTACCTTCCTCAGGAATGGGACTGTCTATATAATATATTATGTTTACACAGTGTGTAGCTGATCAAAGCAGAAGGCTTTAAGTGCAGCAGTGATAATAACAATAATAAATGTAATAGAATTTAAGACTCCTATGTCCCTAGGTGAACTAGATTCTGAGTAAAAATATTACTGCAGTTTTTACTTGTTTTCAGATCAAGAAAAGATGAAAGGCTACCCAATCCCAGATGGGGGAAAAAAAAAAAAAAGCCTGTGAAGTAACAGTATTGTATTTCAATACTTCTGTACCTGAGACTTACTTTAGTAGTCAATTGTTTGAACATATTAAACAGGACTTTATGCTCCTTGAAGTATAAAAATCCCTTAAAGATACTTAACTGCATCAAGAACATAGTTCTGTCACCATTCTCAGGGTAAAGCATCCAGGTATCATTTTGCAGTTCTCCTGACTGCATGGTTTTCACTGCCAGCTCCTGGTCACCCAGCTCTCTGGGATGGGACCTGCAATCCATCTGCTCTTCATCGAGGTGATAGTGATACATACATGTCCCTGACATATGAGTGCAAAAGTTTTTGTTCTTGGGATGCAGTGATAGAAAATCAGGTTTTCTGATACATGGAATGGTTTACTTACCATCTGTACTCAGCACTCAGGGAAATTAAGTTAAAAAAAAAAAAAAAAGAAACCTCTGCCCATTCCATTGTATCCATGTCTCACATTCCTCCCATACCTCTAAGTAAGCTCCATTTAGGTTTGCATTATCTACTGTTTCTTTTCAGGCTGTAACATACTGTCAGTCTTCCTACAGCAGCTGAAAACTCCTCCATCCTGGTCCTCTGAACTGATCTTTCAAAGCGTTGTCGCTTTTTGGTCTTTGGGTTTTCAGCCCTACAAATCCTCTTCCAGAACTCAAGGTAAGAAGTCACTGCTCATTTACCAGCTTTTGCTACAGGGTTTGAGTGTGTGTGTGGAGGATGCTTCTCATTTAGTCCACTACCTCGCTTTTAGCACTTATCAGAAGAAACCGCAGCCACCAAAATAATTCAGGTAATTCCCAGTTCCCCACTGGTTCTCTGATGGAAAAATTTAAAGCTTTTCTTAAAACTCTCTTTCCCGTCAAATATATTTTATTGATGTCATTTCCTCCCCTCCTCGCAAATTATATCCTGATGTTTGGTTTTTTTTTTTTAAATAATCTGAGCTGAGCAGCCTATTTAGTAAAAGGTGAACATTAATCAGAAGGTAGGGTAATCCTGAGTGTTAACAAACTTCACTTCTCCAGCACCTGTGACCCCTGAAGCACTCATCAGCTTAATTTGCGATCCCCATGCACAAGCTAAGGTCGCAAATCACAATGACTTGAGTTTATCATGATGAAATTACTCTGCTAAAATTGCACTGGCTCAGTTACAAATGTATTCAATTACAATTAAATTACAGGGACTACTCAGTAGCTTAAACAGATCTTCTTGACAGGTTTGAACACTGGGAAACATGATGAATGTAAGATTTCTCTGGATACAGCACATGGTGCCCTGATGGGATTTTTTTTTTTTTTTCTTTAATTAGCTGACTACTCCCATAGTTACAGTACATTCCATGGCTGCCTTGGAGAAGTAAGGAGGGGGATTGGCAGAACTGCTACCTGGGACTTTCGGAGGGCAGAATTTGGCCTATTTAGAAGACTCATTGACAGAGTTTAGAAGACTCATTGGAAGGCAGTCCTGAAAGGCAAAGGAGTCAAGGAAGGCTGGACATTCTTCAAGAAGGAAATCTTAAAGGCACAAAGGCGAGCACGGTTCTTGCATGCCAAAAGACAAGCCACCAGGGAAGACCAATGGCCTGGCTGAACAGAGAGCTTTGACTGGAACTCAGGGGAAAAAAGGAAAGATCTTTAGAAGAAGGGACAGGCCATTCAGGAGGACTACAAGGATGTTGTGAGGTTATGCAGGGAGAAAATTAGAAGGGTCAAAGCCCAGCTAGAACTTAATCTGGCTACTGCCATAAAAGACAAAAAAAAAATGTTTCTATAAATACATTAGCAACTAAAGGAGGGCTAAGGAGAATCTCCATCCTTCAGTGGATGCAGGGGAAAAACATAGTGACAAAGGATGAGAAAAAAGGCTGAGGTACTTAATGCCACCTTTGCCTCAATGCATTTGAGTCACAACAACCCCATACAATGCTACAGGCTGGGGGAAGACTGGCTGGAAAGCTGCCTGGTGGAAAAGGACCTGAGGGTATTGGTCAAGAGCCGGCTGAACATGAGCCAGCAGTGTGCTCAGGTGGCCAACAATGCCAAGAGCATCCTGGCTTGTATCAGGAATAGCGTGGCCAACAGGACTAAAGAAGTGATTGTGTACCTGTACTCAGCACTGGTGAGGCTGCACCTTGAATACTGTGTTCAGTTTTTGGCCCCTCCCTACAGGGAAAACACTGAGGTGCTGGAGCATGTCCAACGAAGAACAACCAAGCTGGTGAAGGGTCTGAAGCAGAAGTCTTATAAGGAGCATCTGAGGGAATTGGGATTGTTTAGTCTGGAGAAAAGGAGACTGAGGGGAGACCTTCTCGCTCTCTACAACTACTCAAAAGGAGGTTGTAGCAAGGTGGGTGGCGGTCTCTTCTTTCAAGTAAGAAGTGATAGGACAAGAGGAAATGGCCTCAGGTTGCACCAGGGGAAGTTTAAATTGGATGCTAGGAAAAATTTATTCACCGAAAAGGTTGTCAAGCATTAGAACAGGCTGTCAGGGAAGTGATTGAGTCCCCATCTCTGGAAGTATTTAAAAAATGTGTAGATGTGGCGCTTAGGGACATGGTTTAGTGGTAGACTTGGCAGTGCTAGGTTAACGGTTGACTCAATGTTAAAGGTCTTTTCCAACCTAAACAATTCTATGATTCTATAAAACCTGCAAGGCCTTCTCCTACAGCACTAGCTGGAGCAAACAGCTGATATAAGGCATCATAAGCCTAAGGAAGGTCATTCAGTAAAGTCAATGCTTTTTGAATAGGTGAGACATGAAAAAACTTTCAACATCTAGGTTAACTTACTCTCATCCTTTCTTAAGTGACCCCAAAGATTTGAAATCATTGCATTTGCTTTCCAAAGGATAGCTTCTTATTTGTAGCTGTACAGACAATGTATGTAGTACGTGGGTTTTATACTCACCCTTGCACTCTGGCCAGCAATAAGCTGGTCATCTTCAGTCTGAACACTTGTTCGGCTGCGAACGTCATAATCTTCCTGCTCAAAGTCTGAATCATCCTCTAGCTCTTCAGGGGTCTAGAAAGAGAGAGAGAAAGGGAGAAAGCAAGAGAGAGGAGATCACAAGCTTATAAAGGACACAGACCTTCATAATTCCAATGTACAGTAAACTCTTATTCCACCGACTGCCTGCCCAGGAAAATCTGTTTCTCTTTCTTTTTAAATTAACTTGTCTGCCCAAGCAGTCAAGAACTATAATTGAATTTTCTTAAAAATTAAGTTGTTTCAACTCTAGTTTTCTGTACAAATGGCATTTATCATTACTTTGCTGCAACTTTTCTTAACTCTGTTAACATGATGAATCCAGTTCCAGGAACAAATATCCTTTGGAAATACTAACAATGGGAATACCGTATTTCAAAATAATGCTGCTTCATATATAAATGGATAATATATTATATTACTGGAATCTCCCTGGGATCTTCAAAAGAGAAAGTAAATACCTGGGAAAAAGTAACTAACATCTTGGAAGAAATAGTTAGCAAAGCAAATAAGAGATTTCCCCTTGAAAGAAAATGTGAACGATGTCAACTGGTTTTGACACAAATGTAAAGTTTATTGTCCCCTTTCGTTTATTGGTTGTGGTTCTTTTCAGATACAGACCTTTGGAATTTGTCTCATCCCCTATACTGAAACCATGTTATCTCCATTTCTGGTGCTATGAATGATGTGTGTCTTTCTGGGTAGATTGATTAAATCCAGTTACATACGTGCTGTCTTCAAGTTGTTCAAAATGTTGGAGGCAGGGAGAAAAAAGATAACTAGGTCTGTTTATTTGGTATTTTCACCTTCTAGCAAAAAAAAAATAATTCCTTATGTATACATGGAGAGCCAAAGAGCCTACTTTAAATCACTATTTAGTACTATATGTAATATAGATAATGCAAAACAAGAAATAGGCTTTAAAAGGAAGATTATAATGCATTTTGTACTTGAATAGCATCTACTATAATGATCTGGCCACTAGTAATTTCTGTAGGTACAATATATGACAGTGGTAATGGAAAAAGAATATCACAATAACTGTGCAGAGAAATCCTCACCTTGCTGGACAGCCATATGCCTCAGCATTAACCTAGAGGGGCAACTGCTACAGAAGAAGTCATCCATGCTGGCATTTCATGCTTGGAGGCAACGCCAAGTTTGCTAGCAGAGGTGCTACTCATTGCCAGTTGTCATTACAGCTCAGTCTTGAAGATGCTCAATCACTAGGAACTGGTCCAAACCCTCTAACATAACGCAGAGAAATCTTTTGGCGATATTTATATTACAGCCTGGTTTCCAACATGAAATGCACATCACTTTGTAACGGAAAATCAGCTGCTTTGCTACACGGCGAAGTACGCACGATGGGGAGTGTAAAACACAGCCATCATTTGGCTTAAAGAGTATGAATCAAATATGTTTTGATGCTGAGCAGCGCTGGCAGGAGAAATAACCAAGTATGACCAAGGTCTCAGCTTTTCATCTGCCTAGGCCTTACTGTGAAGAACAGGGACAGGGTGGAGACTTGCAAGCCCTTCTTCAGAAACCAGCTGGCTCTTCCCTATCCTCCAAGTCCATTCAATTGGCCAGTTGCACTGGTCATTGTAAACCCAGCACCCTTTTCCCCACAGGTATACTCTTAGTTTCTTCTGTCTCCACTTTTATAGATCTGACTATAAAAGATAACGTGCAGCCCTTTCCCAGGCTTTCATAGTCAGAGTTGCAGTAGAGTAAGGGCATAACATTCAAAGTATTACATCTCAACATTGTAACCAGTAAGGACATGAGGATGCCTCTTAAAAAGTCAAAATATTCTGAAAATTTTGTGTTTCAGGGATTTATTCTTAAAGTAACATTCATTAAAAATGTATTGCTGTTACTGCTTGACATTCATAATCTTAAACTTTGTGGTCTTTAAAAGATTGAAACTTAATGAGTATATAGATATTGAACTTGGAGAAAATGTAATGTAAATCAAAAGGATAAGTTAATGCGACTGTTAATAATATACTACAAATGCAAGAAATCTCAGTATTCCCCATCTGTAGAAGTGAGATCTAACTCAAAACTAACTTCCAGATTCACTCACTCAAGGTTCTTAAGTGTGGAGAATTTAACACTCTCATTTTATTTCAAAAATAGCTACATTTTTTGTTAAGATGAAGAACAGTAGTTAACTTATCTATATGCTGCCATTTCAAACATGCTGCATGCTTTGCACCACTGTTTTGTTTTATCTGATCTCTTGGAGGTGCAACCCATATAGAATAAGCTCTCCTATTTGTTTAGACACAAAGGATAAAAAAACCCAAGTATTATGTTGAAGTACTTTGACTTAAAGATTTTTACTCTTAGGGAGGCCTTCTAAACATATCATAACTCCAATTTTTGTGCACAACTAACAGGGCCTTGGTATTTGAAACCTAGTTTCCAAGACAACAAAGTCTGGGACTGAAATTATCTGTGTTGGAAGACAGAAGGAGTGAATCAGTCTTACAGACACCTATGCTCACACAGGTGTAGGAAACACGGATACGAGATTGGAGACAGCTTCCAAACAAAACTCTGACAACCACCAGTGGCAGGAAGAGCTAGCGTAATTTTCAAAACAAATAGATTTTAGGAACTCATTGATTTTCACAGAAAAACAGACCATTTTCATAATTTTAATCTACTGTTCTGTAGAACAGCCACAAGACTTTCCTGGACTCATTTTTTTTTTCAAATACAGTGTCTGTACTACACATAGAGCTTATTCTTCACTTCATTCATCCAAGCCAGACAAATTCTCCCAGTGTAGAAGAATCCTTCACAATCATGCATAAATCACCCAATAAACATACACTTTCTCTTTTAAGATGTATGTTTTATTTCTAATATGAATTTGATGACTTTCAGCTTCTAGTCATGGGTTTTGTTTTGGTTTTTTTTTAAATCTCTCTGGCTGCTAGACTGAAGATCTTGCTGAAAAAAAAAATCTTCCATCAATATAATTTTGTTTTATCTTTTGTAACTGCCATATTAAAATGTGAATTATACATGTATAAGTAATAAAATGGCATATACATGCAGATTTATAAACGCTGCTTGTTTAATATTTCACTAATTCAAATATACTTGACGAAGACGGAAACCCCACTATGCTACAGTGCTGTATGCACTTAAAAATTGTAAGATGCAATTATAAGAATTTCAGCACTGTAAAATCAAGTCAGGCTAGCCTTGTAACAAGAGGAAAGACAGACTGAAAAATGTTCCTCTACTTTTTTTACCATGAAAATATATTCTAATTCTAAAAGCTGAGAAGAAAAAAAAAAAAGCCTTTATAATATGTTTTTCTGTTCAACTCCATGCTATTCTGTACATTTATTTTCGTACAAAGAGAGTTGCAGCCTGAGTGACTCAGGCGCTGCAAGGAATATCTGAGTGGCAAAGACAGAGAACCTCTCTCACAGCAGGTCTTCAGCAGCTTAATGATTAACAGTAAAAACTAACGCTCTAAATTCATCCTGAGAAGCAAGAGGCAGTCAATGCAGACAATAGACCCCACAGAACCTGTTGGAGATAGGCTGTTTAAAAAGATGATGGGATTCTGCACCACGTCTGGTTTTCCAGAGCGTTGGAGATGTAACAGCACTTTGGATTTCACCACAATGGCCATCCCATCGGTGACCAAGGTTAAGCCCACATTGACAAGTTCAGAAGAGTAGAAGAGCATTCATATATTCAAACAGTTGGGGCTAAGGACCCCACATTTGCACTACCCTCATTTCATTTTTATTCAGACTCACTGTAGTCTTCTTCCATGGGTGCAAGTCCATCAATGAAAGAATAGAAGTGCATTTAAGATGCTCCTAGAGCGCATCTTCCAGGACCACCCCCAAGAATCAAGTTTATACGCTCTAAGACTACTCTGTGACATGAACTAAAACATGGCAAGAGGACACAAGTGGAGGCTGGCTCCAAAAGTGCACTCCTGATCCAAACCAGCATAAGACATGCTAAGTGTTCTGGTTTTGTTTAGTGAGGGGGTGCTAAGGTGGCAGCTTCTGTAGGAAACTGCTAGAAGTCGCTCCCCTTTGTTCAGTGGACTCGGCCGGGCCTAGGGCAGACCCACTGCTGGCCAAGGCCGAGCCAATGGGGAACAGAATGTCCCGTGATAACACCTCTGTGATAACGTATTTAAGAAGGGGAAAAACAGGAAAAAAAAAAAAAAAAAGAAGAGGGGAAGCAGCTGAGCAGGGGCAGAGAGGGAGAGGCGCGAGCCTTGTGGGCCTTGCAGGCCTCACCCTCTGGCCTCCTGCCAGGTGGCCGACTGGGCCCGACTCGGCCCGGCCTGGCTGCAAGAAGTGGAGAGGAGATGAGATGTGAATGAGATGTAAAAAGGATCCTGGGAGGCGTCTGCCTGCCTGTTGTGAGGAACGGCTGCAGGCGCCGAGGTCTGTGAAGGAGGGGGAGGAGTAATGCAGTTCCTGGACAAGATTCCCCTGCAGCCTGTGGTGCAGCCCATGGTGGAGCAGGTTGTCCCCCTGCAGCCCATGGAGGTCCACGGAGGAGCAGAGATCCACCTGCAGCCCGGGGAGGAGCCCACGCTGGGGCAGGTGGAGGCCTGAAGGAGGCTGTGGCCCATGGAGGGCCCGCTGGGGCAGCTGTTCTGGAGAGACTGCACTCCGTGGAAGAGATGACCCACGCCGGAGCAGTTTCACGAAGGACTGTGGCCCGTGGGAGGGACCCCACGAAGGAGCAGGGGAGGAATGTGAGGAGTTCTTCCCCCAACTGTGAAGCAGTGGCGTAAAACAACACGTGATGAACTGACCGTGACCCCCATTCCCTCTTCCCCCCTGTGCCGCTCGGGAGGGGAAGGTAGTAGAGATAATGTTAAGCCCAGGAAGAGGGAGGGGTGGGGGGAGGTTATCTTGTTCCCTGTCTCATTCTCCTGCTAGTTTTAGTAATAAAAGAATAGTTTTCTCCAAGTCGAGTCTGTTTTGCCCGTGATGGTAACTTTAAGGATTCCTCCCCGTCTTTATCTCAAACCTCGAGCTGTTTTTCTTATATCATCTCCCCCTGTTCTCTCGGAGGGTGGGGGGAGTGGGAGAGAGACTGCGTAGTCTGGTCCGGATCCGGGCTGAACTATGACACTAACGCAGATGCAACTAATGGCGAGGCTGACAATAGCAAAGGCCATGAGTGAAAAGAGAAGACTGGCCTCGGAGATACGTAAGAATAAGAAAGGTGCCATTTGGATTCTTCCTAACTGTAGAGAGAAGGTTTCTGTTTAATAACTGAGGGAATTTCATAAGTAGCTATGAAAAAAACAAAGTGTAATTTGATCCCTGCACAGTAATATATAAGATGTTGGAACTAAGTTATTATTTTCAATTTTATTTTTAGGTTCTATAATTATACTCCTAAATTTATTAACACTACTTCTTAAGTTATGAAAGAGATTTTTTTTTTCTCCTATATAGATCATAATAATAGTCCCCAATGCAAAAATGAGTTTCCTTTCTCCTCCAAAGGGACAATAAAATCTCCCCTTTTCAAGGGAAAACAGAAGAACAGAGATTATACCTCTTTCCTTCAGCTTACTAAAAGTAATAATATCAACAAAAATTAATTTAAAAAGTCATTTTATTTCCTCCATGGAATGAGAGAATCATCTCAGATAAATTCAATCTTTCATGGTATGCACATGAACAATTACCGCCTGAAAATAATTCTTTATGTCAGATGGTCTAGAAAGTTTGCAAGGTTTCTTTTTGTATATATAATTCCACAGGAAGTTTTATAGCCTGAATTAAGGGGGTGCATGAGATTTAATAGATTCTTAGATAAAAATATTTTAAAACTGTCTTTTATAGCTTGATGCTCATCTTTTCATGATACATTCCATTTCAGTGTGAGATGTCTGGATGGAAATGCTAAAAAGTGTCTCAAACTGAAACTAATTTTGTTTTCTACAGAAAATAAAGTTCTGATTCAGCAAATTCTGGTCTATGTAAGTTTATATATGTGGATTTTCCAAGTTAACCGACAAGGATAATGAGTCCATTTATGTACTTTACTTCTCTGCCTGAATAAGAAGCACTACATTTAGCTCCATAAATAAGTTAATTGTCTGAATGCAAAAATACATCTTCCTAATCTGAGTAAGCAGAATTCATTAGCTCATATCATATAAGAAGCAGAAAGTGGCAATGGCAAAAGTAACCTGGGATGTTTCTAAAGAGACTGCAACGCCTGCATGCTGATCAACTTTCCAGGCTAGCGGTTAATATAACAGTAAGACAGCAATGAAATAAATGAATTTAAAATGGTGTATTGTGCTTAGCAGAAACATCTCACCCAGTACGGACAGGCTCGTGGCCATCTCTCTGCAACAGCTCTGATGTAGAGGGGGTGCTGGAAGCCAGAACTCTGCATAGGGGGTGGGAAAACATGGGTCTACGGCAGATCCCTCCTGATGATTGTGTCTCATGGAGCAGTTTAAAATGCTCATGAGAGACTACAAAAGGTTAAAATGTGCTTAGAAGTGGTTCTTGTCCTAAGAGAAGTTTGGGAACCACTGTAACAGATTAAGGAACTGGATAACCAAAGGAAAAATGGAAATCCTTTACTATGCAGTTCTTTAGTTTCCATCCCAGTCCAGAAGAGTTGCAAATACACCAATGTCGCACATCCAGAAAACAAGACAGCTTTGCCCCCACCATGAATCATGACTATAATTCAGGCTGAGATTGGTGCTGGGTATGGGAATGGAATTTACGTTTTGCAGTTATAAAATTAAGCCTGTCAAATGCTTTTTCTGTAAATGTTAAGACATAGTGACAAATGACTACAATGAAGCTATTTTGGAGTGCTCCAACTGCCTGAAGTCTTACATCAACATGCAACCACAAGTGTACGTTACCTGTTTGCTCAAAGGGATGAGTTGTTGTTTTAGCACTGTTATTTCCTTCGTAAGTGTTCTCTGTGATTTTCACCATAGCTTTAGTTGTATGTGGCTTTCACTGGGGCAGATTCAAAGTAATTTGGGTTTCATCTAAGAGTTTCAATTGCTGAGGAGATGTCCAAACTCAATTTGGTTTGTTGGGTTTTAAAAAAAATATTTGACTGTAGTCTACACTGAAAAGCAAGATGTACATCTACTCTAACAATAATTATGTTGTTCTGCAGATTTTTTTTTTTTATTATATTTGTTTTTTAAAATATGCCTAAGCAAATTGAATCAACTGGTTAGTCAACACTGCAATGACAGATTCTCTACCTCAGTAAACATTCAAAACCATCCCTGCAGAGGTTCACTGGAGCAGCAAGATAATTTATTTATTCATTTAGATTTTAACCAGACTTACCTCATATCCTATGCAGCACACATACATTAGGAAGAGAAAAACCAACAAAATTCTACACAAACTTTGAAGATCTTAGCAAATTAATGCTATTACTATGGAAATAGTAATGCAATTTGCATCTATTGGCAGCTGTGATCCCCAGTTCATCCCCTAAGATATACTCATCTCTTTATGAACAAATTCTTTTTTGCTGCACATACTTTTGTTTCATGCTTCTTTCAATGTCAAGCTTTTCTGGCTTATTGTGAAACAAAGTTGATTTCAAGAAGCTTTTATATTCTTCTCATCCAACGTGATACTTTCCTGTACGTCCCAACTTTTACTTCCCCAGGTGCCTTACATACCCTTATCATCAGAACAGCTTTCCTGATGTCACGAACTCCATCATAAACCAAGCGGGAAGCATCTATGAACTCATTCTCTTCAAACGGCTGTGGGACATTCGCACTCAAAGCTTCAATGGCAACTTCCACTTGTTCAGCAAAACGTGGCATAACTAGATTAAACAAAATGAAAGGCAGTAAGATTAGACACCTTCTTTCATGAACATTTTCTCCTTGCCCTTGGGCATAAATACTTTCCAGTAGACATGGTACAATCTGTTGTTACAATTTCAAGACCCAGGAAGGCTCATGGGGTGGGTTTGTACCGACTGTACGCATGCAGAGCTCTGGCACATTTTCTGACAGCATGAAAATAGCCATCTTCATATTCTCTTCTCCAATTGCACAACAAAGAATGTAAAACTTCTTTAAAAAAGTGAGATTTACAAACTTTTGTAAGACTGCAAGCTGAGCTATTAGTAAAGTACATTTAAAAGCTTTACAACTTGGAATGAACACAATACTTATTTATACTAAATGATCACAGCAAAATGTAGCCATTATGCCTACTAATTTTGATAACTAACGGCAGTCTAGCTCAACTTGAATAATAATAATTGTATAAGGGACAAAACATGTTTAGAATGCAAAATCCAGCAAATTACTTTTATGACGGCACATAAACAGACATTCTGTTTCTTCGCTATCGTCATGTATATAACACAAAAAATAGCCATCGATATTAACTAATGGTATTATAAACTGCAGTATAAGCTTTTTTAAAGCATATCTTAAAGCTATTATTTACTTAAGTAAATAGTTTAAAAGCACCCCTTGAAGTAACCAGAGGCTTTTCTTCAAATTTTATACAAGAGTCCTTTGAAGGTATAATCACTTTCTCCGTATTACGTATGCAGAAACATAAATGTTCCCCAAATCAGTCCTTTAACAACTTAAACCCAAATCCTACAAACAGGAACACGAATATTAGGTCTCACTAATTATAATGCACCTATACTTCTGTACTTAGTTACTCCTATTCTTCAATATTTTAACATTAATACTGGGGGATTGGGCTCTCATATACTACAGGACAAATTAAATAAATGTTTTATTAGAAACCTGGATACAAAATCCATTGGGATTAATCCTTACAAATTG
This sequence comes from Tetrax tetrax, assembly GCA_009806455.1. Classification (NCBI taxonomy): domain Eukaryota; kingdom Metazoa; phylum Chordata; class Aves; order Otidiformes; family Otididae; genus Tetrax; species Tetrax tetrax. The sequence goes on from WHYT01017857.1 coordinate 66,127, forward strand.
AGGAACTTGAATCAAGCTTAAAATTTATAGATAGTCATCTTTTCCTAATAGTCACATCATTTTTCTTATTTGCTTTCTCCTGACATCTAGGTATCCAAATCATGTACCATTAGCTTTATTATTTTGGCACAATAATTAGAAGAATGGGAAAAGATTGTCCCTAACTCAGACAGTTGACTTTTTTATTATAATACCTTCCTTTACAATCTTTTCCCTAGACCTTATTTTTAATACACTTTTTAGTAGCTTGATCCCAACTGATGAATACAAAGGAGAATTTCCAGTGCCACTTTCATCCAGAGCAGTAAACTGTCACTGTGGCAGGAAAACACGTTTTCTTCTTGACTTGACTTTACATACATTTTATTCATAATAAAAAATATGTTTTATGCATCTTATTGTCTGATTTAAAGTAAAAACAACAACAACAACAAAACATTATTCAAGACTAGTTTACATTTTGAAGGATAACTGACAGCAATTGTAAGCTCAAACTCTCTGTTTGGGTTTTTAAGTATTACTCATTGGATATTAAAGGGGAACTTTTAAAAGGGATCTATCTATTCAAATCCTGTTTATTCTGCCTATATATATACAAATACACAGATGTGTTCATGTACACAAGTGAAAGAACAAAATTCTATCTTTCCTGCAGGTAATGTTCAATAAGTGCAGTGCATGCTTTGGATATATCGGAGAAAAAAGGAAAAAGTGCCAGCAGCCATACACTGTAAAAAAGTAAACATTAACAAAACATTGCTAGGCAGAAGGGAAACATTTAAGTAGAAAAAGAAGTTTGAGAGAGCTGTAAGTTTTGGAAAGAGTATTATTAAATGCATATATCAAATTATCTTAATTAATGGAACACTTGAAAGTGTAGTAGGAGAGTAATATGATTGCATAAGGAAGTCTTTAGCCTGAGAATTAAAAAGCAATAATTAAAAATACAATGAAAACAAGCCAACATACAGAATAAAATAAAAATTATTTAGGGTCGTAGAGATAAAACAAGTAAAGCTAGAGATGCAAAAATGGTAACAGAAAGGGAGGCAAAGAACCTTAATATTTAGAGTCCTTAAACTTCTGTTCAGAATTTCCTAAATAGCAGAGGTAGGTAGGTATTTAATGCAATTAATAGTAAGTGCAATAGACCTGAATGAGGAAAGGCAGTTTGAAGAACATCTACATAAAACATAAGGAAACATGTCTATTAAATATGTTTTCAAATTAACAGAGCATAGTAAACTTTACCCTGCAGTTCTTAACAAAATAATCAAAGAAATTTCAGAACCATCTTCGAGAACTCAAGAAAAACAATAACAGTGAATGTTGCAAGAATTTAGAAAAAGAAAAAAAAAGGTAATAATAATAGGTAATAAAGGTAGAGAAGAAAAGAAGGATTACAACCTAATTCAGCACACAGAAAGAAAATTAAACATGACATAAAGCAATTAATGTTTAATTATCTTGTAAATAATGAGCAGATGTCAGATAGGCAGTGGATTTGTCAAAATTGGTTGCATCAAGCTATTACAATCTTTCCCTTGACAGGGCAACTAACTGGTGGGTTGGGGGAGGAAGTAGATATGATACAGCTTGACTTCAGTAAGATTTTTGACATGGCCACACATGACATTCTTACAAGCAAAGCAAGGGAAATGTAAATTAAATTAATATAAGGTGGACATGGAACTCATGAGAAAAAGTGTCTCAAGGTGGTACATCGTCAAACTAGAAAGATATGTCAAGTGGATTCTTGCAACGTGTCTAACAATGTGAGGCTATTGTAAAAAATGCCAAAGGCCAATCTATAATTATAACAATTTATTAAAAAAGACTTGAGAGAAGATACTGTGAAGTTACACAGTGAGGCCCTAGTTGGAATACTATGCCCATTTTTAAAGTACCCGACTGAGATTTTTATAGCGTGTATACAAGAAATATATTTTTTATATAATATAACTGGAGAATAATACAGCTCTGTATATAATATATACAAGAAATATATTTTTTTATGTTCCAGTAATGTAATTTAGTCCCAATAACATAAATGCTGCTATAGTCTTTATCTAGAAGCTATTTGTGATTCATGCTTAAAATACTGAAATGAAGGAACTTCCACCAACTTCTCAAGAAAATTATTCATAGTTCACTGCTCAGATTTATTTCCCCCCAAAAAGAAGATAAAGATGCTTATTTCAA
>WHYT01017857.1:74840-87706 GCA_009806455.1 Tetrax tetrax
TTTTTTTTTTTTTTTTTTTTGCAGACCATCTATACTAAGATAATTTCATACTTATGAATACTTCCACAAATGCTGAATTATAGAATCACAGGATGGTTTGGGTGGGAAGGGAGCATTAAAGCCCACCCAGTCCAACCCCCCTGCAAGGAGCAGGGACATCTCCAACCAGATCAGGTTGCTCAGAGCCCCGGCCAACCTGGCCTGGAATGTTTCCAGGGATGGGGCATCCACCACCTCTCTGGGCAGCCTGGGACAGTGTTCCACCACTGTCAGTGTGAAAAGCTTTTTCCTGATGTCTAATCTAAATCTACCTTCTATTTTAAAACCACTACCCCTTGTCCTTTCACAACAGTCCCTATTGAAGAGTTTCTCTCCATCTCTCCTGTAGGCCCCCTTGAGGTACTGGAAGGCTGCAATAACATCTCCCCGGAGCCTCCTCTTCTCCAGGCTGAACAGCCCCAACTCTCTCAGCCTCTGCTCATAGGAGAGGTGCTCCAGCCCTCTGTCATCTTCGTGGCCCTCTGGACTCTCTCCAACAGGTCAACCAATACCAATATAACATTTAACAGGAGCCATCAGCATGGCCCTACCAACCGATCATTCCTGGGCTGTGTCTGACCCTGGTTCCCCTCACTGGGCCTGATCCTGACTCCACCATCCCTGTCCCCACAGAGGTGCCTGAAACCCAGGACTGGGGCTGTTCCCAGGAAGCCTCTGGCCCTTGAACTTTAGGAAACCAAGATAAAGATATTAGTAAAACTTTATAGTGCTTAAAAAAAGCAAACAAAAATATTAAACCCTGAAGCTCTAGTTTACTCCTGCACATAATTAACATCCACTAAAATCTATGAGGTTTGTGTTTGTTCCCAGCAAGCCTCGTAGACTTTCTGGTTTTATAGTTTTCATCTTGGATTTATAAGAAAGTCAGCAAGTGAGAGTCAAGTTTTTATTTTGTTTTTAAAGGAAAATAAAAGTGCGCAATTTTGAAAAGACATTAACCAATACCTCACTCCCTAATACTGCTGACAGAGATAAGAATCAAGCCTCTACCAAGCACTTGGCTATAAAAGCAGTGGTTAGGCAAGCACAGGCAAGAAAGCACAAAAACACTGGAAAAATCCACCCCATATATTCCAAAGGCTGTAAAGTCAAACAACAAACAAATAAAACTTTAAGGTGAAACCAGTTATTAAAGTAAGGTTTGCACAATTTCAATTTCTCAGAACCTACCAACATAACTTTAATTCAAGATTAATTTTCTCCCCTCCAAAAAAACCCATTAGCAAGGTGTTTCTCATTCCAAAACAGTATATCCATATTTTTTGACCTGTGGATCAAGACCAGTACTCATATAACAATACAAAATCCCTGGAAAAGCAGGGTTAACAGAGGCTTTCCTTGCCTGAGCTAATAGTTGAAAGGAAATCATAATTATAAGAGAAATGTAATGCATTTATTTCCCTTCCACTGTCATTTAACAAAGTTCTTCCCAGCTTTCAAAACCGCTTCATTTAAAAATAAATAAAGGTTCAATTAAAACCAAGGAGGAACAAAGATGAAAAAGATAAGGCATTCATCATCAAAATCAGAAAGATTTTGACATGTGCATCTGTGGGTGGAGCCTGCCTGTAAATGAATCACTGTCATTATTCTTGAGTGTTTGAAAAAATCTGCATAGGATCTCAAGTTCATTAATAGAATGAATATATAAATATATGCAGGTATTCATAGACACCTGTATCTCTATATCCATAGCTACACACACACCTATGTAGACAGAGACCAGCTCTGGGGGAGAGGGCAGAATATAAACCGGCAGAGCACAAAAGGGTGTCGTGTGGTTTAAATGCCATTTTCACCACCTTATTCTAAGGTGACAAAATAAGTTAGTAAATTCTACCTTTTAAAATCAACAATCACAGAGAAATAATAATCAGTGCCTTTGCAAATGGCCTGAAAAGCTGCAAATAGAAGTTGTGCTGTAACATTAATGATCTGCATTCACGTTTGGCATAAATTGTTTTAGCTTCATTGGCTCCTCTGAATTTAAGCCCATTCCATCTTCTGAACTTCTGTTGCACAATTTGTACGTGATGTACAGTTTTAACATTTAAAATATGCTGGTTTTTTTTTTTTTAATTGCTCACGAGTTTACTTACATTTCACAAAATACAAAATAAGTAATACCTTTGAATTTTAGGAACAGAGGTTCAGTCTTAAGTACCAAATCCCAGCATTAACAAGTTGATCTAGTTATAAATCAAATTAGAGCAAAAAGTGCATTAAATATGGCATATTAATATTTGCTATGCCTATTATTGATCTATATAATGGTGTTTTATAACTGTCAGGAACTCTGTTGGAAAATTATTAATAAAAAAATATTATAGAACATTAGGTCAGAATTTTAATTGAATAAAAAGCCTGAAGATACGCTTTGTTTTGCTTAATAAAGAAATGTTAGTGATAGGAAGAATTCTTTAAAATCTCTCCTTTATCAAAAGCAGACTTTAACACAAGTTTGCAACAAAATATTTTACCATATCAACCTGAACATATTATTTTCTTTCTGTGAATTCATAATACCAGTTCACAGACTTTTAAAAATAAGCTAAATTTACAGTACTCATTCCATCGATCTCTTACTGGGTAGTAAAATACAGAGGGACTAATGAAAACAATTTTCAGATCCACTTTTGAGTACTTTTTCTTTTATGAATGTTGCATAAGAAATAGCTGCGTAGGGCCAAATGGAGCATGTACCACAGGCTGAGGACCATGTTACTGATTTCTGACCTCTCCCCAAAAATGTCTGTGTCTGCAGCTCACAGGAAAGATACTGTGAAAGGTAATTTCTACCAGTGTCGAATCATTGGTGTGAATTTACAAGCATTTTGGGTGTTCAAGGCAAAACTGTCTAGTCATTATCACTATCGAAAGCATCCAGACTTTAACTATAATTTCCAATAAGGTCAAAAAAAGAATAAATTCTTGATTTTGGTCACTGGGATTTATCCGTGCCCTTAGGGTTTGGGGTCCCTTTTAGCATTAAAAGACAATAAGCTGAGGACAAGAATAACATAATAAATAATATTAAATCATCTCAACATTTTCTTTTGGCCCAGTTTGCTGATTTCTGCTCTCAAAGCTAACACAGAGTCTGTCAAAGCTACAACAGTTTTTGCCTTTCTACCTCATAGGGAGATATCTGGTTGTTTTGTCTCAATGTTACAGTTGCCGTGTCCTGAATTGGTGCATTCTCAGTTGTTCTTTCTAAAATAATCTTCATGATTTTAAAGCCCAGATGAGCAAGTGGAGCCAGAGAGGAGAGGATCAGCTCAGATGTTTTCAGATGTCTACACTACAAGCATGTATATCATAGCTGGTCACTTGTCCACTGAGAGGCAACTCGTAAAGTCAATGAAACTCAAAGCATGATCCATCCAAACCAATGTAGACCACTGCTTTAAGATGAGAACACTTGATATTACTGCCTGCATTGAACAATCTGGATGCACATAGCAACAGATAACATTGAGTATAATGGAGTCTAAAATGACCAGCTTAGACATAACCACCTATGCTTAGATGAATCCAAACTCTTGCTCTATGAAGGCAAAAACAGGTTAAAAAAAAAATAATTTTTGTTTTTTCCCAGTCTATCCATCTAGCAGACTTTTCTATTTTATATAATCTACTTATTTTATATGATCCATATATTTACATAATCTATGAGAATTTTATATTTTTTCTTTTAATCAGGTGATATATTTTAAGTTGCTCAAGTGTATTTTCAAGGAAAAATTGTTTTGTTTAGAAACACAGCTTCAGTCACCCACAAGAACATTCGCCCGCAAATACCACAGAGTAATGTTTGCAATGATTCTCTAGAGGTGCATAATATTTAATCAACCAACTTGGAAAGAATTTGAAGAAAAGGCTGTATATTATTTACTCAAATAATTGAAACTTCGATGAAGTAGAGTAGCCTTGTTGGGTTACCGAATCTCTTATCTTATATGGGTCTTGTCAATATGACTGCTGCAACAGCATTGAGTAGAGAAAAAAAAAAAAAAAAGAAAAACCACTCATGGTCATTAATTTGTTTGTTTATATCTTGTTTTCAAGCACAGGTTCCCCTCAGAGTTACAGATTTCACAGAAGTAGCTGAAAGTTTTATTACTGAAAAATATTTCAAGTAAGCTTACCAGTTTCAGAGAGCAGTTTGGTAGCTTCCAGTACCTTCTCAGTATAAACTCCAGTTTCGTAATTTTCCATCTCTGCATTAATGATGTGAATAACTCTGGCTGCACGGCCTCGGATGGCACCCGCCGTTCTGTCCAGCGTATCGACATCCCCCTCTTGGAGAGCAATCACACACTTATTCACATCTTCCAGAATATGGTTTTCTGGAATGTAGGAAAAAAATAAGGCTCATTTCATTTTGCTCTCCCTCATAGCAAAGCTTACTGATTTGGACAGACAGCAAATGTCAGTATGTTAAAAAATTGATATCTGTCCTTACCCAGTTCTGCAAAACAAATACCATTCTGAGATACTATGCCACATAAAAGTAAAAATCCCAAGTGTGATATTTATATTTAAAAGGGACTGGGCTATGTACTCTCATCTATACTGCGAGTATCAATCTGTAATACTTTGAGAAATGGTCATATTAATTTCAAATATCACACTGAATTTTATTATAATGAAAGTGCAATAAAAATCAATGCAAAAAAGGCAAGTGGTAAAATATTATGTAGATGCCTAATAAACAGTTGGCCAATTTTCTGAAGATGAATTTACACATTCCTATAAACTTTTAATGTATTTGGTTCATTTGTGTCTAAATAAGTTAGAAAATAAAATAAAAATGGCCTTTTAGATAGCAGAGAGCCTGTGTGTGCACAAGCAGTTCATTTCCTTTACTCCACCTGTGCCAGAGATTAAACTGTGAGTTTTTCATAACACACATAGGTGAGTGTGCATACTTTGAAACAAAAGTTGACAACAGTAAGTCTGCTCAGATTGTGTAATATCAAGTAGGTTTACTGAAATCCTGGGAGCTGCATTTTTTTTTCTCAGTTCAGAATCAGGCCATCTACTCTCACATGCTGCAGTATTGGAGTTTATGTAGTATTCTCACATACAGAATAGAAGCAGATTTTGAAAAGCTGCAGCCAGTAGAGTTAAAAAAATCATTTCAACAATAAAACGATGACTGAATTTCATATTTGAGCAATTACACTCTGAGAAACTCAGCGACTCTAAAGAGCAACTTACTTTCCTGCCACAGACACCACTAAACTGAAAATGAAATGCTGTTCTTCGCAGCAGTAATAAATAAACCAGAATCAATCAGTTCACCAACTCTTTTTGTTAATTATCCTTAGCCACAAAGCCAGAATGACACACCACTCTTCACTGTTAAAAATCCCAAGGTTGGCTCATTTGAGGGTTTCAGAAATGTTTTACATGATGTCAAATTTTAAGCTGCAACAACTCTGAATGAGAAATGAAAGTCCCCTGAGCTGTGATCAGAGTAACTTGCAAGGCAAAATTCTTTGTTTAAAAAACTCTCTGTCCACATTTAAAAAGTGTTGCTTTGCTAAAATATTTCTTCACTATTTCCTCCTCACAATCTCCATTTTCTTTACCATGCCATAGCCAAATTTTGCCCAACAAGAAGTACTTTCTGAATATGAACAGCCACTGCATTTGAAATATAAAGTAACCACTAAAATTACGGTTAGCCTTCTTTGGGTAGCCACTGTATTAATAAAACCTACTGGCAACTGTGCCACTCAATATGAAGAGGAGGAGGTGTCATTTCATGAGGTATGTTTAACCAGACACCAGTCCATTTTGAATGCTTCACTGGTTTAACATCCAAAAATAACACTACCTGCAGCTTCCAAGCTTACAGCTAGCAGCAACAGGCTTTCTGGATACATTACATACACAGGAAAGACGGGGAGAGACTCTTTGGTAGGGCCTGTTGTGACAGGACAAAGGGTAACGGTTTTAAAATAGAGGAAGATAGATTTCGATTAGATAATAGGAAGAAATTTTTTTACACCGAGGGTGGTGGAACACTGGCACAGGTTTCCCAGAGAGGTGGTGGATGCCCCATCCCTGGAAACATTCCAGGCCAGGTTGGATGAGGCTCTGAGCAACCTGATCTGGTTGGAGATGTCCCTGCTCCTGGCAGGGGGGTTGGACTGGGTAGGCTTTGAAGGTCCCTTCCAACCCAAACCATTCTATGATTAGTTATTTCCTCATTTTAATAGATAGAGATGTCTATGGACAGTTTTAGAAAGAAATCTAACACCAACAGAAGAACTACTTCTCCACTGCCTTGGGAAGTTTGGATCTAAGTCAAGACTGCGTTAGATGAAAATATGACTTGAAAAAAAACCCAAAAATTAAAAAGACGTCATCCATTCAAATAACTCCTGGTTTTATGGACACAAGTGCTTAGAGTGAACAAAACCCTCAAACAAATAACCCATGTTTGCCATCTCTTTGGCTTATGAACTGCCTCTGCAGTTTACAGCTTGATCTGCCCTTTTATTCTGAGAGTTCATGTCCATTCTTTTTGTCATGGCTTGCAGTAAACACTCTAGCTGTGGTGTTGAACATTGGAGTGTAAGTACACCAAACCAAACGATTTCCCTCTTACTAATAATAGCGGGAAAGAACCAAGCGAAATAAAGGGGAGGGACAAAAAGAAAATTAAGGTTTTTTTTAAAGGATAAATGTTATTTTTTTCTGACGATCTTATTTTTTTATTAGGGAATTTAGGAAACAGGAAAAAAAAGAATGTAGAATGAAACATAAAATGAAGGCTAAGCTGTCTCCTGAAATTTGGCTCTTCTGTAAGTAAGCTAAGTACACTTGGCACACTCTGTGTCCCTATTCACAACAGTTAAATTCACCCTTTTCCAATCATAATAGGAAAACTAAAGACATACAGCACTTGGCAATTACAGTATTCATTGTGTATAACTAAATTATAACAAGACACTGTGCTACAAGTTGTAGCACTTTACAAGGAGTCAATGACAAGAGTCAATGTCCTTCTCTTCTCCGTCCTTTTTTTTTATGCAAGGAGTATGATACTCTGTCTGTTTTTGTAGAAGAGCTTGCTTTGCATCGTAATCCTTCCTAGCAAGGTCAGAGAGATGCAAAGATTTGCTATTTTTCATGCTGCTTTACTGCTTCTCTCCATTTGGTTGCATTGCTACACCCGTAACTCTGGGACCCAGAACTGTTTCCCAGATCTCTGGAAATGTACACACTGGGCACGTGCAGTAGCCAAAATCCTACTTTGTGCCCGAGTTAAAACAAAACTTCTCTAGAAACAGAAGCACAAATAGGATGCTGTTTTCTGGAAGACTGAAAGTTAGCCATTGCTATCAGGGATTAATTGGCATGACTTGGTTGCTCCTACTGAGTATAGAAGATCAGCATTCCAATAAGGATGGACTAATGGACTAATGATGCTGTAGTAATTACAGCTTTTCTGTGCTCTGACCCATTATTTTAATTTAGCAGTATATTTTTAGTAGAGTTCCTTGATCCCAGTACCTGAAACAGAGAGGAAATCATCCACCGAAGTGATGTCATCAACAGCTTCAGTGAGAACCCTCACTTGTTTCTCCCACTGATCTTTAAAGACGTCCATGTTGTCCTGTGCTACTTTGCTCTGGGGTCTGGCGGCCAACGTGAGCGCAGCATTTATCACCTGTTATTCAAAATTATTTGTTACACGGAGTGGCAACGCTTTTTTTTTTTCACAAGGGAAAGAACAAACAGATTACAAACTGTGTTGAAAATGCAGCATTACACCCCATTCGATATGCAGGTCTCAAGATATGAATGTATTTTTCACAGTTCATGGAAAGCAGACAATGATGCAATGACAAAGGCAAGGTTATAATCTTCATGTAGGCTTTTTTCTCTCAGATAACCGATGCTTTTTAATGCCAAAAGTGTTCTCGAGCACTTTTTAACAGGAATCTTACTTACCTGTGGGCAGAGACTATCAATCTGCGTTGCTGCCATACGGACTAACTTCACACCTTCTTCATTATTTGAGATTGAACACGCCAGATTTGCAACCTGCAATGAAATCAGCAGGCTGAGAACCAAGTTTTAGGCAATCAGGCCATTTTATACCTTTACTTCTTCTTCTTGAGCCTTGCCTAGAATGAAAGTATTGTACACAAGAGAAATGATACAGCATCTTTGGTGCTGGTGAACAGAAACCCTTCCAGATTATGTCCCTACTAGCAAGCTCAACTACCCATCTTCATGAGATGTTTTTTCAAAATCTTCCCCCATTGTCAAGTGCTTCACATCCTCCTCCATAGGAGAAAATAATCTTCTGAGAAGCCATACAGAGTATGCAGAGCATCCAGATAATTATCTATACATTTCCCTTCCTCAGTTTCTTTTTCCTTTTATTAGCTATGTCCATTATGAATAACAGTAATCAGGCTCATCCACATACTCCAAGCTTTGCAAAATAAAGAATCTTTGATGTCCTAACACAGGGAGTTGTGCTTTCCTCCCTGTAATAAAAACTCTGATACCTTCGCTGATACTGGGAAGTTACATTTTTTTCAAGTATCTTCATTGTTTCAGATCTTGATGGTTTCATGGTGTTAAAATTGGTTTAATTCTTAGGTGGACCTATATTTCTATGCAATTGTCTGCCCTAGAGTCAAATGTCCATTAGCAAGAGTGTTGTAACTTGGTCATGTGAAACGTTTCTGTTGAAAATCTCAGTCCGTAAAGCATATCTGAATACCTCACTCAAGGATGTAGGTATCCACATGTGCTTGCTCTGGCACAGCTCTGGGAAGTCTGAACTTCACAAGACTGCAGGCTGTTTGGATAAGATGAAGACAGGGGAGACTTAGAGAGACACCTGAATGAGACCTAGCAATCAGACCATGCCTCCAGACACCACAGAGCTGCATCCCTGTGGCTTAGATGCAAGCGGCAGAGCATGTTCATCCAGCTCATACAATGCTTGCAAAACATCCATTCCCAAAAGCTTTGTGCCAAGTCTATGAAGCTCCCATGGGTTTTCCAAACAGTGATTCATGTCACAGTGAGCATCATTAACCTCATCAGTGATATTTAAATCACAGAGACACATTCTGGGAGGGAAGAAAACAATATTTTCTTTGTAATAATCCAAAGTATGGCTCTTCATTCTAATCTACATTAAAACAAACTTATACAATTTTAAATATACTTCCTTGATATTATTCACTGTGCCTGAAGGCATAACTATCAGTTGGAAATGATTCATGAATTAGTTCTTTCCAATTTTCCTCCAGTCTCCCCTTGTGCTATTAATCTGTTCTCGTCTCCAGTGCACATCACCGTCCTAGCCCTGGTCCATCTGTTCTGCACAGAACCTATTTCACTTCACTGTTCTGTAGAACGCGGTTTGCATATATCACAGTGCCAAAGCCCAGGGAAGAAAAGAACCTAAGTCTTCAAAGAGTCTCGTAGGCATTTCCTAGTCAAGATTTTATCATAATGTTGTGATTTTTATTTTCATTTCATGGTGAGACAAATGAATTAGTCTGTTTGTTAACAGCCTTACAGCGCTCACGTCAAAAATGTTCTCCTAAGCTGACATCTTCCAATTAATTTACCATTTTCTGTAGTCACTTCTTTGCACACATCAAACAGACCACTTTAATCTTTGTGTGAAACAAAAGCTAAGCAGGATAATAATTAGAATGCAGTAACATCAGTGGAAATTACAGACCTTAAAAACTAGCAAATGGTATTAAGTTCAGCAAAAGCCATCTTTCTGTATTTTAAATAAGTGGTTTTTCGGATTGCCCTTTCATTTTTGTGATTATCATGATGAAAATTGTCCTAAGGCTCCAGAAGCACCATATATATTACTTACTCTCAGATAGAAGTGAGATTTGTGACTGAAAGGGGCTGGGTGTCATGAAATGGTAATCAAATTATTAAGCAGGTCTTTGAGTTCTCTTGGAAGAGATCTTTGAAGTAAAAAAAACCCAACAAAACAGTGAAAACAAAACTTATGTCTTCTCTGTCTCTGTTAATTCCTCTTTCAGTAGAATCTGATTAAACAATATTTGAATATTGTAAAGCATCCTGGTTTTCCAAGGAGGGATACAGACATAACCAGAGAAAACTTTTTGTCCTTTTCTGTAACATAATTTAGAGTTCAGTACATTGTTTTGGATCTTATTATCAATACAGAGGAGCACAAATGTAACCTATGGCTACATTAACTTTGCATCCAAAGAGCATTACAGTTATTTGTTGAAAAAAAAAAAATACATACATATATAAAGTATAATCCTAATCTAAATAGTTCCTGTGCAGTCTTGCACAAATATAGCCCTGTATCATCAGCAGCCAGAAAGCAATGCTGCTTTCTCAATTCACAGGGACTATGCCAGCCTGTACCATGGGAAGGTCTGATTACGTCAAATAAGCACAGAGATAAGCAAATCCTACAAAGGTAGATGCAATCTGAATAAAATTGAATTTATCAGTACAAACCAGAAATACCATGGCTTTAGCCAAAACTAATTTTTAAAACACAGCAAGAAATAAGTCATTACTTGCAAAAGCTTGCATTTCAGTGCCGTCATGTAACCATGGATATGTGAAACAGTACAAGTTTTAAGTACACTGAATCACCAGATACAACACTATATAATTATTTTCATTAACTTTGTTTTCAAATACACAATCAAGTTGCCATCAGTTAAGATTCTTTGTGCAGCAAGGTCCACATGCATGCTCTTAGTTGATAGAAACTGTCAGGTAATTGAACATTAGTAGCCTACTATAAATTCACCAACTTCAGATATTTTTCCTACCTAAAACTATGACTAAAAAAAGCTTAGGTCCAATTCCACCCCGCTTGCCTGAGACATTTTCCTTGGGTGCTAAACTGATTTCTTTGGATCATGGATAAAATGAGATAAGTACTTCTAGAGCACGTCTTTAGTTGACTATCTCAACCCCTAGATGTGTGTAGTTTATTACTTAAACTCAGACTATAACTGACCTTGCCAATTGTTGAAGAAGGTATTGTTGAAATAAGAGAGGTTTTAATGGTGCATTGTAACTTGTTTTGTATGTGCATATTTAATACAACATGTTTTGTGAAGATATCCAAACTCTTCAAGGTTGGGAATTTGTTTAATACGCCACTCCTGAGTTGGATGGAGAAGATAGCTTGGAAAAGAAAATCAAGAGTTATTGTAGCTGCCAATTAGCCAAAACTTTGATTTGACAGCCTTTAACTTTACGCTTCAAGTGGCCTGTCTCCACCACAGCATGGAAGAGGAGATTTCACAAGAGGCTGTGGAAGTAACCAGCCTCCTATTTTTCTGTTCACTGTTTTCTTGGAGCATACTGAATTCACTGATAGCCTAATTAGAACTTAAGTTTGTATTAAGATCAACGTGAACCGTCTGAAGAGTATTTATAGGAATTAATATTTGAAATACTAAAATCAATGAACTATGAATCATCCTTGAAACGCGTGGAGAACTTAGTAAAAGTGAAGTTGCTGTGTAGGCAAACATTATCGTCCAGAATTTCAGGTCTGCTAAGCTACTCTTATACCATCAAAACAATTGCTGAACACCTTAAATCTGTCCTGCGAGAGCAGAGAAAAGCAATGAGCAAGAAAATAAACACTCCAGCTCCAGTGAGGCTGTATTTTTTCTGCAATCACCAAAGCCACTGAACCAATCCTAGAACTGAGGAGGTGAAGAAGGGTGTACCAACTCCTGCATATTAATTTCCTGACACTGGCACTGATAGCCCAACAGGCAATCCTGTAGCTTCCTAGGTATCTATCCTTAATCATGCAAAAAGCCCCATTTGTTTCAATTATTCAAAATATATATGCAGGATCAGTCCCAATAAAATGTATTCGCATCTATTTGGTTGCATTTCAGCCTCAAGCAGTTTTCTGCTGTATAGCACATGGGGGTAGGAAAGAATTTTTACTATTGTTGTTGAAAGAACATACCAAGGACAGGATTTATCCTAAAGACACACTTATATGGCAGCTGGAAGTGTCAGCACTGTATGTATAGGCAATGCCTACACTAGTTTTTCCCTGGCCAGCAACTGAAGCGTGGATTAGCATTTTTTCATTGCTTTTGCCATGCATACTACTTAGGATGGAAAAACTTTACTCCTGCCATGAAATTGCATTCAAAACTACAAAATTAATCAAGGATCTTTCATACCAATTTACTTTATTTTTACAGTGATGAAAAGCAGGTTTAGCTACCTTTCATTGTGTATTTAAATTAGATTATTTCCAATTTTGACTTGAGCTCTTTGTATTATTAAAGGTAATTATGACAATCAAAATATATTATCATAGAATCATAGAACGGTTTGGGTTGGAAGGGACCTTTAAAGGCCATCCAGTGCAAGCGCCCTGCAAGGAGCAGGGACATCTCCAACCAGATCAGGTTGCTCAGAGCCCCGTCCAACCTGGCCTGGAATGTTTCCAGGGATGGGGCATCCACCACCTCTCTGGGCAACCTGGGCCAGTGCTCCACCACTGTCAGTGTGAAAAGCTTTTCTCCTTTTTTACCTCCCTCTATTTTGAAACCGTTACCCCTAGTCCTGTCACAACAGGCCCTACTGAACAGTCTCTCCCCATCTTTATCCTCTGGTTCAAACTTAAATTCAGAGATTTAACGTGACCACTCTCAATTTAATGTATGTGAAAAGGTCCAAAATCAAAATCCATTGCCTAGAGCAAAAATGTAAAAAAAAAAAAAGGAAGCAGTATACGCTTTAGCAAAGGAGCAATATCAATG
>WHYT01017857.1:93201-111595 GCA_009806455.1 Tetrax tetrax
CTGTGTGATGAGGTCAGATCTACTAAACCAGGTGCAGTGAGTGTGCACTAATCTGTGCTCAGGGCTCATTCAAATACATATTAAGAGATTGAATAATGATAGCAAGAAATAAAAAAAAAAAAAAACCAACCAAAAAACCCAAAACAAAAAAAACACAACAAACCCCACTTTCCTTTCCTTCCCATATTTCTTCTTTTCCCATATAGCTTCACTGTTAGCTAAAATCTGGATCTGAGCTATTAGACTTTGTGAGTGAAGAGAAAAGGAAAAAACATTTATCTACTGCACAGCAGTCAGCCTATTTGCATCCATTAGAAATAACTTGGCACGCTTCTAAAATTCACACAACTTCGGTACCTTAAAAAACCAATCAAACAAAAAACCCTTAAAATGGGATCTACCAAGTTTCATACATCAGCGTAGGTGACACTTTTACCTGGAAAAAATTCTGACATCCCTTCACACTGTCTTTTCTGCATGCTCATTTCTGTGCTGGAAACACCACCACCAAAGATTATTGGTTGAGTCTAAACAATTAATCTTGTAAATTAAATTTCCACATATTACCCAGGTTCTTACTATAGCTTTATGCACTTCGAAGACCAAAGGAAAAATATTAAAACATATCTTTGAAGGATTTTTCTTTCTCTCACAAGTTATCTTCAGAACAGGTGACATGCTGGTTCCTCTGATCTGTTTAACATTTTGTTATTGCTGTCTCTGCTCGGATGTCTGCAGTATCTTAGACTCCTAAATAATGCAAAAATAATGATAATTTTTTTTTTATCACTACTCATGTTATGTTTTTTAAAATGAGCCATGGTTAACTCAATTCTATTTATTTGAAAACCAATCCCTGCTTCTCACAGTGAGAGACACCCACAGAAGCCCTGAACGCATTGAAACATGCTAGTAAATTTTTAATACAAATTCTTTAAATTGTGTGTGTGAAAGTAAGACATGGAATGTGTTCAAGCACAGCTATAAACAAAAACAGTTAAGCACTGGCACAGTAAGAAACTGCAGATCTCATTCAACATTCCACTCAGTGACATAATTCTGAAGTAGAAACACAAAACTCACCAACTCTAATATAAAATGCTCAAGCCTCTTGATTCAATCCATCCGATGAGACAAAGCTTAAGATCCCCAACTGATGTACAGCAGCTTTGTTCCGCTTTAGCAATGCTCCAGTGATTTACACCACCTTTGGCTCATATAACACATATTTTGGTCAATAAATTGTAGCTTTGACAAACCAAGGTAGAAATGAATTCCACAATCAATCTACCAACGATACACAAATGGCAGTAAATGTTTTCACTTCTCTATATGTACAGTGGCATTCCAGAAATTGTTTATGGGACACACTACAGAAGTGTTTCTGTAGTGCTGGTCCATGTAGAGGAAGAGGTAAATAAAATAGGATTTTCTAAATGTGGCAACTGATCGTAAAAGCTTTTCTTTCATTGCCATGAAAAATAATGATCAGTTGGCCAAAGAATGTGCTGTAGTCCGTATAAAAAAAATGTACATAACATTGCTACCAGAAATAATGAGTAATGTATTACAAAAATACATTGTTCCTATATCCTTTTGTTCTTCTAACCTCCATCTTTTTAATGGTTAATTTATTATGAATTCACTGAACAACCATCAGCATTTATTTGCACTGCTACAAACTAGAATTTATTCATCTAGCTGCACACTGGGACTTGTTTAGTTATTGGGGGTCAGCGAACATGAAACACAGTTTTATAAACTGATATTGAACAGGAAGAAACTGCATTAGAATGAAGCCAGAATAACAATAAGCCAAGGAGTCAGGTGAGTATTTCTTGCTTCAGCTGTTATATACACGTATTTTCTTCACTGTCAGGAAGCTGATGTGGGGGTCTTTGTTATTACCATTTTTAAATCCTTACTTTCTTTCCATTACAATTTTTTTTTAGTTCTGTAAACCCCTTGGCACCTACCATGGTGACAGCCTCCTGCCAGCTGAAAGGGCAGGGGAAGGAACGGCACAAGCAGTCTGTCGGCGCGTGGCTGAGCCCAGCGTACAACGGGATTTCGTCCCGGAGACAGCGATTCCCAAACGGCAACACAACGCGTTGCAACTTTCTAGTGCTAAAAGCTTTTAATACCACTTTTCACTCTGTCTGCCTTCAAAAACTACAATTTGCTATCAAATCATTGATTCTCACCTTTCCATACATTTAGCGTTATACGGTCACCAGTTTTCGCAGAATTACTCCTGATTTACATCGGTGTGAGCGACAGTACAAAGGAGCCCAGGAGTTTGAGGATAACAACTGCTGAAAGTGTTTATTTGCATAAACACACGAAACCAATTCCATTTCTGAGTCAATGGAAACATAACCTACCCTAAGCTGTTCCCATCTGAGAAACTACCTTTCCTAAGAGAATGACAGTCAACAGTCTGCAAGCTATTATCTGCTACCCATTATACCAACATTATGCGCTAGTCTTGAGAAATACATCAAGAAACAACATAAAATCATACAGTAAAATAACACGAGTGCCATTTTAATTAGGTTGTGAATGTTGCTGCGATGTGTGTTCGCCTCTTTGCTCAAAAACACAAAAAATAACAGCATACACAGACACAGATACTTATGCAGCTGATTCTTTGATTATGAAAACTTTGAAGAAAAAAAAAAAAATCAGTTTGTCAATGAGGGCCAAAACTCCTAAATTTTCTTTTCCTAGCTGTCAAAACCCAATATAAATAATTATAAATGGACTTGTGCTGAGGATATTTGAACAGAACATACGTTGAGAAAGCACTGGTATACTTAAGATCAGGTTTACTCATTTTAGGAGTTCACAGAAGAACAGCTGATTTTTATATTGTGTTATTCCCAGTTTAGGCAAGCATTCCATTTGCAAAGGGAGCACAGAGGTGATTTACATTGAATATCTCGATCTCATTTCAAGAGAATGGCTTAAACGCCAACATAGTCAAGTTGAAAGTCTTAATGTTCTACTTGGATTCACATGATTTATGGGAGGGAAAAAGCCCTACACTGTTTCAATAGGCTGAGAAATGCTAATTTCATCTACATGGACGAAAGGAACTCCAATTCAAACAACAGCAACTCAAACTAACATTTAACACTCCAGCTCACATTCGACACTGACATTCAACTAACATTCCAGCTAAGAATAAATCTTCTTTTGAAAAACCCTAAATATAAAATAGGGCAGATACTGCATTTATCTGTGCTGGTATAATTAGACATACTGGACTGAATTCATGTTCTTACTCTGGATTTACGCAGTGTAATTGAAGCCGACCCTTCAATCTTCAGACAAATGCCAAATAGGCCGCTGAGAGTGCTCAAGTGACTGTTCTTTCTCCTCAGAAACATTGTTCAAATTGGAATTAAGAAAAAAAAATGCCCAAATATATCACTGCAATCTTTCAGTATTATCATGAAAGATTCTGAAGTATTTTGAAGCATTTTTATCCATTTTCAGAATCACTCGTTGGCTTTAGTGAGCTGTTCTTCACATTTGAACTGCACTCTTATCTCCAAATGGCATATAGGGAAGTATTGCTTTTCCTTTTCCATTAATAAATCTCTATTTTGCAAAAGATGGCAGTCTCTGCTTTCCAAGTCTTTACATATTCATCTCAGTATGTGCAAGGTGACCATATAACGGCAAAAGTTGACAATCCTTACTTGCAGTTCTATGCTCTCACCTCCACCAGACCCTTACGGTTCCTTGGATGTCTAGGTCAGACAGTGAGCAGGAGCAGTTAGTCCTTGCCACGCTGGTATCAAATTGCTAATTACTCACAAAACCAATGTAATGAGTATACACAGACTGATGAGCTTGCTTTCCATACAAAAGCCGTATATCAGATCCCAGGCTTTCCATAAAGCTCCCTAAATGTGGGTGAAGAATGCATACTAACACCGCAAGTTTCAAGCAGCAGCCTGAGATCTACCTTTTAGAAGGTGTCTAGCATTCACTTGGCAGAATAGAAGCTCTTTATTTATGAAATAAGTACAGAAACTCTAATTTTCTCCACCCTACTTCTCAGGGAAACTCTTTCCTTTATACAGTGGATAAGCCAATTAAAAAAGAATTCCTACTCAACCTAAATAACTGTTCTATCAGACTTGAGAACAATTTGTGAGGATTTGTAGGACTAGATGTTTCTGCTCTAGATTGCTGGCACACAAGTTGTTTTCAAATTAACTAAGATAATAATCTTCTTTAACATTCACTGCTAGCACAGCTGCTGCTATCAAGCAGTTTTCTTCATTAACAAGCTAAAACCTAAAGTCCACTGTAAAAAGGTAGATAATGTATAATTAACTGGTCTAAATGTGGAGAGTATTTTAACTTCTCAGTGATGTCTCAACTCAGTTTTACAGGGAATTTATATTTTGTCTGTAAGAAAAAAAAAACAAACAACAAGCATACTGACAAAGATGAACCAGAGATGGTATAATAGTTTTTCGCTGCTACATTATTTTTTCCAAGTTAGTTCAACACATCAGGTGGTTATGAAGGTCTATACGAGATTAGAATTGAGGAGCAGGGAGGGCTCAGCTTCTGTGTACCATAATACAAATTTGAAACTCAGTTGCTGTGGCTGATTAAAAACTTAACGTACCCAAAAGATACTATTTTTTCTCCAACTTTATCGATTTATTTAACAAAATCTAGAAAACTATTCTCAGTCTCTCAGATCTAGGCTACTATTGCTTTCTGTAGCCAAAGGAACACTTAGGTTTTTAATTCAGCATTAGCAGTGAAAACTGGCTTCAAGATCTCAGAGCAACTTATAAGAAATCAGCTTTACAGAATCTCAAGCTGGTTTTGCTCTCACAAATGACTGAACCAAGGGAAAAACCTCTGTACCAAAGGCTCACAGCTGGTAACATTTTCGAGGAGGTGAGAAGGTATTTCCTCTCCCATTCCACCTTCCCAACAGCAGTAGTGTCTCCTTGATTTTGAAATACGTCGGGAAGAATGGTTAATACATTCCCATCTTTGTACAACAACTTAATTTTTAGACACCTTTGACTGTTTCTACTCTTTGCCTGAAGGTGCTCAAACCCACGGCTCTAACCTCTGTAGACAATGCCCAAATTACCAGGCCGCAAAGTACATGTCCTTGTTGCCTTCATATCAAAATTCTAACACTATGCAGAAAAACCTTAAAGATTCAGTGAAAAATCTAAAGAAGATTTTATTCTGAACCTAAATACGGTCAATTATACATAATTCAGACCGTCTTTCAAACGGAGTTTTAAATAAACCAGTCAATCTTTGGTAAAACTCGGGCTAAAGCAGTTAAAAGTGCTAATGTAAGGAAATCCTAGTTCTCAAAATAAAAGTAATCCTACCCATTCATTTATGCCTCAAAAAGGAAAAAAAAAAATAAAATCAGCATTTGTTTATTGGTTTATTTCTCCAACAGTTAGCAAAACTGTGTTTAACTGAGGACAGTAATTACCCACAATCCTTTATGTCTTGAGTATATGAACTTGCATTAAACTGCTACAGGGTTTAGAAATATTAACATATATACTTTTTCTGATCATGATAACTTTATCTTACTTTTTTAAAAAAAATCAAGGTAATGCATTCCTTCAGCATAGAAAAATACATAGAGTCATAGAACGATCTTTACAGGATTTTCTTTCTATCTGAAATTATGGATCATGTATATCAGGCCATTGACTTCCAAGTAAAAAGGAAAACAAACATAAAAATAGAAATACTATAAGTTGTTTCCCTTTAATGTTCCCTAGTTCCTGGCCAACTGTGGCTCACTGAGCGCCTTAAAAAAAAAAAGTTTACATGAAGAAATAACCAAGATCACATCATCCCGTTACACTACTTTTTTTTTTCCCCTAATGTATGAATTAAATACAGTGTTAAGATAAATTTTATTTTCTTTGATATCTATATGCTATTTTTCATCAACTTACAGCTAATAATTTTTTGTCTTTCCAGAAAAGTCTGGTGGCTTTTATAATGAAGTATATCAGCTATTTACAAAAAAAACCCAACCCTGTCAATTACAGATTTCGTCTTAAGAAGGAAATGAAGACTATATAACAAAACAAAAATGAAGGGGATTGAGTAAAGTAGTTCCAACAGTAATTAGTCAGGGCACTACATTTGATATTACATACTACTGCAGGAAACATGACCGAGTTTCTAAAATATGTGAGAATTTCCACACAATTTCAAAAGATATTATCAAAGCATTAATTTATCCTTGTGTCTTTCCTCCAGATCACTACTGTTAGCTAAGTAGAATACATATATGGGTGAGAGTTGAGATTTATTATAAACATATATGACAGATTCCGGAAAATTCTTTCATAATAAGAGAATAAAAATACAGAAACTGTGCCAGACAGATTCTGTATGTGAAAAGCATGCCAAAAAAAAAGAGCTGTTTAAATAACATTTTTTTTTTCTGTTCAGGGGCTGTAATGAAAAATAATCACAAAAAAAAAGCGTGTTCTCAAGTTGACACCGAGTATATTTCCATTGGCCAAATTCAGTAAAATTTCACAGGTAGTTTCTGTTGACCTAAAACTCCAAGTTTTCCTAGAATAACTCAAACCTGTAATTATACCATATGCATTTCTGTATTTAATATTCTTAATGTATATTTGTTTTGAGGCTCAGAAGACTTTGTGTTCAGCCATATGGATTCACTGCATCAGCTTCAGAAGGACTCCACCGTTACCATGAAGATAAAAGCACTACTTTTACCTGCCACCTACAAGCTTTACCCTTTTATTACCAAGGTGATTCTCCTAGTGTTTAGATTAGCATCTGACATTGCCAACAAAATTGAATGAGCTGTCTTATTTTTCAATGGAGAGCTCTTTTCATTGAAAGTTTCTACCGATTTTTCACAGAACTGACATTTTGCTGCACCGTCCCCCCATTTTTCAGCTTTCTATAGTCACACACTGTAGATGTATCAAACAACTGTAGATTTATCAAACAATTATCATCAAGAGAGACTTTGAGCTTCACAGACATTTGATGAATTCCCAAGATTTTTCAGGGTACTGACATGACAAAATACATGTCAGTATGTTGCAAAACTGTTGAAACCACATAGCCAAAAAAAAAATAAGGTAGAAAAAAAAAGTTCAGATTAACTAACACTTACTGCTGCCATTATCATTATCATTCTGCCTGTGCAGACGTCAACAAATAGTATTCTGGGAAGGGGCCGCTCTTTGCAAGAAGTACAGTCTCATGAGAGTTTCCAGGCACAAATTGATTTCTACAAATGATTAAGCATTGTCTCTCTGTCCCTTTAGATTATATATGTCTCCAATAGACCCTTCTTCTCTCAAAATGTAACTCCCTCATGTAACAAGTGATGTAAATGGTTGCTTTAAGAAAGAGATGTTATGCTATGTCTATATTGTTAAATAAGAGAATTCCACTGAATGATCTCAGCTCTTGCATTACCTCTCTGATCCTCCTTTATTCAGAATTATAGACGTACCTATAAGGCCAAAAGGCTTAGACACAGATTACCTCAATATCCATCAGACCAAGAAACTGCAGAGCATGGACAAGATTAAGCAGAAAGAGAAATTATATTGCCTGATCAATCATAAGGAATTGTAACAACTCTGACAGGTTACAAGCACAGATGATAATCCATCACAAGAGCCATACTTGTGTAATCAATTTTAAAGACTAAACAGATCCGATCAGAGACAAAGCATGCAAGACACAGCAGTAAAGATGCTGAAGACAAAAGAAAATCAATAGTGAGAATTTAAGTAAATATATTATATTCTTAAGTACAAAAAAAATTAAAAAACTTCACTGAGAACAGCCACATGTGCAATAAGGGCAGCCTGAACTGTACAAGTAGAGAGTTTCTAGGAAGGCTGGGGAAATCAAACATTAGAGGAAGCTACAATAGCATTTTACAAATGCTTTCAAGGTAAGTGCTTGGATGAAAATAACTACAGCTTCATATTCTGGTAAGATTTTCAAAATGAAATTTAGAAGATTTGTGACCATTATGGGAATGAAATTCTGGAATCACCTTCCAAATAGCTCTTTGACATAGAGTTTGAATGTTTCTGGGATTTATGGATTAGAAATCAGACTGGAGTTAAAAATTAGACTATGGAACATTTAGAGAATTTGATCTGATGATTTACTATTCTTGATTGTCTTTCTTGCACTTCATTTCTATAATATTCAGCATATAGGCTGGGTTTTTTCAACGCCACCAATTAAGGCTTTTTGTTTGATTGATTTTACAGGTGGCCTCCTGCACCTTCATAGCAAGCATTCTGCTCTCCTGGTAAGTGCAGGATCTCATACATCCTGTGAGAAGAATTTAACATAATTCTGCCCTAAATGTCTTCTAACACAATAAAAGGCTCTCTTAAACAGATATCAAGATAAAAAAAAAAAGATAATTCTCATGTAAGCATAACAGAGTTGCAGAAGGAGGTATAAACAAAATTTAATTTGATCACAAGAACTTTTTGATGATTATTTATATAATATACATATATATTATTAACTTTGTAATAAAGTTTCTTATAAAATGAAACTAGAATTTCAACTCACAATACTTTTCCATTATTTGTCTCTCTTGCAAGCCTTCTACAAATCATCTCAATAAAGATTAAATAACTCCCTCTTGTAAGATTCAGATTTCTATTTACGCACAGAAATACAGATGGGCTTTTATTTTTCCAAATCAATAGTACAACAAAAATGTCATAATTACAGTGTAGGATACGAAGCAGAACACAGAAGAGCTTGCTTTTATTTATTATCTTACTGAAGGAAAAGGCAAGCAGAAAGAATGAAAACAAGTACAAAAACCTGCGCAGAAAAAGATGTAGAGAACAGGATCGGTGAGTGAAAATATGGATTTCTGCCTCCCCACTAAAATAACTGCTGTGAAAGACATCCTTATTATTTAATTGCATAAAGTTGTTTTGCCCTTTTTCTTTGAAAACACTCAAAAAACCCCAAATTAAGCCATCTAGAGCTCAACTTAAATAGCATGCTCCCACTTGGTAAAAGAACATCAGTTTTACAACATCTGTGTTGTTAGATCATCGCACAGTTACAGTTATATTCGTAACTGTGTGTACAACATTGGTAGTTGGTATAATTGAAAAAAATCATACACAAAGGCCTTTCTGCAAAGCACATGACATATTCACAGCAGTGCAAAAGCAAGCAAGTTTTCAAATACATTGCTGTGTATCTCAGTCTTTCAGATTTTTTTTTAAAAACAAGTATGCCATAAATATTGAACATCTGGAAAGAATGCACCGAACATTTTTGAATATATGTCTAATAATTTGATTTTGTAATTTTTTTTTGCTACTTTTCAAAACCCAAATCACTGTTTGCCAAAACGTGAGTTGATTCAAAGGCATCTGCACTTCAGCCCAAGAAATGGGATAAGAGCTGGAAGGGTGGAGCCTAAATTCATGTATGAAAGATGAATCCCAGACATGGGAAGGTGTAAGAATAAACAGACGAAAAGGTGTTGACAAAGGGTAAAAGTTGCTAAGGACACCTTTATCTCTCTGTCAGAAGCAAAAACGTATGGGGCAAGCATCCTTTTTAACTGCTTTTTAATCACTGCTGTCTTCTAATCCTCACATATATAAACTTATAGCGTTTCTTTTACTTGAGGGGATGGTATTCTGGAGTTCTGGAGTTTCTCCAGGAAGGCTCTGGCTAAAAATAAAACCCGGCCTGATAAAGATTTAAAGCTGGTAGTTAATGGCGTTATGATCCAGCCTAAAAGGAAGATAAATAACAGGAGAAAAAGGAGCATCAGGAACTGAAATCAACAGAACAATGATAGTAAAAAGAACACCTTCTAAAGAAAGTGATAGTCTTGAGGTGAAGTGTGCTGACCACTTTTAAGCACCATTTTTCAGTTCCCAATCTTGCAAGCCCTGTCTGTCTTCAGTCTCTTTCCAATTATACTGAAAAACAAGAGTGTGACTTTGGAAACGCACACTACTGAAGTCTGCATGCACTACTAACAGTGTTATTTTGTGTTCCTTTTCCTAGTGAGAGGAAAATGTAAGTTTTCTAGGCATTTCATCCTTATGGTTCTCATTAAAATCAATGGAAGTATCTTTCAATCCCATAAAAATAACGAAAACTGACTTATTCATCTATTGCAATTACAGGATTGCAACAGGCACTTGTTAGCTTGGTCTACAGTGTAAGAAGTTCTTGGGAGTTTATTTTATGGCAATAAAATCAGTTTAGCTATTTAAATGCTGAAAGTAGAGGTCAGCCAAGCTGCACTGTGTCCCATCTGTTGTGTTACAGTTATGTGCCAAGATAGCTTTCAACACACATAAGATGGGAAGAGGAGCATCTTTGACAGACACTGCAAACTAAAATAAGCTCAGAGAGCTCCAACAAGTTAAGATTCAACCGACCACAGGCAGGGGTTGCAGGATATTATTCTTTTGTGGCAGCTTAAAATAAAATATTAGAGAAACGTACCTTCAGCGCGCGTGAGGTGGGAAATGTTGATGCTCCTTTTAGACACATGTGCCACTGGCTGTCTCACATTAAAAGAGACTTGATATTACAGTGTTATTACAAGGGAAAAAAAAATGATGTAAATGAAGCATTCTGGGCTTTCACGAGAAGGTAATTTATGAGAATATAACGTCCCCACCGCAAGTAAACGGGGGCAGAATTAGAAGTACACCACAGGCAATAGCAGTGACTTCTACAGTACAAATCTTTTACCACAGACGTGACTTTTGTCACTACAGACAGAGGTTCACCACACACCACTCAACATTAGTTGTCTAAAAGGCATTTATTGCCACCTAATTCTCTAGGATTCCTACAAAGTTGCACGAGAGAGAGAAAGGTATTCAGAGTCAAGGTATCCCATGTATTTTGACTGATAGCCCTGGCTGGGATGGCAAGAAACACCTTTTAGAGGTACATCTCTACACAGCCATGACCCAGAGGGTGTAGACAATAGTCATCTAAAAGGCTAAAAAATTAGTCTAAGGCAAAAGTTGGGTAAAATGAATTTCATCTTGTATGTTAGAAAGGTTCTAGCTATTTAAAATTAATCTTGGAACTATACTATGTTTACTTTTACTGGCTTATATATAGCGAAGCGTAGGCTGTATCTAATGGCTTCTAAACGCTCGAAGCTTTTTGCTCACTTCTATCTAGTTTACTATTTTAACTCATACGTAAATAACAAGTCAACCAAAATTCAAACGAGAGTAAGGTTAAAAATCTAGAAATTGGAACAAGGAGTGTGAAACTCTGACTGATAGAAAATACAGTGATCATATTCTTTTTCTAGATCTGCCACAGGTCCACTAATACACTGTGGGCAAATCATCTCACCTTCTAGGATGTCACCTACAAAGCAGAGATAATTTTAACGATTAAATTGAAAAAGTATTTTGAGTTAAAAAAAAAATAAATTCTGGTATAAGACAGACTTTTGGTTCTTTTGAGCACACACAAAAAAAGTATTTGAGGCAAGAAACATCATCCAAATCCTCAGACAACCTGAGCTGTTACCTTTCTAAGTTCAGTCAAGGTAGAAGCCTTGGATTTACACCTGGTTGATGGATTGCACCTGTGAAGATGGAGGAAGACTTATTTTGCACCAGCTGAGCATCTGGTTTTACATGTTTACTTACAGCTTGCAAAATATCAAATATTTTTGTGTTAAATATTACAAAATGAGAAGGAATAAAAGTTGCTGTTCTCCTGCTTTGAAGATATGGGAAAAAATTCTTCTCTAAAAGAGAAAAGTCTTTAAGAAGGTAAAAAAGGCAGGTAAAGACAAGGAATGGGATCATATACAGTAAGAATATTGAGGAATATATTTTTGTATTTGTAACTTTAATTTGCAAAAGTGATAAATCATTCTAATGATTGCTACCAAATATGGGGATATTTGGATAATATAGCATTCATTTGCAAATCAGAAAATAAAAAAATGGGGAAAGAGATGCAAGTTTCTCAGCAGAATCCTGAGTTTTACTAAAAACAAAATGAAAGTAGAAGATTATTTTTGGCCATGATATGGATGAGAAAGAAGGTAACTTCTGCAGAAAATGGCAAAGATAGGAAGATATAACAAAAGACTCAGGTAAAACTGTACTTGTACATTGCACTCGAGAGCTCCTACTGCTTTCTGGCGTTTTGCCATCTCATTCTCTGTACATCATTTCAGATGGGAAAACTGCTATCATTGACTTTCAGAAATGAAAATATATGGTGTGACTCAGGAGTTCCTCTCTGATCCAAAAAGGAATGGAGAGGCGAAAAAAAAGATTTTTACCTGGAGTCAAGGCGGGGAAATAATGAATACTGGAAAATTATAGTACATTTGAAAGATTCATTAACCTCAGTTTTTAATTGAGCAGGCAGTAAATAAAAGATAGACAAAAAATAATCAGATTAAATTAATGATTTACGGTCTTAATGCTTTTATCTGCTAGACTTCTGAAAATCATGTGTCACAAATTAGTATAATTAATATTTTGCACTGATGTAGAACCTTTTGTATAAGGTTGGCAGAGATCTATTCATCCTATTTACCATCATTAAACAAAATGGGCAAAGATTACAGGAATATCAAGATATTTCTGTACAACCCAACGTACAAAATTTCATGTCCTCTTGCTTTCTTTTACACAGACTGAGAATGTGAAATCTAACAGCTTCCTGCTTGTGTTAAGTATTTGGCTTTCTTTAAACCAGTGCGTGTCAAGGCAACACGGTTATTAGTTCCAATACTATGTATGATTAGAGGTTTAATATAGAATCATAGAACGGTTTGGGTTGGAAGGGACCTTCAAAGCCCATCCAGTCCAACCCCCCTGCAAGGAGCAGGCACATCTCCAACCATCAGCCTGGCAGAGCGTCATACAAACTGGCCGTGAATGTAACCACACATGGGGCATCCACCACCTCTCTGGGAAATTTTCCTTTCCTATAAACTCTACTCAGCTATATTGGCATACTAGGCAAGAATAATTATCCTGCTGAGAAAGTTACACTCTGAGTCAAACACGGTATCATTACTGCTTCTTTCTCATTTCCCCTCCCCTATCCAAAAACTTTTGTGTGTTAATTTCCTTGTTCTTTTTACTAATATACATTGCTGAGTGCCTTCATCTTCCTTCTGACGTCATGTCAATAGCAATTTTAACAAAACCACATCCATAGCACTTTTCAGTCACGTCAGAAATGGTGGTTTAAGATCTTACGGCTGTTCTTAACTGTTTCCTTGGGCATGGTAAAATTTACAAATCCCTTTAAACTATAAAATAGTAAGCATAGCGTGTTGGAAAGGTAATAGCTGATCTGCTACACATTTTGCATATCTATGGATAAGAATTGTACCTATTTTCATTACGAGGAAAAACTTGAATCATTTAACTGATACCCCAAAAAGAAAGACTATGTATTTACGCACTACAAGGAGACACGTAACACCGCCATTTTGGGCTCTATGATAAAAAGTTCTCATTATAAAGCAATGACTTCCTCATGGAGGAGTAATGACCCAGACATTAGGGTGATATCACTAGCCTGTAAGTCACTCATGTTTCAGAAGCAGGACCTCTACCCTACAACCGTTTTGACTGCAAAAAGTACAGGCATTGATAAAATCTTGACTCTTCCTCCCTTCCCTATCTTGTGTTTTTCGAGCATGACATTGTGAAGAGATTGAGGCTTACAGAACTTCTTTTCCTTAACTTCTGAAGTCTTGGGAGCACTTCAGGATCACCAAAACACAAGTTTTATAACCTGTGTACTGTGAAACTAAACTTACTGTTGAGATTACACTTTCATGCTAAAATCCTTTTCTCGGCTACTTATAAGATTCTTAAGAAGCTGTCCTCAGGCTGAAGTTCCTCATGCTTGCTCTGAAGCCATAGGAAAAGCTTTCTGGAACTTTGAAGAAAATCCACTTAATTATTTAATTCGATTTTCAGAACTCTGAACTTGGAAAATAAACCAATAAAATCAATGACTTTTCATGCTAAGCCATGAAATCAGTCTTCGTTTATTATCACCAGTATCCCACAGGATTTTCTACTGAAATGTGACCCACATGTTTGTTACGCTATTCTAAGAGAGTAGTGAGGTTGTTGGTTTTTGTTTAGAAACTTATCTCCAAATTAAAGTATAAAACCCACTTTCAAACACTAAGGAAACTTGTCATTAGGCTTACAGTATTTTCTTAGCAATATCTAGGGTTTTTTTCTGAATGAGCTTAGTATTATATTTAACTAATGAGGTATAGCAGGGTAGTACTATAGGTTTTCAAATGTCTCTTTTCCTTCATCACTGAGCTCAAGTTTCTACCTAGGAAGATTATGATGAGAATACTTATTTTCTGAATCCACAACTGCAAGAAATGTTGAATTTTCTTGTTGAATTCATGGGTTGTCAATAGGTTAAAATAATAATAAAAAATATAATAAAAGAGTAAACTCTTAAAAAAAAATGTAGTCCCATACGCACTTGACACTTAGCAGCAGCATTAAAAATAACTTCACTGAAGAATCACCCTAAAAGCTTCTCTTCCCCCAGTAGCCCTCCCAGATGCTTATTTCTCAGAGGCTCCTCTGTGTCCATTCATAGCATCACCCTGATTTCTGTTACCATTTCTCTCATACCATTCTGTAGCAAAAGCTTCCAGCAAGACATGGAAATTTTTTCCAAATAACAACTATCCTGGAGGAAACAAAGACACGGTTTGTCTGACTCTGCTGGTAATCTTGAAGATGTATTTTGAAAAAAAAAAAAATATTTTAAAGCCACACAAACCATCCAAGGCTTAGACTATACATAATAACAACAGTTATTGAACTTATCCGAAATGGTAAAAGGTGCATTTCATTACTGAAAACACCCAGAATTCCAGGAAAAGACACAAAACATACTGATGTGACAAGTTTTTTTTTCATTCAAAGCCACAAAACACTATGCCTACAGGTATTACTTCCATCTAGTAAATGCTAAGAAAAAGCAGGACATTTTATGTTTGTACATACACATTCTAGTGAAATTGCTGAAAAAACAGGTGGTATAGAAATAAGTCACATAGGTAATTAAACTTCTGGGGAAAAAAAATGGCTTGTAAGAAGAGATCAAAGGATTTCATTTAACAGCCTAAAAGTTTGGGAGTTGTTGGATCAAAATTTGCAAGTATCTATGTGGAGTACAGATTTATTATAAGAAAGGTCCTGCTTAACAAAGGTGCAGGTAAGATGTGGAACAAACTGCAATGGCTAAAAATTATGAAACGTTCATCTTTAGATAAAGTAATAAACTTTGGTACTGAGGGGAATTCACTGTTGAAGTTACTCAACGTAAATAATTACGGATTCAGTATCAGTGAAAGGTTTCTAAACAGAACTTAGGATGGAAGAGTTTTAATTTTCCTAAATAATAAATACACTAGAATTTTGTAAATATACCAAGGGAAATGAATGCAAGTGCCACTTTGAACACTCAAACACAATTTTTTTTGCAAAGTTCCCAGTGTACATTTCTGCCAGAGGAACTTTGAAAAGCCAACATAGCCAGCATCACTGACCAGGAATATTTAGGCAATAAGGATTATTATTGACCTTCATGCACTACCAACTAAACAGCTATGGTCTTGGCACTGTAGTAGAAGCAGTAGGATATACCTATGACAGATGCATCATCATAACCACTACACTTGTTAGAATCTAGCTAATAGGATACAGGAAAAAAAACAACAAACAAACAGGATAAAGTACACTATGACAGACATATTGCCTAAGCTAAAGTAAGACAAACACTCCAGTACAAGCCTAGTGTAGCTATGATACTTGTATGTGGAGACGATGATTTTTGCATTTGCATACTTTGTTCTGGATTAATAAACTTTATCACTCAAGGATCTAGATTTGAAATTTTGTCATATATATATATATTGATTGCAATCTTTTTAAAAATCAAAGCTGCTATTATTTTTTTTTCAAAATAATGAGATTTCTTGATTACGACTTCTTCTTTTACATCACTTCGAAACTCCATCATTTACAAAGCCATTCTGTCCTCAAGTCTTTCACATGGCTTTTCCTTGTGCATCTTCTGCTGATTTTTTTAGCATGTCTGAATGCTCTGCTTTATTTCTGACTCATTATTTTCTTGTAAATGCTCTTGTCAGTCTCCTCAGAAGTACTTACTGCTTGTACTTTTTGGCTTCTTAAACAGGTCTAGCCCCTCTGCCTCTGTCCTGCATTCTGGAAATAGCTAAGTCATGGACAATAAATTTCCTTTTTGTATAGTAATATAAGCTCTTTGTTTTATTTCCTACTTCGTTGGGAGTTTGGAATACCAGCATAGCTCCTTGTATTTAACAATTTTTTATATTCCCCACCATTCTCCTTATATCTCTTGAATTTCATACTTTAAGGTTATTTGATTAAACTTTTCCTTCTTAGAGTGAAACTTAAGATGCATATGTAACAGCACATCTCTTAATATCAACTGAAATACAACCGTGCTAACACATCACAGAACAAAGCCCAAGATGTTAAACATTTTACATAGTAGTAAAATGTTAACCTGTCTTGAGTAGCAAAAATTAATCCAAACATACAGCTTCTAGAGTGTACACGGAAGTACCCATTTTAAAGAAACACAAGGAAAAACATCAGTTATGGTTAGGGCTTGTTACCAGAGACACAAATATAACACCTTGTAAAATAAGATATGAGAGTAAAGATAAAGAATGATGACAGTAAGGTGAGGCTGTCTAGTAAATATCACCTTTGTATAACTAACATGCCAAGGACCTCATTCTCCCTGTCTTCAAAAGCACATACTCTCTCACAGTTGGCGGTGGGAAGTAGGAAAGATGTCTCCATTACACAATACATTGAAGACACTCACATGAACTGAAGAAATCAAGAAATTAACGGAAATTCAGTCATTCTGAGTATTTAAAACCAGAATTCTTGAGGTCAACATAGTAATAAAAGAGCTTTGAT
The DNA here is from genome assembly GCA_009806455.1 of Tetrax tetrax. Lineage (NCBI taxonomy): Eukaryota > Metazoa > Chordata > Aves > Otidiformes > Otididae > Tetrax > Tetrax tetrax. The sequence goes on from WHYT01017857.1 coordinate 110,271, forward strand.
CTGCATTTATCTTGAAAACTTATCCATTGCTTTTACTACATCCAAACCAGGTTGAATGATGAGGAAGCTAGAAGCAGCCAGCTGTGGCATTAGTTGTATTTCTACCCAATATATCCTAACCAAAGGATATCCTGCTAGACCAAACAGATAGGTTTCCTCAAATTAACCTCTGACCCTTTCAGCTCCAACTGTGTATCTTTCTACAGACTGCCCTACCTGCTCTAACAAATCCTTCTTCCAGTTGCTACAAAGAAAAGCCAACGAGAGAGGAAAGGGTAGTCTCATATGCAATGCCTAGCTGACACATGAATAAAGCAAGTCATGCCATATGACTAGCAGAAGCCAGGCAGTTACCATCCTCTTTTATTAACCTCTCTCAAAGATCAATACCACTTGATTTCACTTTCCCACTTTCAATCGCAATTCATTTTGGAAGGTAAGAAATCACTTTTTTCCCACGTTCCCCAAAAACTAACAGGTTGGTCAGTGCAAAATGCTAGTAATAAATTTCATCTGCTAAGTGAAGAGGCTTTCATCTTTGCTGTTCAGCGAAAAGAAATATATATTAAAAAAAAAAACAACAAAAAAAACAAAACTAAAAGAAACTGAAGGTAGGTAAACTACACATCTGCCCATACTGATGTCTAGTTGTTAAACAGAGGATGCTGAGCAGTCATTCAGCTGGGAATTTTATACTGTGTCATCACACAGATGCCATGGTTTCATCCTGACAATTTGAGACCAATGCCTCAGATAACCAGTTTTATTTTTCTCATTAATGAGGGAAGGCTTGTAGGTGTCTCAGGAGCTTCCACTTACCTCCATCTCTCCCCTGATGGAAGAGATAATATGTCTGTAAATAAAAATCACATCTATCAGAAGTGTTTAAGTTCAAAGTAAAAGGACATTTAGGCTCTAGAAGGGCCCTTCCACGAACAGGTTCACATATTCATAGAATCACATGGTTGGATGGGATCTATGAGATCACCTAGTCCAACCGCCTTCCCACTACCATTGCTGCCACAGCTACTAAACCATATCTTGTAGCTCCTCATCAAGCCGCTTCTTGAACACTGCCAGGGACGGCGACTCCACCACCTCCCTGGGCAGGCATTCACTCCCTTCAAAGCAGTCCTGCCCGTGGAAGTGTGAGAGGATGATTTCCAGCCTAGGTCTTTTATGGCATTTTAATGTACTAAAGCTGAAAATTCAAACAACTGGTTAGGAGGAGCTAGATCCTTAATTTATCAATATATTATATTAATTAAAATTATTATATTAATTATTAGTATATATATAAGGAGATTACATATTATGTATTATAT
>WHYT01017857.1:111615-125780 GCA_009806455.1 Tetrax tetrax
TTATTATAATATAATATTAATTAAAATGATACCAAGAGCTCTTGATTGTATTATTAACAAATTTTAAATCACAGACTGCTATGTGTTTAGATTGCATGAGATAGCAGACATAAACGGATACTAAAGTTTGTAGGAGTTATCTTATTTTGGGAAAATGTACCAAATGAATCACGTGGTACATCAGCGTGATCAGACCGGAGAAGTGAGTCCCTAGCTAAACAGGTATTATTCACTAGAAAAATATTTTTAAAGAATTACTCAGTGATTATAAAAGAAGTAATTGGATTTCATCTCTTTTACAGAGGCAGTAAACAAGCACAGTTAAAAGCTAACTATCTTAAAAAAAAAAATCAGCTAAGTGGAAAATATTGGGAAATTACTAGGAATAAGGATTTCTGCAAGGAGAAAAACAGGTATTTCTCGTGAAAATCATTAATAAGATATGTTAAAGAATTGCAGCAAAAAAGTGGCCAAAGTACATTTTCATTTCTAGAAAATCCTCCAGTATTTTTTTCCAATGTGTAAAAACATGTAATAAAGTAATCTGCTAATGAACAATGACCTATAAGAAATCGGGTAACAGAACCAACACAGGCTTTATGTCTACAGTCCCAAAGCTAGAGATGCATCCAAGCTGACGTGGAGATTCTGCAGGAATTTACCACTTTTTGTTTGTTTGTTTTTCATCTTATATTCTCCTTCTCGGAAGGTAAAAAAAAGAACCATCATTACCCACAGGTTGCTAACTTTATGTAGCATTTGCTTATTATGTCCATTAGAGAAATATGTGGGAAAAATTAAAATTATCCTTCCACCCTTCTGGTATGAGCTGTAGCTTAGCAGTCTAAGAATAAAGAAATAGGACAAACGAATAGAAAATGATTACTCAAGATAATGCTAATAGTCTCAGAGATTCTGGTGCACTTGTTTATCCAAGTGTTTTAGTGGGAAGAAACTTTGGAAAGAGAACTATATTGCCAAAGTAGCCATGAGACAATGATGCACCTCCCCTTCCAGCCATCCTGGATTACTCGGTTTCACCAGAAACCTGCTAAGGGCAGATGTTGAATGATCAGCATCCAGGGCCTTCTGTATCTGCTGTAGCCAAGTTCTCCGCTGCCAAAGTGTTTAATTTCACCCATGTTTCTGTCCTAATGATGCAGTCCTGCAGATCACAGGCAGGTTCTGCAACTGCTTTCTCCTACAGTAGACTTTGTAAGCCTCAGAGATGGACTCATACCACCTGAAGGCAGAGATGGATTTTGGACAAAAGCAGTCTTGAAAATGTAGACAGTGATTATTTAAGTCCTTTAATAACCCGTCTTCTTCAGGGACATGTACATAAGAGGCTCAAAAACTCACAAAACTGCAGTTGTTTCTGTGCCTCACCTTTTTCACAAGGGAATTTGATTTCATTTAAGTGTTAATCTAGAAACCAGAAGATGAAACTGGCATAGATCCCAGAAAGCCACCAATATCCAGTGGCTAATGTAAGTAAAGTCAGCATAAAGAGTTCACCAGTGACATAGCAGTACCAGAAAGTTTTATCCTGAAAAATCTTTGAGTTCATTTTGCCTCAAAGACATATACACCCCCAAGGTGAAGAGATGGACTAAGTAGATGTGGCTACAGCAGGGACCGGAAAGAAACAAACGTCAAGAGTTCAAGCTTTTCATGCTTTCATTGCAGATAATTGGACCCGTGGTTTGAGCTATCGTCAATATACTCATGACGTTTACTAGAAATTAAGAACATCTGTTGCCCATGCAGGGAAGAAAGAAATTAAAACTAAAATGAGCAGATGAAGCAGGAGGACACAGAGGTAGGCCACAGCTGTAATTTCAAATAATATCTCTCAACTTAAAGGGCTTGAATTAAACTAATCTATGACCTTCTTAACACTCCTTAATTAGAAACAAGGATTACTATCTTCTAGATATTATTTCTTATCTAGTTTAATGTCAACTAAAAGAAAAATACAAGAATAAAAGCTGATCATTCTATAAGAGGAAACCTGGGTATGCATACATTTTTCATGATGGAAGCTGGATACAGAAGCTATGAAAGAACACTGACACTTTTTCTTCATTATCTGAGGCAAACAGCTAGTTGTATACTCTGATAAAGCAGTGGTGTGCACTCAAACAAAAAAAGAATAGAACATTTCAAGTATGGACTGTATTTGTGAAATGTATCAGTAGGAACACTCTTTGTTTCTTGAACTAAAGTTGCAGAAAGAAATGAGCCAATTTTTTTCCTCTTAGGCTTGTTACTCTGGGTTTTGTCTGTCTTAAATGAAAATCTGACTCAGTTCAGGAATTTATACAATATTTACAAAAGCACAAACAAAATACTGTTTTGTATTCCTTATAAGGACCACTAGTCCCTCCTGAACCCCCCCCGTAAACTGTCAGAGCTCCATCGATCTCAAGTGCGTTGCAGATGCACAGATCTTCACTTCTTAACGGTAGCTTTATGTTTCCGAGGGACCAAACACTGTATGCTTTTCTGAGACATAATTTTGGAATGACAAAATACTGAATTGGATATTAGTTCTCTTACTGCTGATATAAATCTAGATTAAATTCACTGTTGACCACAATAGTAAAATTTTCTTTAACATGTTTTCCTCTCTCCCCTCATCATCAAATTAAGCAAGAAGGGGTCATTGAGCAGGTCCAATTTCTGGTTTTGTGTGCTGTGCACTCTAGCAGTGCATTTTCCCCTCCTGTGTTCTGCGTGCAAGCTTATTTCCACATTTATGATGGGAAAACATAGAATATGTGTGATTTAGGGAACTACAAATAATATAGCTCTTGGAAAATGAGCTTGCATTGTGTCGTGTAAAGAAGTTCGAACACTAACTTTTTTTTTTTTTTTTCCCCTTGACGTTGTAAAAGGAAAAAAACCAAACCCCTGAACTCCCAAAAGTAACCCCAGTATCCTCTTCAAAGTGGCAATTACATGGTCAGGAAAAAGTTAATAAAAACTTCTGAAAGCCTAATGGACAAAGAGACTATAAAACTGAAACAGAAATGCTGCTGGTAGGTTCCATCTGCTACAAATTACTGTCCAACCTTGTGATACTATTGATTTGCTTGCACTATATCAAATTTTAATCACCATAAACCATTGCCTAACACAGCTCTTCCACTAGAGAAGTGTTCTTGGAAGAACACTTTGATCATTTTGGGTGTCTCCAGAAATCTTTAAGTTTGTATGAGATGAAACAGACAGATACATATAGGCTCCACAAAATAAATTAAATTAATAAAAATTAATTCATTAAAAATTGGTAGGGCACTGTCTTTTCAAAAGATTATTTCTAGCTGTTTCAAATTTGGTGCTGCATCAGTTCATGCTAGAGAATAAGAAACCCGTACATTTTAGTCTTGTTGGAAATAAATTTCAAAGAATCATAGAATCATAGAATCATAGAATCATAGAATCATAGAATGGTTAGAGTTGGAAGGGACCTTCAAAGGTCATCTAGTCCAACCCCCCTGCAAGAAGCAGGGACATCCCTGACTAGATCAGGTTGCTCAGAGCCCCATCCAGCCTGTCCTTGAACGTTTCCAGGATGGGGCGTCCACCACCTCTCTGGGCAACCTGTTCCAGTGCTCTACAACTCTCATTGTAAAAAATTTTTTTCTAATATCTAATCTAAACCTCCCTCCTTCTAATTTAAACCCATTACCCCTTGTCCTATCACAACAGGCCCTACTGAACAGCCTGTCCCCATCCTTCCTGGATGCAACTGGATTTAACTCTTGTTAAATGGTGCATTCCTTCCATAAAAATACCAAAATCCCCTAAAACTGAAATCATTAGCAGAACTCTGTTGGACTTTTCTCCACCCTTATGAGGAGAGAAAGCTTGATCCAATTCACTAATTTAACTAGAAGGCCCCATAATCTGAATTTTCACAGTTCTTAATCAAACTTCAAACATGTTGATGTTATTTCACATTATTTCAAATTAAATAGAGCTTGCTATCGTGGCTTTTAAGAGTTTACCGGATGCTGACTTTCATCTCCCAAGAAAACTGATCAGATTTAGTTATTTAGTTTTGCAAGGAGCAGTCCAGAGGACTAACGGGTAAAGCAAGGAAGCTTTACTAAACAGAATAATAAGAATTAATTAATTAATTACCTGACATATAGTGCTTTGACAGATGCATTGAATAAATCTGAGCTGATTTATCAGTTAAGTGCTTTGGGTTGTAGGTATTAGAATTATCTGTCATTAACCTTATGCTACAAATGAATGTGCTTGGATACAGAAGTTAAACCACTTCCCAAGGTCACATTTGGAGCTGGCAATTCAATTTAGGCATTTACTGACTTTCAATCATTAGAGATTAATGTTTTTTAAAAACATTAAAGAGATTCATGAGGAAAAGATCACGACCTGGAAAGGCACCATCACTTCTCTAACTTCAGTTTCAGAAGGCAGAAAAGTTTAGAGATGACAGATGATTCACATCATAGTTAAGCTGGGTCTTATTCTTGAGGTGCTCTGACTTCTTGGGCTCTGGAGGGAGCCTGAGACAAGAAGGCTTCTAAACATAATTACCACAGAAAAACCACCTCAAGTTTCATGGGTTGACACCTTACTCTGGATTTCAAAGATAATCCATAGATTAAACTCGTCATCAGTGAATGTCTAGAAAAATAAGAATTTATCTTTGTGGTTATTATTCTGAAATGAGGCATCTCACAGCAAGTCAAGTGAAAAGCAAAGAACAAAACGTTATGATAAGAGGTGGGTAAGGGAAAACACAAATAATAAAAGCAGCTCTTAAGAGAAGATTTAAGTATTCTGCAATGTCAACTATAAAAGAAAGTTAACTTCGATAAGCCTCATTCTTACAGCATACTTCTTTTTTGAAAATGTATTGACTATGCAAAGAAAATGTTGCCATTTGTATTCAGCAAACATCAAGAAATGCATTTTCCTTTCGCAAAACAGTAAAATGTAGCTTTTATATAAAGAAATATTAAAACGAGTTATTTTTCCTGACCTTTTGACAGACTTTCTATTGAACTTGTAAGACATCCAAGAAATTCTGATTTTAAAATTAATGATTAATATTATAGATTTATCACACTATTGGATTTGCAGTGCCAAATTCCTCTAGCATAAGCAAGTGCAATGCCACAGGCTTCAGTGGAACTGTGTTTGCATATATTACCAAACAATTCTGGCCCTGTGCCTGGGAAAGGATCTTATATCCCATAGTCACTTGATTACGTCTCATCTTTAAACCACATTTTACTATTTGCAAAATACTTGACACACAAAACCATAGAAGCTCATCTGCTGAGACATTCATAGAACGGTTTGGGTGGGAAGGGACCTTCAAAGGTCATCCAGTCCAACCCCCCTGCAAGGAGCAGGGACATCTCCAACCAGATCAGGTTGCTCAGAGCCCCGGCCGACCTGGCCTGGAATGTTTCCAGGGATGGGGCATCCACCACCTCTCTGGACAACCTGGGCCAGTGCTCCACCACCCTCAAAGTAAAAAGATTTTTCTTAATATCCAGTCTGAATCTGCCTCCTCCTATTTTAGAACCATTACCCCTCATCCCTTCACAACAGGCCCTACTGAAGAATCTTTCTCTGTCTTTCCTGTAGACCCCCTTGAGGTACTGGAAGACCACTATAAGGTCTTCCCAGAGCCTTCTCTTCCAGTTAAAGGTGGTGGGAGTGTTTTGGGGGCGACAGGGAACTGTTGAGTTTTTTTTAACTATAGCCTTTAATAGCTATTTTTCCTCCTTTTATGTCATCACCTCTTATTATCTTTTTAATAAGATCTACTTAGTTATTTTTAACTTGTTAATAATGCTATTAGACCCATAATTGCAACAGTTAGTTGCAAATCTGTGGAGGAGGAGACTGCTATAATACTAACCACATATGTTCATTGAATAGTATGTATAAGGATACAACTCTGAGTGCCACTACAATATAATTGTGAATATTGTAGAGGGGTTTTGCTTGTTTTTTCTCTTTTTATATACCTATTGGCTATTTTCTTTTTTACTGCCACAGCTCCAGTCAGCAGTAACAAGTCTCTGTATAATTCAGAGGAGTCGGGACCAAATGCTGCCAACATGCATGCCAAATGCTCCTCTTGCAGACAACAGTAATAAAATTTATTGTATTCAGCATTGTACAGAATCCAGCCAGAGCTTTTAAACCCTGGGACCTACTTTTAAGTGCCTATACGTTAAGTACTACAGCAAACATCTCACTTCCAGACCCTGAATGAGGTACCTTGACCCCCTGTTTTGTACATGGGAAGAGTGAGATGCTCCAGAATGGCACCTTACTCCCACTAAAAATAGCCACCCCTGCATTTTGTCAGGGAACTGTCTAGCTTTAGTCAACAGTGACAAGAAACCCTTACTCCTTGCTTCAACTCAGGTACTAGAGAAGTAGGATGCTGCCTGTTTTAAGAACAGAAGTCATTCAAAGGTATAGTTCAGTAACCAGCAAACCAGTTCCCTAACAGCACTCTTCTCTGCTAAAGAACACATGGCATGGCTAGAGAGAAAGGATGTTGCAAAGGGGCTACATATTCTTCGAAATAATGCTAGTACACAGAAGTTAATGTCACATACTAACATCAAGCAAATCACTGAGTTATAGTTGTCTTGAAGAAACACAAACATTTTTATAGTTCTTGATCTCTCAAAGGGCAAATCGAGACAAATATTATAATTATTTTATTAAAAGTCCATTCAATGAGCATCCAGGTTTCAACCACTGTTTTATACTTCTCATGGCAGAACAGAGCTCTTTCAATATCATCCCTGCCCTGAAGACTTGAAATTATCATTTGACTTTACACAGTAGGTATCTTCAGAAATAAAAGATACTATATATATATATTTGTAACACAAACATTTCAGGAGTAATCATGGCTTTAAGGCTATGTCTTGTCTGTATATTCTTTTCCCTGTTTCAGTTCAGGATGACAGGATCTTAAGTCTAGAGAAACCTTTGGCCAATAACAGACACAGTAGTGCAGAGCACCTATCTGGCTTTCTACCTAATAGAAATTAAGATCTATAGTACTCTCAGTAAAACTAAAATGAAATTTACTTCTTGTTGCTCATGACTTTTGAAAAAACAATGGAAACACCATTTTTAACATGCTCAACTTCTTTAGTGAACTACTGAAGTACAGCACATGCTCCTCTCTGGCAGTCATCCAGACATTTGCTGTGTAATCACCGGGATAAAGTTGACCAAAACTCCTGAAAACTGTATTAGAGAAATGCTACCTCTAGAATTTCAGCCGGTATATATTTTTTCTTACTTCTCCTAAAGAGGCAAGATGGAAATCTGGCTGTGTCAATAAGATCACTTACCTCAACTAACTTGTTGGCGTGTTCACGGAAGACCTGAGCATACTCCTTCACTTCTTTCTCATTACCGCTTTTTGCAGCCTCAATGAGAACCAGTAATGGGACATTGGTCTCCAGGAACGAATCCGATATATGATCCATTACTGCCTTCCGTAGCTGTGACAAAAGAAAACAGACCAGTAAATAAAAAGAAAATTATCAATATACATTTCCACTGTATTCATTGGCTCCTTATATTTGAGCATTGATGTGTCGCATCAAACGGAATTATATGGGAGTTTGGGCTTTTTTTTCTTTCATTCTTCCAAGTTTTTTATGCAGCAAGCACACAAATATCAAACACTTAAGGGCCTAGCACTGCAAAACCCTGCTGAGATCCATGCTGACTGACACATCTAATCCTACTGGACTGAATGGATCTATATAGGACAGCAGTGATTACCCACAGAATACACTGCAAATTGATGAGAACTGAAAGCTGCACACTACTTAAAAAACCAGTTCTACTCACTTAAAAGCCAAATATGGATTAAGGAGCTTAATTGCAATCAACCATTAAAAATATTAGCCTGAATACTTCTCTAATTCCTGCACTGAACAGCATTCTACGCAATAATAAGTATTTTGTTTGGCACATGCCTTGTGCTTCATATTCCTTTTCAGATACCTCCAACAGGTATAAACAGAAAACCTTTCTAAGCATTTTCCAGGCAGATTAGAAAACATACTACAATTTATTCCAAAGGAAAAAAAAAAAAAAAGAATCCTACAATTTACTGAAGACCGAACACCAGTTATTTCATAAAAAAAAAAAACACGTTTGAAACAATATTACTGTAAGAATGATGACACTGACTTCTTCTCTACCTTGCTAATAACCACTAATTAATGTCAAGCTTTACTAAAATTTGAAAGAGAGCCAGAAAGATGACAGAAATTTTAAGTAATTCTTCCTAGAAACTTAATTGCTCTATAGGAGTATAGATCAGAAACATTTTTAGCATGATTTCTCCAGCTTTTTAGTTGTTAAGAACGAAAAACTGTGGACTCAAACATGAGCTGGGAGCTATTCAGCCTAGAGGTCTGGCTAGCCATCAGTCTCCTCAAATCACGCATTTGTAGCTAGATGAAACATTAGGAAAGGTAATTTTCTCTATTTTGCAGTCCAGACAAGAAAGCTCTGGCAAGATAAGGTGTCATCAAAATATCCAATCACACTGAGAATTGGTATATTGTTAGGCACTGTAAATACATGATCCAAGATGCATTTGCTGTTTGATGGCAGCAATTGTCAGCTCTATTTGAATAAGGAGAAAACTAATATTGAATATTTCCATTCAGTCCCTGAGTGGTGCAGTAAAAACAAGAGAAGTGAAATAGCATATATGTGTTTGCATGAGGTATTCTCTTTATTTCTATTACCACTAAAGCAGCCCATGTATTAAGAACAGCAATTCTTTATTCCCCTTAAAAACTAATTCTGCTCAGATTCTACCTGGAAAGTATTTTTCCACTTCCAAAATTATTCTAAAGAACTTAGAAGAGCTAACATAGTGATACATACAAATGGGGGGAAGACAAAAAAAAGACAAGAAGAACATATCATATATAAAAGAGACCTGCCAACAGTTAGGAAGCTGGTGTGTGCTTGCTACTACCTACCACACTGTCACCTTGCCTTCTTTCTTTTTTTTTTTTCCCCTGTAATCAATCTGTTGATATCCACTTGCTGACTCTTATTTTATTCTTATGCTGAAAGCTCTTTCAGGCTGTCCTTTGGGTCTGTTTCTACAGCATCTTATACAATGAGATCCTGATCCATGAATAGTTTTCATCGGTACCATCACACTACAAAGATAACAGTAACATTGCTCCAAATATATCAAAGTATTGCAAAAAAAAAAGTTAAAAAACCAAAAACACTAAGATGTTAAGAGGCAGAGAACAGTGCACCAGCATAGCACTCTGCATTACATGGCTGATAGATTTCCAATCCCTATGGATATCAATCCTTCCCTACTAAATGAAGGAATTCATCTACAGCCAGCGTTAAGGGAGAGACACTGCTAGGGATGGTTTGTCTCAGGTCTGCTTGATCATCCTCTACAGATGTCCATCTCCTATCACTTGCTGAGAAGCTCTGCTCTCAAGTTAGATGTCTCACTTCAGTATCTACAGTTAGAATTTTTTAAGTCCATTGACTGAAATATGCCAAATGGTGGCATTTCCAAAGGAACACACTAAGGTTTTAAAAATCCCATGTTGGATCTCATTCTCAGGGAAAACTCTTAAAAAAAAAAAAATCCACTTGCTCAAGTTCATAGAATCACAGAATGGTTTGGGTTGGAAGGGACCTTCAAAGCCCATCCAGTCCAACCCCCCTGCAAGGAGCAGGGACATCTCCAACCAGATCAGGTTGCTCAGAGCCTCATCCAACCTGGCCTTGAATGTTTCCAGGGATGTGGCATCCACCACCTCTCTGGGCAACCTCTTAAGTTCAATACCATTATCAATGAAACCTGCCGTTTGCTGCACTGCAAAAAACCACTACTTTAAGTGTTAAATGAACACTGATATTTTTTTGTTTATATCGTTCCATAAGGAGTTATCTGTTTCAATGTGTTGTGTTCAATGAAGAAGCAATTCAGTTTTTAATCAAGGTTAACGTGGTATTATAGATCCGATTATAACAATATTGCCCATGGAACTGTAAGAAAAGTCTTAAGGATGTTTAAGTACACAGCTTATTTTCATTGGTATTAAATACCTTCTGTTTACAACCACATACTAGAAACCCATAAAAAGCAGAGAGCACCAGCTAACCAGCAAATTGGGGTTTTTCCATTGTAAATATTCAGTAGAGTTATATCTGAGTAAAAAGTAATTAATAAAATAGGTATCTTGTTTCTACTGGTAACTGTATGTTGCCTTTTGCAGTTCAGAGTTGCAACATCTGAGAAAAATAAATAATCTGAATTCTGACTGTCACAGGTTTGATAAATATAAAATTAACAAATTCTATTTTCCTATTTTCTAAAAAATTCTGTTTTCCTATGCTGTGTTAATCACAGATGTCAGTATCATATTCTGACCCCTCATATAAACATGAATTCTAATTTCTTTAGAAATTGGTTACTTGAGTTTTAGGACGCCCTTGCATTGAAGTTGAAAGGTGTAGTTAACGGGGGTTTATTGGGAGAGCACAAATTTTGCTATCCATCATCACAGGCTGTATTATAAAGAATGACTTGACAAAATCATTTGTTAAATGTGACAGGAGTATGAACATAAGACATTCATCCAATAGCTGAAATGGATACATGACAAGGTAATATTAATTGCACAAGACAAGACATTTAAAAGTATTAGTTCAGCATTACCAGTCTATTTGCTCCAATTAGGGCTATTCATCAAGGTAAATAACTACTGGAAAACTAATCTTGTACGTTCCTCTGCATACTGTAATGAAGTCCAGTCAAAGCGATGGCTTATGCATCCACAGCTTTTCCTGTTGCATACAACCAACGTCAGTTCAGAAAAGAATGGGAGAAGTCTGTGACTTGAATTTAAAGGGTCATAAAACATCGAGCAAAAACACGTCAAGTTTTATTCTGAAAACAGCATGAGGTCTTGCACTCATACGTACATTAACAAATGTCTTCGCAAAGCCTTAATTTACCCTGCGTTCTGATGTAAATATTATGACACAAACTGTTACTCATAAGACAATGCTTTAGGTTTTTTTTCCCCACTGAATTTTTAAGTTAGACATGACTTCAAAGTGTGTGAAACTATTTGTTGGATGAGAAAGAACACTAAATAAAGGTCTTGCTTAATTCATTTTGTCACTGAGAAAACTTTATTAATTAACATATAGCTAAATAATAAGTTTCCCAGAGCAGCGAAAAGATATGAAAGGAAAACATCAAGACTGGCAAATATTTTTCAAGTATGAAAGGTGTAGCACAAGGCAGATTTTATGTCTGGCCAGTTCCGTCAATTTAGCCAGTTTACGGTGCAGAGTCACTTGCCGGTTTTGATAGCATCATGTTCTACTGTCCTAAGCACTATTTAGGGCTTTTTTATCATCGTTGGTTCACAGCTGTAATTGAGCTCCTAGAGGTTAAACTGCCCACTGAAATGACGTTTTCCATGGCTGTATAACAATTTTAGAACCAAAATGTCTCAGTGCTACTTACAGTCTAGTAAAGAATTAAATGTCTAATCCTGACACTGGAAGGTAAAGTCACAGCAGGAGGTTAATGACTCTAACAGATCGCTAAACTTCATAAAGACTGGCTGTATAAAGCTATCTCTAACAAAAATTTACCAAGGAACACCTTATTCACCATTTCCCATTTAAACTGCATTACAAGTTGAGCCCAACTCCAGTTTGCTGCGGCAGAGCAATCCCAAACAGATATTAATTTAATTGAAAAAGATGAAAATAAAGCCTTCTCCACTGTAGTTAAAGTGTGCCTCCTCCAATATATTGTGAAATGGAATTCTGGAGAATAAGACAGTGACCATTAGAAGCTACTGCAGTCGGGTGCTAAAGAGAAAGTCTCAGTCGATTCCGCACGCTACAGCCCATGAAGATGTGATCAAAAAAATCACAGATTGGGGAATGTGGACGCTAATGCCATCAATATGTCTTGAGAGATTAAACAGCAAAAAGATTAACATTTAAAGCATGTACCACACTTGGCCATCCAAACAACAGATTTCTGGAATGTACTACATAAAAAATATTTAAGATTCAAGCTTAAGATAAAAATTCAGGGAGAAACTCTGTTGCAAAGACTGATCATACTTCTCCATATATTTTCCATGCATGAGCTTTCTTCTCTCTAAAGAGAAACCTCCCTAGTCAGGGAGAGACTGGGGATGAATTTACCAATGGAAAACAACTTGAACTGACAAGTTTTGATCAGAAATTTGAAAGAGAATAAGATACATATACAAAAAAGTTCCTTGTAGTTGTAGGTCACTACCAAAGATTCCTCAAAAGGGTACATGGCCAGAAGCACAGTAACCAGGTACTGAAGTTCGTAGGTACATAACCCTCATGGTGGGTTTTTCTTTTTGTTTGTTTGTTTGTTTGTTTAAGGTTGGTTTTTTTTTTTTTTTTTTTTTTTTTTTTTTTTTTTTTTTTTTTGTTGGGGCAGGGGTGTTTTATCAATTTTTAAGACTTAGAAATTTTATGCAGCCTTTCAAAAAAACATTTTTTTTGCCTAGAGCAAGCCTTAGGCTTGATAACGACATTAGTGCAGCTATATAAAGGCAGAGAAAAAAAAAAAGCTTGGGAGACAGACATCCACACACTCCCCAAACATATGAGTATTATCAGGGCAACAGCTCTGTCTTGGTTCAGATCTATATAGAACTATAAAATCCCAAGGCCAACTGGAGTCCGGGGATAATACTTAAATAACAATAAAGAATTATAAAGAGCATAAAAAGGAAGAGGACAGTACAGAGATCACCATCAAAAAATGCTGGAAAAATAGGAGGACAGAAATACTAGCAGGGACTAAACAGTCAGTGGAAAGCATCAGTGAAGTAACAATAATCCAGAAGTGGAAGACAGTGATTAACTTTAGCATTCTGTATGACCTGGGAGGCTAGAGTGGAGACAAGGAGAACATGGGAGGATGAAGTTGCAGAACAGGACATTACATGTTGGAACTAAGAAGAAGGGAAAGATTGTTGGAGGTTTACCCAGTAGATAGGACTCAGGGAAACAGCCTTGTGAAAACTGAATTGGACTAAAGTGTCAAAAATGTCACCAAGACTGCAAGCTCAATGGTCTGATGCAAAAGAGGTGTGACAAAGAGAAGGGTAATAAGGAAGAATAAAAACCCCCGTGGATTAAACAGAGAACCACAACATATTGTGTATCTTCATGTATTGTTTCCGGTTCTGTTGAAATGGTATTTAAATCAAGTAGAGTGGCTTACGGTTTTTAAAAATAGAGTAAATAAAAATAATTGGAGATGAAACTGTTTTGGGGAGGTTAAATAGCTATTTGATCACAAATGGGAAGGATGTTGTCTACGAAAACCAAAACAGATCCTGCCCCATGGTCAGAGATGATTGATACGGCATACAATCAATTATGATCCACGCTTTTCAAAAAGCCCTTACTGCAGTGAGATCACAGCCTGTTGGTTTTTTTTTTTTTAATTGTGTTTGCTTTCTTTTGTTGGGGTTTTTGTTTGGTTTATTCTCATTTTGTTTTTATTTTATTCTGTTTTCTTCTCCTTTGCAGTAATTTCTGCAAAGCAAAAACTGCAAACAAAACTTTTTGTATTTCTGGTTGCTTAATAACAACTAACATTAAAGACATTTTATAATACTTTAGAGTGTTGCTGAATAAAATTAACCGCCATTAAGAAACAAATGCAATGTTGAAATCCCATTTGGAAATTAAATTCTTTGTACTTTGCCATTGTTCATAAATCCATTAGGAGGACAGAATCACAGAAGTCTTTGGAAAAGGACTACGTTTTCCTCTACTTTTATAGTGCTCCCTACCTCATACTACTGCATTATTGAAGCAGTCTTTATGAATCCAAGCTTTTACAAGTTTCTTCAGTTGATGTGATTATAGGTCATTCTCTGGCTAACGCTACAAAACACTGAAAGCTTCTTTATGTAAAGCTATTACCAATAGAAAGCTTCTTTATGTAAAACTATCGTCAATAGAAATTTCCTGGAATAGCTTTTTGGGTTATTTTTGTCTTAGGTTTTTCTTGGTTTTTTTTTTTTTTTTTTTTTTTTTTTTTT
>WHYT01017857.1:125800-154742 GCA_009806455.1 Tetrax tetrax
TTTTTTTTGAGTAGTAACATTAGACACTTCTGTTGAGTTTCTCCTACATTTACAATGTCTCATTAAAAAAAAGAGTTTTATAAATTCCATACTTTCCCTGCAGTGATTACACAGCTAGGCATCTTCTAAAGTTCCTGGAATGAGTGCAAAGATTTGTTGAAATATGTGAGCTTTTAGGAAGACTCATTATTTGAGGAATAATAGACAGACTTTGTGCAGTAATCTACTCTAAAGCAATATAGCTGTCACTGAATTTTGCCTCATAATTCCTCCCAAGCCACTTCAAAAGGCCAACCGTCTGTGCTCACAACTTCATTCAGATTGGAAAAACAAAACAAAAAAAAAATCAAGTCCTTATTTCAAAAAGCAAAAGCAGCTATAGCTACTACACTCTTTGGATTTTGCCAGACAAAAAAAAAAAATCCATCATGAGTATTATGTTGCAGATCAAAGTTTCCTTCATTTGATGAAAATGTTACATACTGTAGCCTTACACAAAACTACCTGATGTGGGTATCGTTTCCTGAAATACGGCACCATATGTGCATCAGTAAACATTATGTGTAGAGTAAATTAAACCAAGCCTTATAATTAGGCAGTAAGGAAATTACCGCAGACCTGAAAGAGTAAATGAGCAATATTAAAACACTCTCCATTTCCTCTCAAGCACTCCAGAGCACCATAAAAATCTCAATGTCACAGTGAAAAACATCTACAAGAAACGCATTTTGAGGGAGACAGACACATGCATTCCAATAAGTTCAAGCCAAAATCATGATTAAGTGCAGTTTAAATAACCATTCATTGCCTCTAACTTTTTAGATCAGATTTTTAGATATTTTTCTAAAACTCCTTTCCTAAAGTAAATATACCAGTTACTCTATCAAAGGAGAGCAGACAAAAAGTGGATGCAATATTGGAAAGCATGCCATGGTCTTATATTTCTTTCAGTCTGAGCTGGTGAAATTCAGAGTACACCTACTTCGATTGCTTTAAGGAGTGGCTATAAATTCAGTGCAAGGTGAAAGAACAGAGGACTTTGCCAAGCGCAGTGTTAGTATCTCTACTTTATAACCCGCTATTACACACGATTCTTGTCTGACGCCTTTGTACAAGCTGCCAGAGCAAGCCAGTAAAGATGAATTGATGTACATACAATGTGGCACACCTATGTTAAATGAATACAAGAAATAAACACGCAGTGCTGGCACAGAAATAAATCTGTATTAGCATTTGATAGTCTGCTTTCAGAAAGCCAGCTTCCAGATCTCCATAATCAAGAGTACCAGAGTCACTGCAGGTGAGAACATAGCCTATCAAGCAACAAGGAAATGGTGATGAGTTTCTAATGAGTAAGGGTTGATGCCACAGGTGGCCTTAGCCTCAAAGACATTTAGATTGACTTATGGGTGGCTCCCTTAAAAAATTGCCAACATTTTGTCAAGAAGCATTTTCATGCAACAGAATGAGGCAATATCACCATTCACACTGCACTTTTCCTTGGGAACAAATGATACCTCATCTTTGATAATACAGCACAACCTTGCAAGGCTCATATGGATCATCTAGTTAAGTGTGACCTTGCTTCAACTTTACCTTTGCAAAATAAATCTTTAGTAAACATTCATGTAAGACTAAATTTTTAAGTTACAACCTTCTTGAATGTTCTGCTACGACTTCGCACTTGCATGAAGTTCTGCATCTTCAAAATGCTGCATCAACTGTCTTAAAAATTCTCAGCTGTGTGAGCTAGGTAAGGTCCATGACCCTCTCTCTCTGTGTTCTTTAGCCCCTTTTAAATTATACATATATTGAATTTAAAAAAGCCACCTTCAGGATTTATAATCATAACCAGTGCCATCTTGTCTGCAACAAAGGGTACCTCAGAACTTACTTTTAATGTGAGGCAGAGCTTCCTTCCCCAAAATTCCAGGAAATGCACCTATTGCTGCAGTGCTGACTGGCTCTATAGTGTGAAAATAAAGGGGTTGTTCATACAAACCTACCTTAAGGCTCCTATCTTTTGGGTGCCTAAATTAGGAAGCCATTTGTTCATATATATATATAAGAAGAAAGATGAGCTTTTTGCAAAATATGCCCTTGAAACCCCAAACCATGCTCTGAAAGTGAACTCTCTATCGACTACAGAGGAGATTGAAGAAAACCAGCTTCCTTATATTACCACCCAACTTCCGTACTTGACATCGGCTGGTGCGATGTGAATTCTCAAGGTTCTCTTTTTTTTTTCTCTTCCCCTCGTCCCCTCAATATGAGTTTTTATTTCTTTTGGTGTACTGAAAGGAACTGAAAGGAATTGGTTCTCTAATATCTGTTAAGTTTGATTAGAACTGAGTTCACTGTTTTCTTCCGAAGATCTTAGTTTTGTTTTGCTTTCTGAGCACTCACACTTCCCTTGGGCTTATATCTTAATGTGCAGACGCTGTGTACCTCTTCAAGCTGGTAAAACACAGAATATCTAAACTGAGGCAACTTCACCTTCAGAAGCAACTTTATTCTTCTGCGTTTCAGATTATTCTTCTGAAAACTGGACAATAAACCTTGCTTGTCTTTGTAGAGCATTTTAGAAGAGAGAGGGGATAAACAAACAAACAAAAAAAATTAAGTCAGTAAATCATGACTCAGGGCAGCGAGATTAAATTTCTAGGTGCCACTAGCCCTCCATACAGCATTTGACAAGTCATCTGGTCTGTACATGAGAGAGTAGCTTGGCTGCAAAATGACGATGATAACATTTCCTCTTTTGGAGGGGGTCCTGTGTTTTCTCCAAAGCATTTACATACTGTAACGAAGCAAGCTATGCATATACTTGAAGAGAGAGAGATTTCAGTCCACAGACTGAAAACATTATGTAAGCGTCTATCCATAATCTAATTTGCAGGTATGAAGTAGCTGCGATAAAATCTATTCCAATGGAACACGTTTCTTCAGTTTTAGGTGTCCCTTTAGTCTAACTGCATGAGCTAATATTAATGTTCCTTATTCTAGGAGTCTCTCTAGAATTTACATCAGTTTTTGGCTGGTTTCAAACAACTATTAAACAACTATTTTTTTTTACCACAAATAGCATTCATAAACAGTAGTGATACTACTTTATCTAAGTGGAAGTGACTGACATAAAGAGCAAATGGAGATACTCTGCATCTCAACAGCTAGAAAGAAAAGATTTGACAAATAAGCCTAAGAACATTATGAAGTCCGTTATCTAATTCAAAATGTTATAACCCATATTGAAGAAAGTAAACTGAATTGCAAGTACTTTCATAGACCTATGAAGTAAGGAAAAACTGAGTATTATCAAGAAGTTCACTCCAAAATCTTTGTTTTACAAATTTGCATGAATAAATTACAGGAGGCGGTTTTTTATCTACCTTTAACCTTTTATAAGCTTGACTCGTAGCCTAATATGAGTCGTGGCAACCCTAGGCACAAATCCAGGCTGGGTGGAGAATGGATCGAGAGCAGCCCTGAGGAAAATGACTTGGGAGTGATGGTGGATGAGAAGCTCAACATGAGCAGGGAATGTGCCCTTGCGGCCCAGAAAACCAACGGCATCCTGGGCTGGAGTACCTCTCCTATGAGGACAGGCTGAGAGAGTTGGGGCTGTTCAGCCTGGAGAAGAGGAGGCTCCAGGAAGACCTTAGAGCGGCCTTCCAGTACCTCAAGGGGACCTACAGGAAAGATGGGGAGAAACTGTTCAGCAGGGCCTGTTGTGACGGGACTAGGGATAATGGTTTTAAAATAGAGGGAGGTAGATTTAAATTAGATATTAGGAAAAACTTTTTTACGCTGAGGGTTGTAGAGCACTGTCCCAGGTTGCCCGGAGAGGTGGTGGATGCCCCATCCCTGGAAACATTCCAGGCCAGGTTGGCCAGGGCTCTGAGCAACCTGATCTGGTTGGAGATGTCCCTGCTCCTTGCAGGGGGGTTGGACTGGGTGGGCTTTGAAGGTCCCTTCCAACCCTAACCATTCTATGATTCTATAATACCAATAAAGCTACTAAAACAGTGCTACAAAGTACTACAAAGATAGGGAGTGTAATAATCATAGCTGAGGAATTGAAGGAAGGTATGGTTTTCTTTTAATTTTTTATTTCTAATTTAGGCTGCTGCAAAGTACGCGACTGAACAAGTCCAGGTGTGCGGCTGGTAGAAAGACACCATAGCACAGTCACCATTAACATTAGTTTATGCCTAAATGACTAAACCTAATCCCGAGTACCCAAAAGGGTGCCACCATTTCTAGGACACTAGTAGTGGCTATTGGGAAAAAGCAGACACTGGGAAGAAGCAATCAATATCCTAAACTCCAATATTCATAAGAAAAAGGGAGACAACTCATCCAAGCTAATACAGAAATTGTGGAAGTGCCTATTTTTCAGCTTTCAGCCTACAAAGTAGCTGAGATTAAATAATCAACTTTTTAAGGACAAACCACAGCCACAATGTAAAACCCGTTCTTGGAAAATCGTATGGGAAAATACGCTACATGTCGCTGTAGAAAACATATTGAAGGGTTTATTTATGGACTATAGCATGCTATAGTTACACATTACCAATATTACTAGCAAAGTATTACAGTAGGGCATCCTAAAATTAAATATCCATTTGATTATTTGGAGTGTTGTAGATAACAGAGAAAACCAGAACACGACCATAGTCTTGACCACAAAGCTTTTGTTTCTAGATTGGTTTTCTGGGAGAATAAGGTTTATTAAAGTAACTCTGACATTTTTCTCAAATACATTTTAATCTTTTGGCCAGTTTTAAAACCATCTGACAGGCAGAAAAAGTCTTGAGGATGCTAAATAGTTGAAGTTTGATGAAAAATTGCCTGCGTAGGAGAACAGTGATTCGAATTAGAGTCCTGTGGAGGGAAATTTGTACTGTAAAGTCAGTAGCTGGCTGGCCAGTGTACCAACACGGGTACCAGCTGGCCAACCAGCCCACAGGTACCAGCTGGCCGACCACCCCACAGGTACCAGCTGGCAGAGCAGGTGCCAAAAACAGCCTCACATCTTCCTGCATTTCACGGACCAGCCTGGAGTAACAATAGAGCTAGAGCAGAAGAGGCAGCAGCAGAGAGGAGGATAGATGTGAGAGAATGAGAAGAAAAATGGAAATCGGAGAGCATGAGAATAATCACAGATATTTTGAGTCCAGAAATGTTGATGGGTTTCCATATTCACAACCTAACTACTAACTGTGTATAGCTACTAATAGGATGTCGATGTTATTTTGCTTTTTATGGTGCCTATCCAACAGGTTGAACTGAACAACAACATATAATCTGAGGTCACTAAACCATAATCAGATGGCAAAATACACCTTTTGATACTGCACGCATAGACTTAGATATCTAAGAGTAGCATTAATTTCTCTTAGACATTCACTCCATGAAAACAAAAGCCCAGGACCTGAGTCTAAACATTCAAAGTACAAAATGTATTCATTTAAGTACAACTGGTGATGGTGTTATTTCTGGACCTTCTACTTCACCGTTACTAGTAATATATTTTACAATAAGCTTTTTGCTGCCTAAAACTGCAAGGAAAACCAGAAATCCAACTTAAGAAACGTACAGTACTTTTTAATTTTTGCTTTATCTTACCTTGTAATGAAACCTAAAATTTTCAAAATTATCAAAATGCTGTAAAACAATGGAAAACTTTCTTGACAAGTCTGCAAATATGTTTTTAATTTTCAATATGCATTTGTATGTGTATATTTATCTTTGAGATGCCAAGCTAAAATAAACAACTAATTTTAAAAATGAAAATTTGAAACTACTGAAAAAATCCATATGTGACTTTTCAACATCATCAGGTTTTTTTTTTAATTTTCAAAATTAAATTTCTGGATAATTTCTGATGGTTTTTGGTTTTAAAGAAAATTTTCTGTTGAGCATTTATTTCATAATGCATTTCTAACTAGCTTTAGTAATGACACAAATCTAAATCTGCAGGAGGTGGATGAAATGTCCTTGAGAGCTATATGACAGCATCATTTCCAGTACGAACTGAGAATCGCTGGTGAAAGATCTTCCTATTTCTTTACCATTCCTTCTACTTCCACAAAGTATTAGTCCAGCTTGAATGGACAAAAATGAAGAATTATTTGATTTGAGTGTACTGTAGAGAATACCGCAGAGAGGCTGCTCTGTTAAAATCAACAGCAGTTCAGATCTCTACTCTTAAAGAGAAAACTAATGGTTTTGGTTATGAAACCCTGTGGGGAAACTGACTGGCTAATACAGACTGAACAAGCTCAACCCATCAACTGGAACGGGACACGAGGCGGAGGGGCGACGGCAACGGGGCAGGAAGCAGCGGCGCTAACAGGTGGGCCACCACTGGTGGTGACAGCAGAACAGCTGGTGCCCTGCTCACACAATTCCAGAAGATCTACAGACCGTGTTGGTCCTCGCTAGGAATCCGGCTTGCGTGTTGGCCAGATTCTTTGGTGTGTCCTTCCTGCTTATCTTTGTTTCAATGTCACCCCAGAGTTGTAATGCTTGAAACACTGCGTGTGCGTGCTGCTTTATGATTAGTTGTAGTATTCAAACTACAGGGTTAGTAATTTATTTTTTTCTCTATGAGGGTAAAACAAACAAACAAAACTGCCATCAAAAAGGACTCTGCTGCTGGTCTAGCTTGCTGTACCACACAGTGAAATGTACTTTTGTTTAGCTTTTAGGTTTTGTACTTCTTTTTTTTTTTTTTTTTTACAACAAACTTGCATACCGGGGGAGAAAAAGACCTCATATCCTGCAAATTGGCACAACCTGTTATCAGACACAGAACTCTGCACTTATTCCAAATTGTTCAAAATAAAGTAAGGAACAGCAGCAGTAAGCCATGGGCTGGTGAGATTTGTCTGCTTCCAAGAACTTGTTCAGTCTTACTTAGGTTGATGTCCTTGCTGGTGGTTTATATTAAGACATAAAATTAGGTCTCCATAATAGTTTTTCAATGCCCAGGAGAGTTCAAATGATGAGTATAAAATATGTACTTTCATCAGAATAGGAAATATTGATGTGACTGTAAATTGTGAGATGGAATTTTAGCACCGTGTATCCCAACCGCAATCATTTCACATGTCTGCATGTTCTGCAGATAATCAAATAAAAGTCTCAGAAATAAAGACCTAAGTAACCTCGGGAGAGAGAGAAAAATCAGTCTTAGATGGCTGACTACTGAAGCCTTGCAAGGGCGCCTGACTACCAAATGAAATACATATACCTTCTTCATTACCAAAACATATTTTGTAGATTTTCCAGTTTTATGATGGTAACATTAAGCTTCATAAATCTGACAAGGAAGGCTGCTTTAAAATGGATTCATTAAAAACAAAAGGCATTATGCTATTCAAAGCTGGTTCTGTCTTCCATGATTTAGGCCAAAATAGAAAGATTGAAATAGTGTAACACTGCAAACTCAACTGGGGTTCATTTCTTCTTAACCTTCAAGCCCCCCTCCCCAGCCACTAAACTGAGCCCTTGGCGACATCCTCATACTCTGAAATCTAGCAGGGTGTGTACAGGCAGGTCTGGGTAGACACGCACATATATATTGTTGATCACACATGTGATGAAGCAGAACCTTGATTATGATTCTAAGGGATAACGATTTATAGTCAGAATGCACATTGTTGAAAGCAGAGACTCCATCTTCCTCCCTTCTTGTGCAAACCCTAACACGATTATTATCTAATCTTGATTAGTTTACTAGCAAACTGACAAAATTTAATAAACATTATACCTACGTGATTAACTTTCATAAATATCAGAAACAATATTAAAAGCTTCATCTCCAAGCAGGGAAATATTTATGTATGTGCTTCACTTTACCCACATACAGAGTTCCAACCTTTCCGAGATTGAATTCAACACTCACGGGGCTGAATACATATGAGAAGCAGACAGTTTATTAAGAAAGGTGCCATTTTTATATCACGTTTTGGAGTAAATTTGGCTTTAGAGATGAGTAATTCAGGCAACTGCTGAGAGCCCCACACAGAACAGCAACTCGTGTTAGTCTGCTACTTCCTTCAAGCAATAAGAACAGAGGTGGGAGGCAACACATGGTACAAGCTCCACGGCAGAACCTAGGATCCCACAAATTTGGAGGTCAGAACAGCGGAGATCTTTCTTCTGTCATTAGCTAAGCAACAGATGTGATGCTGGGCTTTATACAGGAAAGGGAATGATTCATATTGTCTGTAAGTCCACTGCAACATTTTTATTATTTGGAGAAAGAGGCTCTGGGAAGATGATCCACAAACACATTTGCTGAGAGTTACGGAAGCGATGAAATGAGCTGAGTTTTAGCAGTGTACATTTCAAAATGCCTATAGGGCCCACTCTTTCTGAAACTATCCTGTTGCAAATAGGTATCTGAAGACACATTAAAGCCCTTCCTCGGTCTTGCAGATATGTGGATTTTGAATCATGTTCAGAGAGCAACCTTTAATTGGCCAGGTAGTCTTTTTCTTTTAATTGTTTTTACAGGAAATACAGAATTAGGATTATCTCAAAGGGAGACAAAAAGAGGGAAAAGAGGCAATCCCTCCTGCCTTAACTCTAAAAGTGTAAAGAGAAATCTATAGAGGGTTTCTGCCTTTTGTTTTCCAATCTTCCTTCTTTTTTTTTCAGTCTTATAATCTACAATGATAAATGTAATATAAGAAAGTAAACTTTTACAGTTTAAAATATGCTTTACAGTTATTCATAGAATCATAGCATAGTTTGGGTTGGAAGAGACCTTCAAAGCCCATCCAGTCCAACCCCCCTGCAAGGAGCAGGGGCATCTCCCACCAGATCAGATTGCTCAGAGCTTCATCCAGCCTGGCCTGGAATGTTTCCAGGGATGGAGCATCCACCACCTCTCTGCGCAACCTCTTATTTATTAGCCTTCTGTGCGTCTTCACAGGATCTTTATTTAATACTGTACCTTAGAAGTTTTCTTTGAAAATATTCTGCTCATACAAACTTTTTCATATCCTGCTCATCATTCCTGTTATTTCAATGTGAGTATTCAAATAAATACAAATAAGCACATATGCCAGTGTTTTTATGACTGGGGTTGCTGGGCTACAAAGGCAGTGAAGGTCTGGCCAATCTGCCTACTCTCCCACATAGTAAGACCATTGGGGGTTACACTTGGAATACGTTTCAGTCTCCCTTTTTTTTTGGTACAGGAAATACTAGTCCTTTGCTTAATGTCAAGTGTAATGTAGTAGCATAACTAAATAAGGACACAAATTCTTTATACCTCTATAGGTGGCAAAACCAGCCTGAAGTTGAAAAGCAATGACTTCTCTGGAAAGTCAAGAAGCATTATAAAAATCACAGATTACCTGTCTTCGAAGGTCTCGTGTTTTCTTGGTCATCTTGTCAATGGCAATGTTGAGCGGGTCCCCCTTCTCCTTCCTTCCAGTCTGTTAAAAAGGAAATTTTGGAGTTAGAGAAAAGCACTCCAGAAAATACACACTTGGAAAAAAAAGGTACAGATTTATAAAAGGAAATCTATGCATCTCTTTTTGTTTGCTTCCATCACGTTGTTATTTCCACTGTAATATTTTTAACATGTTTACGTGTGGGGGGCACAGCAGATTATTTTAGAACAATCCTAAAATGATAAGAAAAAAAGATTAAGGTGACTCACTGGAGAGTTCAGAACTTTTCCACCAATAAATTATGTGCATATATTATAGCCCATGCTCCAAAAATCTGGCAAGACCTTTCACTATAAAACAATTATTAAGATTTTCTCATCTCCATCCTGCCAGGCACTGGGAATGTTAAACATGATAATAAGCAGCAACACAGCTTGAGGACAGAAGGAAAATTGTCCCTACGCCTGTAACAGGAATCATACTGGCAGACATTAGGTGCAGTATAAAGAAGACTTCCACTTAAAACACTTTCCTGAAGGAAGTCTTAAAGCAAAAATCCTCACAAAGATTAAAAAGATTTTCGTGGCTCATAAAGAATTAAAAAAAACCACATTTTTTTTTAGGTTCAACGGCACAAAAAAACATTAAGTGACTTTGTCAGCTCTACTACCTTTCTCTTAAGAGAAAACCACTTCTCTAAAGATTCATCACATCTCTTACCCCACTGAACTCTGTTTGATAGCTTTTCATCAACAATCAAATCGATCTTCCATTCTTTCTGGCAGCACTCTTTCCTTCCCAACACTGTTTTCAGATACTCCTATTTAGAACTGCTCCTTGCATACGATTAAGAGTGATTTGCTATCTCCAGCTGAGTCTAATAGCACATGTTTCTGGGAATTATTGAGAAGTCACTTCTGGGGTGTGATGGGGATTAAATAGACCCTTTCAATCATGATCTCTGAAAAGTACAGCACTGTTATCAGCTCTACATGGCCACCTTGGCAAGAGGAACTATGTTAGAGTCTTTTGCTTTAAGCATTCATTCGAGGGAACGCCTGCATTCTATTATTGTCTATAATTCTAACTATGACATGAGGCCAACGCATTTATGATCAGTCAGGTATCTGTAAAACCCATCCCCTTTCTTATTTAGGAATTTAAACATAAAAATATAAAGTGACACCATGTTGTGGTTTAGTTCAGTGAGGGGGGCCTAAGGTGGCAGCTTCTGTAGGAAATTGCTAGAAGTCGCTCCCCTTTGTTCAGTGGACTCGGATGGGCCTAGGGCAGATCCACTGCTGGCCAAGGCCGAGCCAATTGGGAACAGAATGTCCCGTGATAGCGCCTCTGCAGTAACGTATTTAAGAAGGGGAAAACAGGAAAAAAGGGGAAGAAGATGTGAAGCAGCTGAGCGGGGGCAGAGAGGTGGGCCTTGCAGGCCTCACCCTCTGGCCTCCTGCCAGGCAGCTGACTGGGCCCAACTCGGCCTGGTCCAGCTGCAAGAAGTGGAGAGGAGATGAGCAGTGAATAAGATGTATAAAGGATCCTGAGAGGCGTCTGCCAGCCTGTTGTGAGGAATGGCTGCAGACACCAAGGTCAGTGAAGGAGGAGGGGGAGGAGTAATGCGGCTCCTGGCCAAGATTCCCCTGCAGCCTGTGGTGCAGCCCATGGTGGAGCAGGTTGTCCCCCTGCAGCCCATGGAGGTCCACGGAGGGGCAGAGATCCCCCTGCAGCCCATGAAGGACCCCACACCGGGGGAGGTGGATACCTGAATGCAGCTGTAGCCTATGGAGGCCCCGCTGGGGCAGCCATTCTGGAGGGACTGCACCCCGTGGAAGAGATGACCCACGCCGGAGCAGTTTCATAAAGGACTGTGGCGTATGGGTGGGACCCCACGATGGAGCAGGGGAGTAATGCAAGGAGTTCTTCCCCCGACAATGAAGCAGCAGCGTAAAACAACACGTGATGAACTGACCACGACCCCCATTCCCTCTTCCCCCCTGTGCCACTCAGGAGGGGAAGGTAGTAGAGATAATGTTAAGCCTGGGAAGAGGGAGGGGTGGGGGGAGGTTATGTTGTTCCCTGTCTCATTCTCCTGCTGGTTTTAGAAATAAATGAATACTTTTCCCCAAGTCGAGTCTGTTTTGCCTGTGATGGTAACTTTAAGGATTTCCCCCCATTCTTATCTCAAACCTCGAGCTGTTTTTTCTTATATCATCTCCCCCTGTTCTCTCGGAGGGTGGGGGGAGTGAGAGAGAGACTGCGTAGTCTGGTCCCGATCGGGGCTGAACTACGACACACCAGAATTTAAAAGATAAATTGACCTATTAGGTTTTTTTAAAATAATCCATTACAAATTGTGGAGTTAATAATACAAATTGACACCAGAAAATAGAGAAAGAACGAACAATGGCTCCTTAGCCTAAGCAATTTCAGCACATGCTTTTAGTTTTTGATGTCCTGAATTCCATCTGTGGTGTTTTGTGCAAGACACCAGGTGTCAAACGTGCACACAATCTATACTTTCTCAAGCGGAAATTTCACAATAAAAAATGAAGCAGATATGAGTTTGGTACAGGAAGCCTCTCCGAACAGCTGAAATGGTGCAGCGGGGACTCCCAGTTGAGCTAGTCTCAGCCAGGTTCCCAGTCTTTTAGACTATAAAGATATATTCCAAGAAAAGTTTCAATGACTCTGGCTCTGTGCTGTGTACCAGCTGAACCGAATATCCTTGGTGACATTAATGCTCTGGGATGCTTTATTTTCCCAGTCAAATAATTTTATCTCTGTGATATTGTTTAAATTCTTATCTTCCTTCTCATTGTTTAAGCTTTAACACATTGGCTTAGAAAGATACCTAACCACACCAAATGTTTTAAGACTTTTTTTTTCTGGGGCAAAGATAACTTTTTTTTTTTCTTCCCCATAAAATCGCGGAATAATTTGCTAAACTGTGCACATTTCAGTGAATACTAACACAATGTGAATAATCAAAAATCAAACACCGTGACACTTAAAGCTACATCGGGATGGCATTTTGCAGCTCTCAAACAAAAAAAACTAGTTAACAACTCTTCTTCACGGATCTCATGCAGGGCAGATGCATTTTGTGTTCACTATCGACATGCAACATCAAGCACTTAATGCTCGGTATTCATTTAAGGGGTCAGAAAATCGTCCTGAGTGGAAACTTGGGACTTTTTCTAGGGTAGTCAGCTATGGGACACAATGAAAACTGAATAAATCAGGCATCATCAACTGCAGTGTTTGGGAGCAAAGGGTCCTGACATTCCCTAAACGGTCATTGGAACAAAGTAGAAATTTTGAAATTGACTTAAAAGTTTGTAATTTAGGTTCCTAACTTGGGTGTTCTGTATTGCTCACAGGAGGAAACTCTCAGTGAAAGCAGGCCCATGGTAGCCTACATCTAGCACCTCCCCTAAGCCCCTCTCAAATTTATCCCGTAACTTTTTTTACTCTAGTTTTAAATTACATAAACAGTGGCCCTTAAGGTACATCCTATTGTGAAACACAAGACAACTGGAAACCCTTCTGTGACCCTTAGGCGGCACAACACAAACTGTCAATATCCATCTGGCCAGCCCCTCTCTCTCCAAAACACAGAAAAGCCTCATCTGTACGGCTTACTGAAAAGCCTCTGCTCTGTGCAATTGCCCAAATCATGCCCACGCACGGTCCGAGATGCTAAATTGCATGAACCAGTCTGTGCTGGAAAACAGGCAACCAAACCAAGTGGACAGAGATCCAGTTGAGCCCTCTCAATGGCAATATTTTAATAACACATAAGAATAGGGATGAACTCATAGAGACGCTTCTCATGTTCCGCACAATTTTTTCTTATCTGGGAATTTTGAGTGTCCTTCACTCATTATAAAATGGCTACTGCCTTTTAATCTGGATACCAAACCCCTTCTTCACTGCATGATTTCAAAGAAGGAGAAATTTGTTTAGTAAATCACATTGTTGCAAAATAAATAGCGTGGCATGTGATGTTACATAGCTTCAGGCAGGTCTGTCAAACACCATCTGCTCTGTGCTGAAAATATAAGTTTATTAAAGTTTATTTATTTAAGTCCTTAAATACTCATATTAATGTTGCTTTGAGATAAATCTTTGGCCTGCGTTCTTAGAAGGGATAGAAAGGAATTTAGAGGTTTCCTGTTTCTGAAAAAAAACATATAGCTTGATATTAAGCCTTATAAGATTTCTGTTAATCTTGTTCTGCAAAGGGAAGAAAAATACTTTGGAGATGGGATAAAAAGGAAGTGAAAATTGCTACTGGCAATGGGTTAAAAGGAGAAGGAGGAGAAAGGCATAGAACTCCTTGAATGTCAAAGTACTGGCATTCAGAGTTCCTGTGGACGGAATTACACCTATTCATGGTGTAATAAAGAGAACTTTACTACAGGAGAATATATTAATCAGGTCTCTGATTTCTAGTAACCATGAACAGCATCTGCATACTGGTTTTACCCAAGATATTTTCAAATAATTCTCTCAACTTTTGTTACTCCCAATCTAATTTCCTTGGAGCTTTTCCCTGCCTGTTTGATTTATTTTCTGTTGATCAGGATGAGCTGATTTCCATGGGCTCTTGACCAGGGGCTGTGGAGTCCCCCAGGTCAGGAATGGGTCTTCCAGGGTCTTCCAGTGCCCTCCTACCCCAAGGCTGCAGTCTCCCTCCCAGATTATGCAACATAAGATCCAGCTCCCTGAATATATTTTCAAGCATTTTTAAGCCCGATTGCCACCTGTCATGAGAAGTCCATGCCCAGTTAGTGGAGGAAATCTAGGTACTATCCTTTTACTGTAGAAAATGCCCCAACCGCTGCCAACAATATCACTTGGATTATCAAATACAGAAAGCAATCATTGGCTTCCTTACATTAAGCAAAGTCTAAAAAGCTTCACAGCTAAAACTGTGGAATATTAAGGTAAGCCCTTACACAGGGAACTTCACCTTCATTTACTCAGGAAGAGAAATAAATAATAACAGAAAGCACGTAAAGATAATAAGAAATTTCAGCAGCTGCTCTAATGATCTCTGCTAAGATACAGCACTGTTTTTTCTTTTGAAAAAAGACCTTTTTCCTCTCCCTCCTTTTCCTCTTTTGTTGACAGTTTGTACTCTTGGAGTGAAATAAAAAAATCTCCCAAATTATTTTTCACAACTATTAAGGACATTTACATCCCACAACTTGCCCATTACAGAACTCTTTGGATCGGCATGAGGTACTTAATAGGACACTCTTTGCCGACCCTAGAGTATATCGCAGAATCAGGAGATGGGCAGTCAGGCCAGCCAGCCTAGAGACATAGCACGGGTTGGATGAGACACAGTCAACCTTGGGAGAAGGTGCTCCAGATTGAAACCGTGTTGTTAGTTTTGAATAATTCCAAATACCACCAATATGGAAATCATAAAGCTGCGATTTCAGCACACAAAATAAATAAAATTGCTACTACCCAAGTAATTATTATAAAGAGGGCTTAGACATTATGGTAATGAATATCTTTATATTGAAAAGATACGATCACTTACAGTTGTGTGAGATGCAAACCCACTATTTTGAGCATATTATGAAAAAAATTACAATGACAGATGAACATGGTCAACAATAGTAACCTACTAAAGAAGGGGATGGAATGCCATGAAATACACAAGAAGTGCAGCCACAGCAGTCTTACAGTATAATGTCACATACAAAACCCGATGTGTATGACAATCAAATGAGAGATGTTAGAGAGAACTATCATCCATCTTCTTTAAAGTGCATAATTCAGAAGCTCAATGTTTCAATTTACCAGTAATAATGATAATAGCCTAAAACTGTGTAAGACAATTTGGGACCACTGTTTTCACACGATCCTCTGTCTTCTCTGCTGCTTTAGATATAAGCCAAAACACCTGGGAGAGCTCAGTCTCCTAACAAATTACATGTTACCTGGCCAAGACATTCTCACTGCCATTAATGGAGTAATTTAGCCTCCAGGAGACAGGTGGAAAGATTATCTATTGATCCAAAAGCTACCAAACCTTGATATACTTTTATATTTTCATCATCCCCTAGGTAGATGGTTTCATTATTTACAGTTTATTCAAAACTTCAATATCACAATGTTTTATTAAGGCGTAAATTGCTGCTTAAAAATATATCTGTCCTAATATTTTATTTTAAATGTGGAACAACATCACTTTTTAAAAACTATGCTAGTGTTCAATAGACCTTTTAGAAATGATGAAGAGAAGCTTAGTACTAAGAGGGAAAACACTTTGAACAGCAGACATAAGCTGCATCATTGCTTTTAAGCAGAAAGCTAGGTTTAAACAGTCTAATACATAGTCACGTTCTGACAGGTTCAGAAGACTAATTTGGGGTCAGGAAAAGGCTAAACTATATATCCCAGCAGAAGTGAATAGAGACTAAATTTACCTGGAAGTTGAAAATCCTGGCTATTCGCTAGGGAGATGGGTCAGGAAAACATATTTCAGAAAACCTGTGCGTTTCCCTTATGGATGAGCTCAAGAAGACATCTTAGAATAAATAAACTTTTAAAAAAATTGAATGGTGAGAAGTCTCTTAAGAGCATGGTGTGAACATGAATTACTGTTCCACTCAGCTCAGTGATTTCATCCACACTTGATATTTATTCCTATAAATAATTTTGGTTTTCATCATTTATTCTAAGTAACCACTTTGGAGGCTCTGCAATCACCTGTTTTCCATCTTCAATCGTGCTAGAGAATGACCTCATGTGAAATGAAAATTTGCATGTTCCCTTTTCATTTTAATCATTCATTTCTTTTCTTGAGGGGAAAAAAAAAAAAAAAGAATTTTGCATAAATGAGGAAAAAAACGTTCCTTAGATATCTTTTTTTTCTACTCCAGTTTTTGGCCTTTGTTTATGCAGTTGCAAATGAGAAAGGTTCAGTCACCACAGAGAAAGGACAAGACAGAACGACCCCAGTACGTATACTTGACGGCAGCAAACACTGAATTACAGGCTTTTTTTCATGGTACTTCCACAATACTACTCAGTTCTAGAATGCCATTCACTAAATAACCTGCTCATAAATGTATGTTACAGACAAGAACTTCTTCTAAAACAAAAGAATTGCTTTCAGCAGGTTTTAATAACCTTACAAAATTGTGACCAGATCACAGTGAGTGTAATTGATTCCGCTGTAGCATAATCACAACTATGCAGAAAACTGAGTAATCCACATCCTTGCAATTCCAGATAGTAAATAAAGTCAATAAAATATAAATGAACCATGACCAGCACATGATATCAGTACCTGAGGTGCACAAATCTTGGCCTTGGCCCATTTCCAAGCAAGTCTTATCTAGATCTGTATGTTATTAAAACTAAGTATGTAATGAAATAAAGAAAGCAAAATGGAATATGTTGAAGAAGATTTTTTTTTCTATTTTATGTGTCTTTCTGTGCAGTTAATTGGTGAATTAAGTGGTGTGTTTAATATCAACCAGATGTGATTTCTTCTGTCTTCTCTGAAGAGGGAGAACTTGTGTGTAGGAGAGTATTTTATTTTGGTTGATTTGTGGCTATTACTTTTCTCTGTTTTGCATAATTCACTGTTGTAACTACTTCTTGGCTTTTAGCAATAACTAAGGATTTTCAGAAACACTATTAATGACAGCTGTTGATTTTAAAGACCAGTTAGGATTAGGGCTTGGTCTTACTAGTTCCCAAGTGGCAGCTGCTACTGTTAATTGATATTTACCCAAAATCACATACTGGCATCTAAGCTTCCCTAAAAAAACCTGCCTGAAGAATTTATATTTATAATTATATTAGACTTTGCCTAAAATGGAGAACTTTTTCAATCATGGGAAAGAAGGGAGCAATTTGTTGGGTTTTGATTTTTTTTTTTTTTAATTTGTATTTCTGTGTATTTTTTAACTAGCGTTTTGAAGATCACTGTTATGAGGATACAGCCCTTGTCTTCTAGCTACTAGCCAGGACTGGATTTTACAGCATACTGAAATAGCAAAAATGCAGAAAAGGCAACTAGTAGGACCTTCCTAAGTTACCACTGTAACAAATTTCATTGATTTTTGGTATGGTAAAACATATGCTTTTTTTTCTTTTTTTTTGGAAGTGGAGGGGGAAGCGATGCGTTTGTTATAAGTTCTTGCCCAAGGCAAAAATATCCTGCCACAATTTCAGATTTGTGTCATTTAATTAAATTCAGATACTAATGTAGCACACACTGCCATTTGAAAAAGCAGTGATAGTTTTCAGGGTAGGACTATCTCATTTAATTTTACCATCTAGAAATACTGAAAAAAATCTAGTTATTTTAGCTCCTTCAATATTCAATATATAGTGACAGGCAGTTTTAAAGCCCCCATCTGTCTTACATATTTATTTTAATATGGGATACTTATCGCCACATGGGGTTGCTGCTCTCCATTGACAATGGAGAAGGTCTTGCAGTACTAGAGTTACTTAAACAACTGAGTTACATGATATAAACTCCCTTCCTAATAACCACCAAGATTGTCCAGCCCCCCCTAAGCATCAGGCTAGAGACTGCATCTTGGACAAATTATATGTGTTTTGGATTATTTTCTACCAGAGAACTTAAAAAAATTAGCATTGTAAGGGTACCTTTTCTTACAAGTTTCCCAAAAGATGTTCCTGTACTTCCAGGTTGTGATATTTTGAAGTCCTGTAAATAATTCACTTTCTTCTCACTGTCTAAAAAAACCACACTTCATAAATTTTACATTCAGCACTGGATCTTAACAATCTTGCTTCTTTCTCCGTGCTCTTTTCACCCTTCACAACCCTTAAAATACAAACATACACACACACCACTTTAATACTTTGGTCATCGCTACCAATGGCCTTAGGACAATGCTGTGTAAAAACTGTTTCTTATCTTTGTAATTATAGGTGTGATTGCAAGAGACAGAGAGTTGCTAGTCACAGAAACTTCACAACCTAATCAAGAAAAATAACAAGAAAAAAAACCCCCACAGTTATAGCTGGATTTCTCCAAACTGAGCTTTGTCAGATTAAGACATATGCCAACACTACCCTAATTTGGAACTGAGGTTTGCTGGTAATAGGGGAAAACAAGGAAATACAGTTCATAAAAATCATAGAATGGTTTGGGTTGGAAGGGACCTTCAAAGGCCACCCAGTCCAACCCCCCTGCAAGAAGCAGGGACATCTCCAACCAGATCAGGTTGCTCAGAGACCCGGCCAACCTGGCATGGAACGTTTCCAGGGATGGGGCATCCACCACCTCTCTGGGCAACCTATTCTACAACCCTCATTGTAAAAAAATTTTTTTTTGCAATTGGAGGAGCCAAGACTGATAACCTGAGAGAGGTTTTCTTATATGTCCTCAAGAAAGCTCTCCAGTACGTATGTAACATGATGTACATCACTGCAAAAGCAGGTGGTACGACTGTTAGCATTCAGGTGTACTTCTAACCCAGGTTTCTGTCCTAATAACCTTGAGAACTAATGTCTCTCAAGCCTCCTCTCATTCATTTCTGTTTGTAACAGGTTGTATTAGAATATTGATCTGCAGAATATTTATTTTAGTTAAAGAGCATCACTTCCTTTGCAAAGCTTACTCAGAGGACTCAAAGAGGAAAACATCAGGGTTTTCATCAAATAAACTGCATATTTCTATTCAGAAGATGTCAGCACACAAAATGGATGCTGTTACATTTAAATACATACAAACCCCAGAATTTTAGAAGATAGAAATGTGGATGGTGTAAACGGTTATAAAATCATCACCTTCACTGAAACCATGCTAATTTATACCAGCTGAGAATCTCCCCACTCATCCGCTAAATGAAATCTTGCAGCTGTTGCCATTCAGAAGGTCAGAAATGTTTACTCCAGAGTTTCAAATTATTCTAATTTCTTCACAGACATCCACGTGCAAAAGGTCTACTACAAACTCCTCATTTAAACACCAACTGCTTTCCAGCTGTAAATTGCAATCTGCTTTTAGATCACTTCTGGATGGCTTCTCTTAGTCTAAAATAACTGAAGGAAAAGGAGATACTACACATTTTTTTGTTCCCTTCAGATATGGAAGCCCATAGTAAAGGTCCACTTACATAAGAAGTGTTGAAATTCACCCACTCACTTTAATACAAATACTTTACAAATACAAATACTGTACAAATACACTTTAATACTTCAGAAAAGTCTATTCTATTGTTATAAGCACAATAATTAATATTACTAAGTAATGAAAAAGTTATTTTTAAAGCCTTCTATTTTCTATTAAAACGCTATATGTTAAAAAGTTCAATACCAGGGAACTAAGAGAAGAGGAATGGTAGAGAAGTTTAGGACATCTTACAACATGTGATGAACAACACCTCAGTCACCTAAAGTCAGAAAATTTATTGAGTAAATCTTTGTTGATTAGTGGAAATACTTGTTAGAACTCTTAATAGAAGCGATATTGATGTCTGGTATGACCACTGGCCTCGGTTTTATGTCTCATTCACTAGAAAGCACTTGTAGCCAATCTCTTCCCAGTTGGTTTTAGGTGAACGGTTACATTATGAGTCACAGGGATGAGTGTTATTCACTGAATTAAACTCAAGACTTCTTGAAATGTCTCAAATGTCTTGAAAACATCCTTTTAGTATTTTTCAGGTCTCCCTGTTGAAGGAATAGGAGAACTGCATAATGTTATTTGGTTGCAAGCAAAGACGTTTTTGCTTGTTTATGTGTTTAAGAAAAAGGCTCTATTTGACTAAAATGTTGGTTTCTGTAGTGTGGACCCTTATGCATTTTTCTCAGAAAGGAGCTTTTTAAACAAATAGACATCTCTGACAAATGACGTGAGCATTGGAAGTACATAAAAGAGTTCACGTTTACAGGTATTAAAGGGACTTTTCTAATGAACATATTGAAGTTCCAAATAGGCCATTCTATTTAGATGCAGAATTGTTGTTAATGGCATAAAAATAGGTATTATACAGCCTTAGAGTCCAAAACCCCCAATCTTGCATTTCTGTACGAGGCACAGGGTTGTCCTGGCTGCACTTACAGTGCTTTGATTATCAAATATCACTGAAAAATAGGATTTCAACTAGCTGGTTGCATATGTCACTATCTAACAGATCTCTTTGAGACGTGTATCGAGTATTACATCTGCATTTCTTCCTTTTTAAATGCATCACCCTATATTCCTTGGGTGATCCATTAAGAAATGAGATCTTGTTTATTTCCTGTCATAAATGTCTTCATCAATGTATGCAGCTGAAAGTCAATGCTAATGGAATATTTGTACTGATAATAGATAATTAAGTACTTTTTCAAATTCATTGCTACCTTCTTTTCCCTTATCTTCCTTCTTCCCTCCAAATCACCCAAGTGGTTTTTTTTTTGTTTGTTTTTTTGGTTTTCTCTTTGTCTTCCAAACTTTTCTGAACACTTTCCACCACAGTCTACTCCGAAACAATACTTGAAACGATGTTGGTTGATGTTTCTTGCAGCCAGTGAAACCACTGCTGCTTTCCAGCTCTGACACCCTACTTGGCAGTGCACCGTGAAGCCTACACAATATCAGATTAGTGCATGTGTCAAACTTCTTGAGGGCAGTGATGTGTGTCTGCCAGCAAGGCTTTTCAGTCTGGCACATCTCCAGTGAAAACCCCACCTGCAAGCAAACAATGCGTGTTGAGATTTAATTTGACACACACTGTAACTTCGGCCACCGTTCTGAATGAATGGAGATAGAGGAAAGCCTGGGAATGAAAATAACTCAATCCTCCTTGCAGTTAATTAATCAGTCTCTTTGAGTGCTGGCTTCTTTGTGTCCACGAGTTCCGTTGTAGGACATCACAACCACGAGGCATTAGTGATGAAATAAAACAAAACAAAATAAAAATAAAAGAACTATTTAAACTCCAACAAGACATTCAAAAGAATGCAAGAGCTCCTTCTATTTTTACAGAGTAAAGCTGTGGTCTATTCCTGTCATCACCTCGGATCAATGTGCTAAGTGATATCCATTCAAATTACTTGTCAGCCTAATCAGAGGAAGTGAAACACAATTACAGGGCATTTGTGTAAAAGCCAGCACAAAATAATGCCCATGTGGGATATCTGAAGCAAAAGCCTGTTGAAAATAATTCTGTGGCATTTTCACCAATAGTTTATTTTCAGAAAAAAAAAAAACAAACCTCACACTTGTAAATGCCACAAACTAATTAAGAATAAAATAATGCTTAGAGTCTATAAACTGACTAGAATCCTTATTTCTCCTTGTAGATACCAGATTTTTTTTTTTTTTTTTTTTTTTTTTTTTTGTATTCTTAGAAAAAACCTAAGTGCATAAAGATAACGACCTTTACTGAAATGCTAACTGGTGCATTTACAAAGCCTCTCTGTGCTCCCTCTCAAGTCAGCAGGAGTTTTACCATTATTTCCATTGAATGATTGGAACATTCACTTTGCGTGGACACTCCACTTTTCCACTGAATAAAAGCTGTACTTTTGGAAGCATTGAACAGATGACTTGGATTAATGGGATGAAATGGGAGCAGGGAAAGGAAGGAACTCCTCCTTCTCCCCCTGAAGGCAGAGATGCAAGACTGGTAGATCCAAAAGGACAAGCAAATGCAAACCTGTCTCCAGGTGGGATATGCTGGGGTGGGCTCCGATGCCTGGAGCCCCTCTCGCTTTCATCCCAAGCTGCACCACAGCTCAGTTTCAGTGGCATAGGTAAAAATATATACCAGCCTGGAGGCATAAAGGAAATAAAGATCTGTGAATCTCAACAACAGGGAATCAGACCACGGCCTCTTGTTTCTGGGGTAATACTATAATAAATACATATATATATATATATATAAAGAGAGAGAGAGATAGGAAGCAAAATAATCTTCGTGTGATTTAGATACAAAGGAACTTCACTTAGTATTTTTTTTTATTTTTAATAACTATCAATGCACATCTCCATGATAGAGTATGAGCTGCAAAAAGCCTTCTCCTTCCAGCCCTAACTTGCTTTTCACGGTGCAGAAAGCACGGAGGCTCAGACCGTATTAAGCACAGTTAATCCCTTGGATTGAGATGACTGCACTTTTGTCATAGTCACAATGCATAGCCCAGATCCTGGTACCTCTGTGGCAAAAAAAAAAAAAAAAAAAAATCACTTAAAATGTTCATATTGTAATTCTGAGCTCATAGACACTGAGGTCTTTAATTGGATTTGGCCCTTTATCTTATATATTCATAAGAGTGTAATTAATTTGACCATCCCTGCCTGGTCCACAGGGTAATTGGATGAATAGCTCTGCACATCCACATAAATGCCTCTAAAAAGAGTTATTACTGTGAATGTGCAATATGACAAGCTAACTCTGCTATGCTGATAATGATGGCATGGAAACTGTTGAGGTAAGTGCCACTGGAGCCCATCTCACAGTTAACGGAAACGGAAGAAAGTATATGAATATGCAACACATAAAACCACTGTAAAATTTACACTCTGCTAAGCTTTTTCAAATAAAAATATGAAATTAATTCTATTTTTAAAATTTCCTTCATCTTCTGGCACAACTAAAATCCCAAAAATATTGCAAAAGAAGTTAAAAGCAAGATAGATCTTTCGCTAGATTGCCACAAAGACTTCTTGTAGGAAATGAAGTGTAAAAAAAATTTAAAGAATGTTAAATGAAATCACAGCAGACCGAAACCTGTGGTTCCAGTGCAAGATCTGAAATAACTTTGAAACAGATGCTAATTGGCACTACCTTCATTCTGATGTTCATAAATGAAACTGAATGAGCCACCAAAGGTGCCAAAAGAAGGCTACTTGCTCAAAGAGCATTAAAATGTGCTTGGATTTGGGTTGTAAGCTCCAAAGGATATTTATATCCTGCTAAATTACTTAGATGCTTTTCAAAATTCATTGAATAAGATAAGTGTGTACATTTTCAAAAGAGTTGAATTTCTGTGGAATTTAAATTCTTAAATTAATTCAGATATGCCAGCGTTATCACTTAGTGTTGGCTTTGGAGGTGAACTACTGATCTGAAGTTGTACTGAGTTATTTGCTGCAGGAGATTTTTTTTTTTACTGGGGAATAGTTCATAGTTTGTACGGAGATAAAGGTTGTTTGCTCAGTACAAATCATACACTGTGAAAAGTTATCCACAGACATCTGCAGCTGTTTAGAATACCCTTTAATGACAGAGGCATACAGAAACAATTTGCAAGCGGTAAAAGTGCCGACTGACGTCTACGTTTGGGTTTCTTCTTTCTCTCCTAAATAACTCAAATTTTAATGTTCCAAATTAAATCTATTTTTAATCTATAAGGATATCAACTATTTCAAATAGTATTATTCTAATAATTCACTAATTTGGCTTTGCAGTGATTTCAATAGCAATTTCAGTAGTAATACAACATAGCATTCCATACTTCCTATTTATTACTTTTATGCAACGCTCTATAATTTCATTGGCATTATCTACAAAATTATGATTAGATAAACGTTTCCTATAAAAATCAGTGATTTCAATAACATAGGAACATTTGTAGGGATTCTGCAGGTTCCACGTGTTCATGATGTACACCAACAAGATAGCAACTGTCTTCACAGTCTGTTGGAACTAGAGACTACTTCCAATTCCCAGGCCAGTTCTGTTTCTAATAAACTATATTTTAGCTAAGTTTTCTTTAGCATGGCAATTAGCATGAGGGGTGAGTCAATTCCATGATGATCAAACGCCTAAATAAATTTTAAGAAATAAACTAAAGCCCGGCAGGAGAAGCTCTGCGGCTTGCTACACAGCATGATGCTTTTCTCTTCAAAACTACTAAAGAAATTACTGAGAAAAAGTTACTGTGAATAAAATGGGCTGCACTGTGTTAAGTAATTACTTCTAAAGTGTGAAATGGGTAGGAAGTATCTCATCTTAAAGTAGTGCCATGATGCATATTACCTCTCTAGTATAAAGCAAACAGTTGTGGTTTGTTTTTTTTTTTTTCTTTATCTTGCAGTAGCAAGCACAGGAATGAAAACTTTATTTTCTAATGATTTTTCATGTGGGAGAGAAGTGTAAAGACTCAGCCTGTGAAACTCTACCGTGTTCTGCCATTTGTACCACACTGATGTCTCTGGAAGAATCTTCTAGATTTTCACGAGTTCTCAGGAAACGCCCAGCAAATTTTAAATATATTTGGTTAATACTCCCCATTTAAGGCATGCATGATGGAGACATGATCTCCTATGTTAAAGACCAGCATATCTGGGAGCATTAAGAGATGCACCCCGGTTAGGATGTAATTTGTGGAACAACGAAGAACGCAGCTCGCCTTTAAGTATATCTTGCAAGTAGGTCATACCGCACACCCATTTTGTTCCTCGGTCTTGAAAACCCGTGGTAAGAGAAGGTAATTTTAGCAGAAAAGCTATGATCACAGCAAGAGTTAGGAAAATACCCTTATGATGCTTCTAAGAGAACAGAGGGATTCTTGCAATTAAATAATACCTAGATGCGTAACAACAGGCTATTTCAACAAGAAGAAAAAGTTATTCTTTCTCTTGTTCTGTTTTTTTTTGTTGTTGGTGGTGGTGATGGTGGTGGTGGTGGTTTTTTTTTGACAACTGTTATTAAAATTTGCAGGGACTAAGAAGAAAGACAAAAACCTCATAAGAATCAAAAAAAGAGCTTTCCCTAAGACAAAAGGTGACATAAATTGACAGTAATGAATTGTGTATATGAGTTGGCTAAAATACTGCTGTCCATTTAAAGGATAATTACACATACATTCATGCAGAGTTCATGTGAAATTCAGTCCCAGATCAAAACCAAGAGGCAGAAGAGATTAAATAAGAGAGTATTAGTCTGGGTTTAATGGCAAAATTTAGAGAAAATTTTTTTTTAATCGTCCCTTTTCAATTACTGGAAACACAGGCTTTTGTTTTGTTGATTTTGTTTTTTTTTTTCCTCATACACATAAGCGATTCATTCCAAAAAGATCTGAAAGGGTTATTTTCTCAGATTAAATATCATACGGATATAAAAATTATGCTTTGTGAGGGCATGACTTCTGAACACACACCAAGCCACTTAGCAACCCGCTCAGGAGAAAGACCAAAAGTGTATCTACAAAGTGTAAACTCATTTTGGCCTCGGTCCTGAAACTGTCTTTGAGGTCTGACCTCCAGAGGAACACGGCATAACACAGCTGGGTTGACTAGGGTTGGCCACGGGAAAGTGTTTAACGAGTCAGTGTTGCAAAGCGCTCTGTAACGATGCAGAACAAGCCTCTAAATATATCAAGGGAGGTCTCCTCTGCTGAAATATCTACATGTTCATAGTTCATTCTTTGGGATCAGGAAGTGTTACCTCCAGGAGGGGAATAGATAGGACACAATAACTCCATGCAAAGCTTCAAAATTATATTTTATAATTAATTTTAAAGTATTTTTTTCATTTAATTAATTTTATAACTTGATAATTTAATTTAAGATTTTAAATCATTTTATAAATTTCCATAATTTCAAATGCAATCATTATAAGGTGGGGTTAGTCTGTACTTAGAGATAAACAATAGCCAACGCCAAGTGATTTTGGAAGCTTCCCTATAACATGGGAAAATCAGGCAAAGGCAACAACACCACAGCAGGACAGTTCTGGCCACTGTGTTACACCCTCTGATGGTTGCAGCCCATGGATGGACAAGCCAAGGAGCAGACAGCCCTGGACCCATGACCACATCAGGTGAAGTACTTACAAACATTTCTGGTGAGGCTGTTTTACTGATATCACATGCTCGCGCAAAATAAAAAATGTGTTTACAAGATTCATATTTCGCAGGCTTCTCTTTAGACAGAGACCTACTTTTTTTTTTTGTTTTAATACTTTAAATGCACAACTATGTGCACACATTTACAGATATTTTTATACTCAAGGATGAAAATTCATTTTGTAGATAACTTCCTAAACCAAGATAAGAATGTCCATCCATCACCTAATACAGCTAAAGAGTAGAAATCTTGGATAAGAGTAATTTTTTTTTTTTTTAAATGAGACTAGTTCATTTTGACTGACGAATTCTAGAGCAGTTTATTACAACACTTAGCATCTCCTAGTAAAATTCTCTACTTCTAATATAATTCTGCTCTCCAGAAGCATGTATTTTTGACATCAGAAACAAATTTCAACAGCATGCAGAAGAACGACCTGTTGTCTTAGAAAGCTATTTCCCATATTCCACATAAATTCAAATTTTATCACGGCAAAAAGAAAGTTGTATGACAAATATTTATGAATTTC
The DNA here is from genome assembly GCA_009806455.1 of Tetrax tetrax. Lineage (NCBI taxonomy): Eukaryota > Metazoa > Chordata > Aves > Otidiformes > Otididae > Tetrax > Tetrax tetrax. The sequence continues at coordinate 152,547 of WHYT01017857.1, forward strand.
GGTGTGTGTATGTAATGTTTTATCCACTACATTTTACCTTTATACAATCAAAATAAATCAAAATTCAGAATAATAATGATTTCTTGACTGACATATTTACTGTTTTCAATGCTAACAAGGGTATTGCCCAATATTATGCATTATGTTAAATACTTTATTTCAACTGCCACTTCTTTTTTTTTTATGCCAAAATGTATTCAAATTGCAGAACCACACACTTGAAAATAAAATACTAATATTACAGCTGCCCACTCAGTTAGAATTTCCCCTGATTTTATTCACACATGTTATTGTACAGTCCTCAATTACATGATCAGATCTTAATTTTTCCACAGGAGCTCTGCTGACGCTCACAGGATAGATGAGCCTCATTTGTTGCTCAGTTGTTTATGTAGCTAAAATATGTTGTTTGCAAAATTAATGTAGATTAACGTAGTAGTCTAAAAATGTTGCTGGATATTTCAACAGCTTCTTATAAAACCAAACCCACAATTTATCTGCGAGAAAACGTAATATTTAAGATTGCAGGCGTAGCAGAGCAGAACAACTTTTCCTCTTGAAAAATCAGAGAGGATGTTTCTATAGGTAAAATGGTACTGTTCACGTTGGCACTAATATGGGATTTTAAAAGTAAAGATTTTTAAAAGTAAAGATTTTAAAAAGAAGTGTCATGGTGATGTTCAGTTATCATGTCTGCTCAGACCTGTTTGCACGTTAGAACAAAAGGAAGGTCCCCAGGAGTGATGGGGAGGGAGTGTGCCTCTAGTGATGCTGGACTGAACAGTATGAGGAAAGTATTTAAAACTCATGAAATTATAAAATGAATTCAGTATTTTAAAGACATGAAATATTTTACTATTAAGTAAATATCTGCAGAGAAGTGCTGTAGCACAGCAAAAATTGGTGTGGAAAAATATTTTCTTCTGAATACAGAATATCACAAAACGTTTTGGTTTGATATCCTCATGATCGTGACTTAAATTGAATTATATTCACTTAACTGGCTTTGCTATATTTTCTGATTTTTTTTTCTTACAAGAAAAGAGAAACATTATTATAATTGGTTCTTTTTGTAAACCTTGGATCTAGCATGTTAAATGTGACCCTCATTCTTTCCTTCAGAAATGAATCCTAATAACCCAACTGTATTTCAATCAGCCTGTTACATAGTAGGTTCATGAACGTAGACCAATTTTCAGTTTCTTGGACTAAGAGTCATGATCATATCTAATCTCCTGTGCCTGACAATAACTTTATGATGGTGAGTGGAAAAGCTCACTGACTTCAGAGGTCACTGAATGAGATCACAAAATATTTTATATAGCATAGTTATTAGTAAAACAAATAGATAAATATACAGTAGTATGAATAACAGACAAATACTCATATTTCCTTTAGTGTTGTTTTAGACTACATGGATTTTATAGGCTATATTATTCCCCAGATGACACACTGAAATCCATACAGGATCTCAGAGTAAATGGAGGTTTGTTTTGTTTTGTTTTTTTCCCCCACAAGTATTTTAGAAATATTAAAACTCAAATTTCAAAGTTCAAATTTCAAAGTTGGACATCCCATCCCTAGAAGTTTTCAAGGTCAGGTTGGATGGAGCTTTGAGTGACCTAATGTAGTGAAATATATCCCTGCCCATGGCAGAGGGGCTGGACCAGATGATCTTCAGGGGCTCCTTTTCCCCCCAAACTACTCTATGATTGTACAATTCAGCAGGATTTTTGTATATATATTTTTATTCGATAATTTTTTTTTCATTGTCAGAATCATTGACACTAATCAAATTCTGCCCTCTCCATGACCTTAATGAGAATTAATCCACCAGTCCAAGGAACAAAATTCATACTTCTGAAAATGTCTTAGGTTTCTTTTCTGCATTCTCCCATACTATATGGAGTATTTGTGTAGTAGCTGTGACATCCCACAGCTGTGAGATTCCCACAGTGGGAAATGATGAACAACAGCGGTAGGATCAGTGAATTGGAAGGAGAATTTGACCACCAGTAAATAAGAGACTTATCTCCACCTAAACTGTAAATAATAAGAACAGCTACTTTGTGATTTCCTGTGTAGATACACACCATAAAAATTATTAACTTTGAAAGTAATGCACTGTATTTAATTGGATACTGTAACATAAGTATATAGATACAATGATCTTGGTAAAAGCATGCACTGAAAATG
>WHYT01017857.1:154762-165298 GCA_009806455.1 Tetrax tetrax
TGGTGGATGCCCCATCCCTGGAAACGTTCAAGGCCAGGCTGGATGGGGCTCTGAGCAACCTGATCTAGTCAGGGAGGTCCCTGCTCCTTGCAGGGGGGTTGGACTAGATGACCTTTGAAGGTCCCTCCCAACTCTAACCATTCTATGATTCTATGATTCTATGATTCTATTTTTTTTTCATAGTCAGAATCATTGACACTAATCAAATTCTGCCCTCTCCATGACCTTAATGAGAATTAATCCACCAGTCCAAGGAACAAAATTTATACTTCTGAAAATGTCTTAGGTTTCTTTTCTGCATTCTCCCATACTATATGGAGTATTTGTGTAGTAGCTGTGAGATCCCACAGCTGTGAGATTCCCACAGTGGGAAATGATGAACAACAGCGGTAGGATCAGTGAATTGGAAGGAGAATTTGACCACCAGTAAATAAGAGACTTATCTCCACCTAAACTGTAAATAATAAGAACAGCTACTTTGTGATTTCCTGTGTAGATACACACCATAAAAATTATTAACTTTGAAAGTAATGCACTGCATTTAATTGGATACTGTAACATAAGTATATAGATACAATGATCTTTGTAAAAGCATGCACTGAAAATGAACAGACCGGTTTACTGCTTCATAAATAGGTGAAATACTCTGTTTTGTAAAGATGATCTGCAAATATTTATTTTAAAAAGCCAATAACCCAAACATTCTTCTACCCAAGTCTGTTTTAAAAAATGTCAATTACCACAGTGTCAGAGAGCAATCATACAGCTAAATGACACTTCAACCAGCCTGCTCTGACAGATGTTCTATGAGGGCAATAGAGTATCTATTAAATGTTTTACATTTGATCCAGTAGTAGGTCTTGTGTTGAACTACCAAACCAGGAGAAGTGCAATAAACTTCTCTACTGACTCCTAGAACAAATAATATAAATAAAGTAGGAAAATGTCAACAAATCTTGGTATTTAATATCTTTCCATAATTCTTTTCTGAGCACCCTTGTGGAGTGACCCCGCTCTTTATATCCCTTGCAGACAGCATTAGCATACTGTGCGGAACGTAATAAAGATGTGATCCCCAGACGTTATAGTGTCAGTCTGAAGAGTTTAAAATCATAATACGAACTATGAAAACAAAACAATGCTGCTGAAGGTACACAAGCTTATAAAAAAATAATACTTCTTTTGTGTTATGCTTATTTGTCTTCTGGCTTTATGTTTTAAAGAATGGCGTTTCTATGCATGCCCATTGGTTAGAACGTTCCTTTATTAAAACAAAATTAAGAACACTTTGCATGAAACAAAGATATGAGAATTTAGAGAAAAAATAAATATTTGGAGGTACAGAAGAGTTAGCTACAGTAACTACAAAACATAAATAATATTTGCAATCTTAATTATCCTCCTACTCTCTCATGTCTTCAAACCTCTTCCACGTTCTAGGGCAGTAACCACCTACTCCCTCTAAATCACTTCAGCGAAGCCTGCAAATGCTATCTAACATTTATCTTCTGTTACACAAACATATGCAAATGCTTATCCATATGTATAAGCACAGAGACACACCTCCAGAATAAAACTCAAATCCCTCCATCAAGGTCAGTGTCCGTAGACGCGTAGCTTCCATCTCAAAGAGTCTAATTAAGATGTGCATTACAGTGAGTGGGAAAGGGCAGGGTGAAGGCAGATTAATAATAATAATAATAATATTGTCATAGAGGCTGGTTACACGCATGATAGTTCGACGGTTTAGTCATTTGTCTCTTCAGTTCCTAGATTCTTACATCTCCTTTTCTTTTTCTAGGCCACATCAGAAATATGATTCAAGGTTTGTTCTTGTTAATGGCTTATTGTTTAATTTATTTCCACAGAAACAATCTCAAATTGACTGCCTAGCTAGTGTTATGAATAATTTGGCTTACAACAGAATAAAAATTATCTTCATGGTCCTTATCATAATTCCATTTCCTCCTTTCCATACATCCACCAAATAAGCTGATTTTTGTCTGCTGGACAATATTTTGCAGAAGACCTAAGTGTGCTCAAGAATTTGCTTCAATGCCACAACAACGTGGTTTTGTTCACTGAGTTGAGATGCTACCATGGTTCAATGTGCTTTCTTACGCCTCCTTGCTCATCCAAGTCATTCTCTGTCACCCATGAAATAGTTTCTGGATTCGCGACCTGCCAACACCTAAAGACTTCATGAGGCTTCGATGGAGACACCTCCTGGTTTGTTAAGCCACTCTGCTGAAAATGCAGTCCCTCAAAATATCTCAGTTAAAACCCCTCCTCTGCCTTGTTGCTTCCATTTCTTTACTTCAGTGGTGCCCCAAATTTTTGGACCAACTGACTGTTCAACCTTCAGTCTCTCCTGCCACAGAATAAAGAACTATTTTGTATGGCAGGCTTGACTGTTGTTCAATGACTAGTATGACTGCCCTCATAGATACACGAGGGGAAAGGGAAGGAAGCAAAAAGAAATGTATGGAAACATTCACAAGTCTAGGAAAATATTATTTTATAAGTTAGAAATTCTGTATTTTCTTTTCCAGCTATTTAGTACAGGGATTAATAGTACAGCTATTTGTATTTGTGCAAATATAATAAAAGTAATTGAAACACAAAATGTTGCAAACTAAACAAAATAAAAGCATCAGTCATCTCTGAAATCTTTATCACACTTGAGAAGGATCAAAAAATTCAAGCGTATGGGACTTTCCTGGAAATTTCCCACACGCTTTTTAAAGACATCTGTTCAAAGTAGAAAAGTAGGGTAAATTCCTGGAGGAGAAAAAAAAACAAAAAAAACCCCTGTATCTCCCTTATTCCCCCTATAGATTACACGACTTAGAGCAATTTCTTTGGGGCATTATATGACCTTTTCCGCTTCTATGAATTTCTCCTAGGCTCTGGGGCGCTCACAGAGAAGCCCTGAATCAGCTTTACGAAGCTTTTCCGTGAGAACAGACATGGACTTTTAGCTTGGCTTTCTGTGTCTACAGACACGGACCCATATTTAACTCGTTTGTCCCACTTAAATCAAGGGACATCCTCCACCACCCACCAGAACCTGATGCTCACTGCGCTGTGAACAAATTTCCTTTCTATGCTGATACAGGGATAGCATATTGCACTGATCAAAAACACATTAAACACTGCCAGATTTACAAACACAGGCAAGGATTTAATTTAAATGTCAGTTTAAATTTCCGCTATTAGACTTCCTCACCATTACTACTCTCTTTTCCCCCCCTTATTCCAAAGCTACTGAGTATCTTTATGTTCACAGATTTTAATTTTAATTGCGTACTCGACTATCCCAAATTATTAGGCAACATAACAAGGTAGCAGGGAATTGGCATTATAGCGTTTTCTCCATATGCTAAGGAAGGTCAGACTGTATCACCCATATGCTATATTCCTCTCTGCTGTTTTTAAACTCAATGAATATGGTCTCTGCATCTCTAGAACAGACTGCAGAATTGCTTCAGCAGATCTTGAGCTACCAGCACGAGTTCATAAATCAGTCGTATTGGACACATTTTTCTCCTAAGATTACAAACTTTAAATTATTAGACACATATATTCGTATAACTTTTGTCTCCAAAATTAAACCGTTTCTACCAATCCCATTAAATTCCTGCAACTTTCTCACAATATCAGTACCTGTAAGTCTATGGCTTTTTTTTTCCCTGCCTTTGTCCAATATTGTATTTCTCCATATCAATAACTTTCTGCTTTAAATCCTTCTGAATCAATTCTGCCTCTATTTTCTCTCTTCTCTCATTACTCACAATCTCGACCTCACAAATTGGCAGCCTCTACCTTCCTGCCTTTAAAAGCCAGCTGCAAATTTGGACTCTCCATTTATAAGCCGTGCTTTAGCCCAGCTCCTCACAAAAAGACAAGGAGCCTTGACTAGCTTAGGTTTAATTCTGGCCACATGAATGTCTGGGATTCACAGGAGAGGTGAAAGGATTATGAGTGTTGTCAGTGGTGCCTGCCTTAAAATTGCCAATTTACAGGCGTTTTGTCTAGCTCTGAGATTCCATTTTGGGCAGAAACAGGAGCATCTCAGGTTGCCTGGTTTGGGAACAAAAAATACAGGATGCAGAAAAGGGAGCTTAGAGAAAGTACTGAGTAACCCATAAGGAAGGAAGTTCATGCCCAAAATGCACACTCATCTGCAGAGAAAAATGGTCCTTTTGGAGGTGGCAGTGGCAAAACTTCTCTCAGCCAAGCTTTTCCCATGTTTGTGACACAGGTAGGTGCAAGCAAACAAAATATGGTGCAGCGATTTGCTCCTTTATCTGTAATTTGTGACAGTGAGTGAGTACAAGACGTGACACATCTGAAAACGCTCAACTGCCATCCAGGAACTGGTCTACCTCCCTTTTCTAGGCCAGTCAAGCAAGACACGGTGCAACACGAGAGAGTCCGCATTACCTGTTTCAAGGGATATGCAGATCCCAAAGGCAATCTCAATGCCTTCGGGATTGCTCCTGCAAATGCTTCTGCGTAGGTGATGCTCAGGTGCAGAAAAACTACCACCTCAAACCTGTGTGGCCATTGGCATGTGGCCACCTCCCACTGCAACCCCCCAAAATAAAGCAGTAGGATTGGCTCAGGACCTATGGAAGGAGTAGGAGCAAGATTAAATTAGAAGAAAATCACAGTTAGTAACAGAGATGATAGGTTTTACCACATTGGGGAAAAAAAAAAAAACAAAACAAACCCTTAAGCATTTAATAAGGGACATGAGATTTGAGGCTGCGCTGGGGGAAATTTCATACTATACAGAGCATTCAGAAATTGTGACATGATTCAGCAAAATACTTCTGTAGAGATTTTAAGCCTCTGATATCAAAAGGATTGAGCAGAATAGCTCTGAGTCCACCTGCTGCCAGCCCTTCGCAGACCCCATGGTGGAAACGTGTGCCTAGAAGACAGCATGACTGATTTGGCCTACCAAGGGCTGACAAGATGGGACACGTGAGAGCCTGCGTGTTGGGACGGTCAACGAATCAGCCCATATGGGACAATCGACCTCTTCTGAGAGGCAGGTTACAATGAAACAAAACCTGAGACAAAAGTAAAAGAAGGAGAAATTCAAAAGCATAGACCTGGTCTGGACAAGCTGTTCTTTTTTTCTTTACAAGCCTCATTAAGGTCTTAGGACCTCAGAGGCATGAAAATCAAATCGCTATGTGGCGATGAGCTGAGAACGACGCATTTTATGCAACAAGCTACAGAAGAAAGGGGTTGGATGCCTGGGGTGCCAGTATATGACTTCTGAAGCACAAAATCTCTGCTTCAGCACAAGATTCCTGTGTGGTGTTTGTCATGTTACTTTAATCTCTGTCTACCTTCTCTATCGATTTATAAGCAGGAATACTTCACACAGATAGTTTGAAGATTAACGACATAAAGAAAAATATTGGCAGTGCAAAAATGCTATTGTACTGGAAGCTACAGAAGTACTTAAGATAGCTAGAAGTGTGTACAGTATCGGACAGATGTCAAATACATTGAAAGTAATAATATAATAGATTATTCCACATGAGCCAAAGCTTCATGGAAATGCTGTTTAGATTAAAAAAAAACAAAACAAGCCCAACCAAAAAGTATCAGTTTGTCTTTTATCCAAGGGGAGTGGGCTTGTAAATAACCATCCCAACACACCAAAACAAAACACTTTTAGCATATTCCTGGGAGAATACTGCTACTGAAAAAAATAACAGAAGCTTTATTTCAACTCAGTAAATTGAAGCTGTAAAAGAGAGTCTCCTAGTCAAATATATCCTGCATAAATGAGGGTCACCAACTGGGATGACATCAAGGTGTCTAAGGCAGGCAAATACACATGCAACCTGATGGATATAATACACTCCAGGACTTGTGGAACACTGGCACAGAGAGGTGGTGGATGCCCCATCCCTGGAAACATTCCAGGCCAGGTTGGCCGGGGCTCTGAGCAACCTGATCTGGTTGGAGATGTCCCCGCTCCTTGCAGGGGGGTTGGACTGGATGGCCTTGAAAGGTCCCTTCCCACCCAAACCATTCCATGATTCTATGACTTCACTGAAACAGTTAATGCCTTTGAGAGTTCTCAGGGGCACAGCTGTCCAGCTCCGTGAACTTTTACACATAATGCTGGTATTCGGTAATTCAAATGTTATGTCGAGCTCACAGAGACAGGACATAGGAATGCAGTACGCCTTCTCATAGAAACTTTACAGCTAGAAATGAGATGTGTTTATTTCCATCGTAAAACATTTACAATATTTTTAAAAAATCTTATTCCATATTAAAATAAAAGTTAAGAAAACATATAATTCTGCATACAGCGATTTGTGCATTGAAAGTGAAAGCTTAGCATCATCCAGCTGTATGGGAAAGGCGGTTACACAATCCCAATGTCAAAGATGGGGCTGCAGTTGTGTCCACATCCACAGGATCAGAGTAAATGGGAAGAAAATTCCTTTCATTTTGAGTCCTTGCAGGTTTCCTTACTTTAATTACAGAGTTTATTCCTACTCTACAGACTTTCTGGGCAGGCAGAGGAATGAAGTATGTCTTACATTGCTTATGAATGCTACCAAAACACAGGACTCTAAAGGCCCAGCTCAGCCCTAGAGGGTGAAGGAGAAAAACAATTTTGTTTTTCCTGTGCCCTGCCTTTGAGCTTTAGATGGTAAAGAAGCAAAGTTAGGTAACTTCAGCTCAGGCAAAAATTGAGAGGAGGAAAGGAAATCTCGATGTAGGCAAGGTCTTCTTGCGTCATCACTGTTAGATGTGGATACTTCCTTACGCTACACTGTTTCATTAATATAATTATCCATGCCATATAATTAGTTTGCTACCTAAAAGCAATTCTTTGACTCACTTAGAAATGACACAGAAAGGTCTTTTCTGGGTCCATCAATGTTTCATATTGTCATTAATGACTTAGGTGATAGAACACGGGATACGCTTATTAAATTTGGAGGTGACACCAAGCTGAGAAGCACTGAAAATACTCTGGAGGGCAGAATAAAAATTCAAAATTATGCTGACAAATTGCACTTATGTCCTCAAAAAGAAGAAGAAGGGAAAAAAAAAAGATGCTATCCAACAAGGTCATCTGCAAGATGTTCACTCAGTCAGGAATAACCAGCTATAAAACACAGAATGAGTAGTAGTTCTGTAGAAAATCTGCAGAAAAGGTTCCAGGGGCTTTCTGTGCATCACAGACTGAAGATGAGTCATCAGTGTCACCCAACTGCGGAAAAGGCAAGTGCCGTTCTCAGGCAGAGCAACCCAACTGCAGCCAGGGAGACGTTGTTCTCCAAACTAGCGAGGTCTCAGCCCTAATACCATGGGATTTTTTTTGGCACTATGGTGTTGAGAGAATGCGGACCACTTAGAATGGATCCAAGGAAGACCAAAAGCAGTTCCCAAAGATCAGGAAAAGACTAGCAACAGTAAAAGCTTGAATGCACTGGGCTTGCTACAGTCTCAGAATTTGAAAAGTGAAGCACCAGAAGAGATTTCCTTGAGAAGTCTTCAGTTCTGGAGTTTACAGGAGGAGCCGATGTGTCAGGAATGACAAAACTAATACCACCACAGAAAAAAGATGGACTAGGTGATTTCTTAAATCCATGGTACTTCTATGAACTCAGAAGGTTCAATGACTTGAGCAATGACTTGCTCAGCTACAACCTACAGAACGAATCACCTTAAACAGAGCAGAGGGGCTTTTTAACTCTTATTCATACTAGTTTATATTTCTTTAAGAAGACTGGGTTAGATGGGAACCTCCAAGTAAAAGATTAATTACAAGGAGGCTCCAAAATACTGCTGGGACTGAAAGTCAAAGATTTAAAGGTACTGCAGACATCCACACCATATGATTCCGGTAGGGAATCCATTTCAGGTCCAGAGGATCTTTAGAAGATCAGGAAAAAAAAAAAAAAAAAAAAAAAAAAAAAAAAAAAGAAAGTTGTTTTTACTTATTGAGAAACTGCATGTTTCAGAAATACTTGCTTGTACGAGTAGGGTAGAAATTTTAAGGAAGAAATCTTTTACACTGAGGGTGGTGAAACATTGGCCCAGGTTGCCCAGAGAGGCGGTGGATGCCCCATCCCTGGAAACATTCCAGGCCAGGTTGGACGGGGCTCTGAGCAACCTGATCTGGTTGGGGATGTCCCTGATCCTTGCAGAGGGTTTGGACTGGATGTCCCTTCCCAACCAAACCATTCTATGATTCTACACTTCTATGTTTCTATGATTCTGAGATACAGTAACAGGATAAGCAACTCTGATCTTGATTGGATTACTTACAAGCAAGGACTTGCAGGAGGAAATGGTATTTCCACGCTACTTCTCTCATAAACACAGTGTTCCCACCAGGAACATGAGCTGTAGGGTTTTAATGGATTTCACCAGTAGGACCACCACAGAAGTTAGCTTGATGCTTTGGTTTCACTCTATATTTTAATTGGAAATAAGTGGCAACCATCTCCCTGAGGCATGAGATCTTCAGTATACGTTTCTAAATCCTGTTTTTCACTGATGTGTGTGGCAATTCAATGGGTTTGCAGCGGAGAAAAATATATAGTCATGTAGTTTGGGTGTGGGGGAAGATCTTCAAATATATGCTCTGCATTTACTAATAGGAGCACAAGGTCTTTTCAATACTGGAAGAGAACTCTTGATGAAGTGCCTGGTGGCAAATTTCAAATACTTGCCTAGGGGCCCCAATGAGACATAATTCATTCCAGTAGCTAGAACAAATCTTGCTTCTACATCCATTCCTCTAAAGTCATTATTGACCCAAGGGAAAATGCTAGCCTTAAGCAAGTTTTAATAAAGACTGGTGGAGTAGTTTCTGCAGCACTAAATGTGATAATGAGAAACAGGCCACTTAGCTGCCATAGACCCAGGACCTGTATATAACCTGAAAGTCAGTTTTCTGAGGTTCTTGGGATTCTTTCCAGAGATGAAACAGGCATCCAAAAGAGATTTAATTACCTTGCTCACTAATTTGTTACATAAAAATCAGTCAGGCTTAAATGGACCAATATTCTGCTTGTCCTATATGAGCATAATTTATTTTAATACTGTTTCTGTGAAGGAAAAATGCCCACAGACTAATCAAGTCTGGATTCAAACCCAAGGTTTTTACTAAACCAATAAAAATGTGAACATCTAAATCCAGCCTCAAACATTGTTCTGCTTTAGAACTTTTTACAGCTTATTTTAAACAATGAAAGTGTGTATCTGTTTGTGACCACAAGATCTAGTATCAAATAGCATCACTGATGCTACAGACTGTGGCAGTTTGCGTTTCTTACGTAATTACTGAAAACTCTCTATGGATGAAGGAGGAAAACACCACCAACAAACCCTGAGAAGTAGCAAATATTCTTCTGAATCTAAAAAATAACTGTCCCTCACTCTGCCCCTTTTTAGCCATCAGCTTCAAAATAGAACCTTGCTACACACAGTGGAAGTCATTTGAAAATTGAACTAGAGTCTTGACACAGAAATACAGAGAAAAGATCCTTTGTGTGACTGTTGTGATCATTACTCTCCATCCCAGGCAGGGCAATCACAATCTTTCGTGCCTGTTGTTAACGTCTGGCATTCATTCACAGAGAGATGCTTTGTTTTATGTCTTCAAATTCTACAGGCAAGTATTTAAGTTGTGAAAGTCAGCGGAGGAAAACGGAGAGAGACTCCTCTGCGTTGATGCTTTGGTAATACAACTGATGGGATGGAAGAAAGAGCACAAAGAATATAGACTGAATACAGCAGCACTTTGAGCAAAACAGGGAATTTGAGAATATTCTTAATTCTAATAGAATGCAGTAAAGCCCTGGTCCCACTCTTGCCCTCACCCAAGAGAAGCCTCATCTACGTATATCATTATCAAATTCACAAAGAAACATAATTTGCCACTTTTTAAAAAGTCTCATCAAGTATTTACTGTGCTTAGCAAAAAAAAATAAAAAAATCCTTAAACACTAAGGATGGGGAGGTATGGACTACACGCTTTACAGTCAAACCATCAAACTTGAAGCCACTGTGCTGTATTTGCAGCCAACCCATTCATTTATTTCACGTAAAGAGAAGTTTCGGGTACTAATCCTTTTTTATGAAAACTCCTAAAATATTTTTAAAAGTTATGGGGGAATCAGTATGTGCTTTATGATCCAGGAGGATTAGTGCTTACAGGGCTCTTTTTTTTTTTTTTTGGTACCATTTGAGTTCAAATCAGATACTATGTGGTGATTTCAATAAAAGTAAAATTGAATCACGTTTCTGTGAAACTCTTAGCCATTTATATAGACGAGATGGGGGGGGCCCAGAAAATATTTCTACTTTGAATGGAGATTAAATGTCAAGAAGACTGGAGTTGCCATCTACTGGAGTAAGCAAAGAATGACAACTGACATGCAAAAAATCCTGAACTGAAAGCATTATAATGGTCTAGGTACGTAGCATATTGCTCCATAACTAAAAAAAAAAAAAAAAAAAAAAAGAAAATTCACC
>WHYT01017858.1:14937-54302 GCA_009806455.1 Tetrax tetrax
TGATTTATTGTTTATAACTGCGTAAACAGACCACAGATCATTCATGTTCCCAGTGCTGCAGGGTATAGAAAAGTTGGGTGTAGGAAAAATGTGTGTGATAAGTTCCAGTAGAAAGAAAAGGAACTTAATAGCAGTTGGATCCTTTCCATCCACCCTACAAAGAAGAAAATTGGTTTGCAGGAAATATAGGTCATGGCACTGTTCTGGCGTCCTGATGGGACCGGTTTGTGAGTACAGCATATTGCTAGCAGCACCGTTTGGGACTCCCATTAGAGCTGTTCTTTGCTGCCAGCATTAAAGGCCATTTAATATCCTTTATCTGATCTAATGCACTCCTCACACAGACAAAGAGAATTTAGAAGGTGGTGTGAGTTTGGTGGTTTTTTTTGTTTTTTTTTTTTAAATTAAGTTATTGAAAGGCACTTTGGAGCCCGGTCCGCTGGTGTACACAAAAGTCAGTTACTTCATTAAGGTCCCGAGGATCAAAGATGCGCCGGTGAATGGGGCAGTGAAACAAAATTCTCCCGTCTCCACGGTAAAACACAGAAGAAAATGAAAACTTGTGTTACTGTGCCACAGGGTTTTACAGATACAAGCTTTTTATTGGACAAAAGCCTTGGCTTTTTGAATGTGACTTTCACCTTTGTTTATGAGATTAAACTAATTTCTTTGTGTTAGAAGAGCTATTAAAGGCAGTTGTATTCTGTCATGTAGGTTGTCTGTATTCTCCTCTGTTTGTGTCCAGCACCAGGACAGGGTCAGTGGTGTGTGCAGAACAGGAGAACAAGGCCAGCAACATCTCCATGGGGAATGGAGGTGACACTGTTCCCGTCTTAGAAACTGTGGCACAGAAATGCAGAGAAAGTACATGATTTTTCTGCATAGGCGTACAGAGCTGGTTACTGTGCGCAATACAGAGGCCATGATGAAAACAGAAGGGTGGACAGGAAGTTTGGGAGAGGAGCTGTACCTGCACTGTGGTTTTTCTCTTGTTTGCTTTTGAGGTGTGATGCGGTGGCGTAAGCACAGTGATGTGATTCATCTCCTCAGCCCCCTGTGATGGTGCTGGCTCTCTTCTGCTCTTTACCTGTCTTTTGGTGAAATAGAAATAATGATGTTTAGCTTTCAAGCTAGGTCTCAAGTTGAATGAAAAAAATAATGTGATGTAGTGCAGCTTTGAAGAAGGATGGAGATTAAAATAAAAAAAAAAATGTGGTGGAACACTGGCCCAGGTTGCCCAGAGAGGTGGTGGATGCCCCATCCCTGGAAACATTCCAGGCCAGGTTGGCCGGGGCTGTGAGCAACCTGATCTGGTTGGAGATGTCCCTGCTCCTTGCCGGGGGGCTGGACTGGGTGGCCTTTAAAGGTCCCTTCCCACCCAAACCATTCCATGATTCTATTATTTTTTTCTGTGTGTGTGTATGTGTATATACATATATATAAAGTTGATTTGAGATGTTCTTTGTGTTCTCCAGCTTTCATGACCTTGGGTCTGCCTTATAGTGATGGAGACGCAAGCAGCCTTCTCGTATCCATCCCACAGTATTCTTGGAGCTCTAGAAAGTATGTGCCGTGTACAAATACACCTGACTTGCTAAAACTGCTTCATATTCACGTGTGGTTTCTCTTTAAATGTTTTCTCTCAAATAAAACTGGAGGTTAACAAATCCTCAGAATGAGATGAAATCGGGGTCAGTCTTGCCTCTCCCTCACCCTGTCCCATGGTCCCTGTGGCTCACGGGTTCGTTGCGGCACAGGACTCTCTCCAGCTCCTTTTACCGAGTAGGGCTGCCATGGATTGAGACCCTTTTGTTTCATTTGAAGTTCTGGGAAGTTAGTGCTGCTCAATCTGGATATTTTCAGGCATGGCAAAGATATAAGAATGCAACTCCAGATTTTTATGGCTGCCCCAATGAATTTCCAGGGTGGAGTTATTACTATGGAGTTCATTAGGAGCAAACAAACCCAGCGGAAAGCGTGCTGCTTGTAACGCAGAGCTGCTCAGCACGGCTCGCGCTTTGCCGGCTGATGGAATGGCTCAGCTTTGGAATAAGCAGCATCCCACCAGTTTCCTCTGCAGCTTGCCTGAAGATTTCCTAAACCCCTAACCACTTTCTTTCATTATCTGCTGGCACACTTGCATAAGAAACAGACTTGTTTTTTAAGCAGACAATCAGAAAATTTCCTGCGGTGACAAGTGTTTTGCTTTTGGGTTGATCTAAGTATCAAACCAGTCTTACTTTATCATTGCTTCTTGGTTTCTTAGATTCTTCTTATGATTTAAAGCAGGATTTGGAGAACTGACTCTTTACATTGTGAACAAGGTAGTTGGGTGTGTGTGCACTCGTATGTGGTTTTGGTTTTTCTTAATCCTCAAAGTGTTTTTTTGGTTACTCTAGCCTCAGTATGTCTGTTTCAGTGGGCACGTGGGGTACACTGAAGTGCTTGAAGATGTCACTAGGACACTGCCACTTGTGACCAGTTGCTGTTTGAGTCATCTCACTTGGATGAGATCTAGAAGACCAGGGTTAGAAGCCTAAATTCCTGAGAATCGTAGGTGGGGAATAAAGAAAATAGAGCTTTGTGGGAAAGACACTGTGTAGGATGCGTAATGAAGATGTATTGAAGACATGTCTCAGTGATTGCTTTCAAACAACTATCATTAAAATTCCATATTCTGGTAGATACCTCTTCTTTGAAGGTGTTTCAGCATTATGAGAGCTGTAAATATGTTCTTTTTCAGATTAAAAAAAAACACCAAACGTAATACCCTTAAAGATGTGTTTGTTTATATTATTTTTATATAAACATACAAAAATGAGCAAACAGAAAGCTCTAGCCATTGTATGTATCTGATTGAAATGCATAGATTCTTATACATAAATTATTATTGCATGCAGTTGTATGAACAAATGGAAAAGCTGAGTTTAGGACCCCTTGAAAATAATCTATTTCTGTTAGACATGCATATCATTTAAATATATGCTTGTCTACACAGTGTGTAATTTTTCACTGGCTCTTTCAGAGGTAATTTTGGAAGGCGAAATCTGCCATGTGAATGTGGTACTTTAAATCGTAGAATGCTTCCAGGAGAAAATATAGGATTAGTCTGCAAATAATCTCTTCAAAGGCCCTGTTACAATTCCGAGCTCTCAGATGGCTTGGTTAGTCTTTGCTATTGCTTTAGAGGGACAGAGAACAGTAAAATCATTTACATGTGTTGTCACAAAATAATTTTATGTGGTTGATCCTGCTGACACGATGCTTCACAACGTGATGGAAAACTCATGAATGTTTTCTACAATTTGATGCTCAGGAAGCACTTAAAACTGCTCATTTCTTTAAGAACTATTTTCTCTGCTTATATCCGATTATAGATTATGGACAAGTGTTCATTTTACGGTATTTACAAGAAATCCATTGAACCATCTTGCTCATAGCACCCCTCCCTCTCCCTCCGCCCCCTGCCCATCCTCGCAGCATTCGGGAGCAAAGAGAGTTGAGATTCCGAGTCACGCTCAGATTTGATTTAATAACGCATTCTCCTGTAGTAAATTTTTGAGAGGCTGGATTCTTCGTGGTCAAAGATTCTAAGGTTATGTCCATTAAAGACAAGACTGATGGTTAATAAGTTTTTCAGCTGTCTAGTAGTTTAATTGAGGATGAAGTTCCTGGTCTTGTAGTTGCAGGACATTTGTGTGTGTTTATGTCTCTCTGCTCAACCCACAGATGCCTAGTGATAGTCTTCTCTCTAATTTCTCCTTCCTTCAGTGGTAAAGCATCCTGGTTTCCTCTCCACAAGGACTGGGAGTTTGTCAAATATGGTCTGCTCTGAGCATTGAACTCTTGGAAGAGGCTCAGGTTAACGGGGAAATCTCTTTAACCAATTCCTCAAACTGTGTTGTCTGTTTGGGCTGAATCACAGAAAACGGCGCTGTCCCTTAGAGCATTAGCTACAGAGTCTTAAGTCTGGTTGTGGAAGAGTGTGCTGTTGGATCCCGAGGCTTTAAATTTAACTGTGGGCGTACTGGAATGAAACCTGTTCACGGGTTGTGCTGACATCTGACGTCTGCTGCTGCAGCAATGAGGTAAATCCATGCTCCGTTTTTACGCAATTCTAGATTAAGCATGGAGTGATGATGTGATGGTATGTGTGTTCTGTGGAAACTGGAATGTGATCTCATGTTTCCAGACTGGAGATAACTGCTAAACGTCTCACGGTACTAGTGGTGCTTCGGATTCATGTGGGATTGCTGGAATTGGATCAGGAGTTTACTGCAGTTAAGTGGCTTGATTTTCATAATTGGTCAAGTATGATCGTTCTGAATAACACCATTTAAGGTTGGACTGGTGGATAAGTATTTGGAAAATAGATCACGGGTCGGGCCCAGTTGGTTGCCCCGTGGGAGGGCCAGAGGGTGAGGCCTGCAAGGCCCACGAAGCTCATGCCTCCCCCTCTCTGCTGTGGCTCAATGTCTTCACATCGTCTCTCTTTTTTAATTTTTTTTTTATTTATTTCTGTTTTTCCCCTTCTTAAATGCGTTATCACAGAGGTGTTATCGCGGAACATTCTGCTACCAATTGGCTCGGCCTTGGCCCGCAGCAGGGCTGCCCTAGGCCTGGTCGAGTTCACCAGACAAAAGGGAAACTTCTAGCAATTTCCTACAGAAGCTGCCACTGTAGCTCCCCCTCACTAAATAAAACCAGAACAACTGCATGTCAGTCCCCATTCCAAGTCTGGTGTGGGATGCAGTGACCTTTTCAGGGAGCCCTGGTCTACCCTGGAGATGCTTCCCTGCCACCAAAGATCAGTTGCGTGTATCGGTCGTAGATAGTTCGTAGCCAGTATTTTTGGCAAGGTTATTTTTTATTACTTTTCAAATTTATCTCAAATCAGACTTTCTTTTCCCAGGTGAAGAATAGTGGCTGTGGCTGCATTGATTGTTTTTGGTGCACTTCTAACTTACAGAAAGATGCCTGCAGCTCAGGGTAGGCGTGCTTTAAAATGTGTATTTATGAATTTAAAATTACAAATACTTTTTTTTTTTTTTCCCCCAAATAAGCCCTGTAACAGGTTGATCCTTCGACTCACCCACAAATAAGCCAGTTCCAGTAAGCGAGGCTGTTTCATGGGATTCATTTCGGAAGCTATTCAGGGAAATTACTGTAGGCTTTCTGAGCAAATTAGTGAGAGCGTGGAAGGACACAAAAAGGCTTTTTCCCCTAAGATTTGTAGGATCTTAGGAAAAAAAAAAAACATGGTAATTAAAGAATTTTTTATAATGAAATAAAATTATGTGAGCTCTGGTTTTGAACTTTTGCTAAGTTCTTAGCTGTTTCTGATAGCGAAAGTTTTATTTTAAATTGGGGCTTTTAGAAGAGAAAAGAAATGACTTAATCACTGCTTCCAACATGCGTGTGTGTTATATGGGGGCGTGTGTGTCTCCTCTTTGCAAGATGTTAAAGAGTTTGAATTTGGGATGTTGTAAAATGTCTGCATAAGTCATAGGTGTGAAATGATCGAGGCAACTGATCTGTTGGGTTGTGGGAACCTCAGGAGCTCAGCTTGTGATGGATATAATTAGTTGAGTTCACTTGAAGTGTTTATCCTGGGGAAAAAAAAACAGTGAATCAAACCTCTGGGTCTTTCACAGGAATTTTTCAATTACTTGAATTGGAGAGGGGCATTTCTTGTTGCTTGAATTAGGTTAATATTTGTGGGTATACTGCAGAGACAGCTGTGATTCAGGGCATGAGGAACGGGGGAAACTATTCATTCACCTCTCCTGAGGTGAATTTTTAAACAAAATTATGCCTTTGGCTCTTAATAACAAGTTCTGAAGGAAAAAAGAAGTCAGATTATTGGAATAACTTAACCTCATTCTTGTAAATGTATGACACGTGGGCGGTGTGATGTTGAAATGCAGCAGAGGGAGCAGGAGAAGAGCAGGTGTGGCTGTGGAGGATCCCAGCAGCATCCTGTGGAACTTTACACGAAATGACAAGTAACTTGGAAATACACCTCCTCTGCACAAGGGGTTAGTTTATTTGTATGCCACTTGGTCTGCGGGCTTGTTTGTATTTAAGGTACTTTTGGATTCCTTCTGCCTCTTTGACTAATTCAGAACATCCAGCGGAGGAGACCCTTCGAAATGGAACGAGGCAGGTGCGGTAATTTGCTAGCGATGTGCACTGAGTTTCCCTAGCAACAGCATCCCTACAGAAGCTCGTAGAAAAACTTTGACCCTCAGTCCTGCTTCTGAGTTCAGAAAGTCTTGAGTTTGGCTACACTATTTGTCTGATTTGGTGTTAAAGGCAAGGTGCTGAAAAGCAACAATTTCATTTACACATGGTTGAAATCACATTTGGCTAAGGCTGCTGCTCAGGCATTCCTGTGAGCCTTCCAGACATCACGGACCTCGAGGTCAGACAACAGCCATGCTGAAGCTATTCAAGTGATTATTTTTTTTTTTGAGTCTTTGGTATGCTTTCACATCAAAACACAAATATGCTATGTGTCTCTGTCTGTTGTATCATCTACGAGACAATAAACCCGGGACCACTTTACCATCTTATTGTAAATACTTTTGAAATATCTAATTGCTGATCATCAAGCCGCATTGACAACTCAGCTGAGAGAATGTGAGGAGGCAAAAAAACACGTATGGGTGCTGGGAACTGCTGGCACTGGGAAACCTTTGCTGTTTCCAGTGACATTTTCAAAATGGTGTTTGCAGACGCTGGTCTGGCTGGCTGGTGGCACTGAGTAAATCCCGTGCAGCCTGCCACGTGGAAAGCCAGTCCCTTGTGAGGGAAGGGCAGCAGCCCCACTGTCTCTTTCATCTCCACATCTGAGATGTCTTCAGCCGTTCTGGTGCATGGGGACATGATGGTGTGGACCAGAAGGGGGAAATGAGATGCAACAAAGCTTTTTTGTGATGTCCACATTGGGTATAAGCAGGTTTTCTTGGGTGATCTGGACAGGCACAACCTGGCTTCACCATCTTCATCAGCGTAGATGTATTGTCTGTGTTTTTGTGCTGGTGTTAGTTCAGTAGGTTAGATAGAAAGAGAAGTCCAGGGAGCTGTGTGAAAAACCCTCTGCTACTTAGTGCATCCTCCTCCGTTGGTGTGCCAGGACCTGTGTGGTCTGAAGTTTCACGGACTCGGTGCTTGAGCTCCTTCCCACTTCTGGTGACACAAGCATCTGTGTATGAGGACATGGCTTCTTTTCTCCTCCTCTTGTCTCTTATCCCCAGTGTTAGTTTTTCTGGGTGGGGAGAGGACATAAGCCTATTTAAAAAAAACAACGGAAAACCCCAAACTAGAACACTCCACCTTGGATCACTGGATTTGTCACGATAATTAAGTGTGGTAGCTACAGTTCTGGATGCATTTCACCTGCTAAGAGATGCTGCGGTCAGCACCATATGGTAGCCTTTTTTTCCCTTTTTAACAGACTTACAGCAGCAATTTGTTTCACCTCTGAGCCAGCACCACGGCATGTGTTGCTTCACAGAAACAACGTAAGACTGGTGAGCTTTTCATTTTCAGTTTTTGAGGAGCATTTAGCGGAGCTTCAGAGCCTGGTTCCTGCTACTGTCCTACTCACATTGCAACTCTTCTGAGGTATAAAAGTGAGGGGCTGAAGGACAGAAGGGCTTCATTCTTTTTCTGACCAGAGACTCCTCAGTACTTCAGTCCTAACATTTGTCAATAATATGCTAATGTTTACCTGCCTTTCAGATTTATTGCCAAGCTCTCTTCAATTCTGTATGTGACCCTGAGACTGTGGAAAGAAAATGGTTGCAGATATGGAAAATATTATTTTATCAGATGGGTGGACTGAAACAGCAGGATGAGTGATGAGTGTGTCTGTGCTGTAAAACAGGGCCCAGTGCAGGATCCCTGATCTTCATCCAAAACACAGGACAGCGTTACAGCACCGTGATGCTGTTCCCGATATCCCTAACGGTACCGTGATGATGTCAGTACTGCTCTGACCTAATATGTTTGATGTTGATGGTTTGTTTGTTTGTTTTTTACGTTACCAGGGATATTCAGATTTTGAGTAGCTTGCTACTCTGTGCCCCATAAACTGATATACTTCATGCAAAACCACAGTTAGTTCAGGATCCCCTTATCTTAAAGCTTTTTTTTTTTTGTGTGTGTGTGACTGCCAGACTATGAATTTTTTTATATTCTTAGGCTTTCTTAAAACTTGAGCAAGATCATGCAGTACCTTAGCCTGGAGTGACATCTCCAGGGTGGAACAGTGACCTAGTAGCATAGCAAGTTAACCTGCAACACAAGAGGCTCATGTTTAATTCCCCTTCCATTATTGACTCTGTGTAGCTCCGGGTAATTAGTCTAGATTAGGGAGGCAGTAGGGTTTCCAGCCCCGGGGGGCTCTAGGAACATACCTGCACACCATGGTGGGTCTCAGATATTGTGATAACGAAGGAGCTGTAAGAAGTAGGTAGTCTGTTGGAGACCCTGTCACCTCCCCAGCCGAAAGTCGATGAGGGTCATGCTGAGTCCTCATTCAGATACAAGAGCTGTGGTCCTGGTGTCTTCCATCCTTCCTGCCTGTCCCTTAATTGGTCCTGGGATCTTGCAATTTGTGATGGCCATCTAAATCTGGATCAATAGCTTGGGTTACTTTTGTTATATCAGATAGTGTTGATAATCCCCTTCTCCAAGTCATTTGCTTGGTGATAACCACGTCCTCTGCTTAATTAGGAGTATCTGCTTAAAAATAAGATATGTATCTGGGTGACATGCAGGTTACAAATGATTGCAATTAAATCTTGTGTAGCAGATTTCCTGCATCTTGTCCCATTGTGTTTCTTTTTCTGTTCTTTAAAGGATAAGAATGCAACTTTTCTAGAGGATACGAGTGTTCTGTTCAGAGCACAAGATGATCTAAAGTGCAGTGACTTTGAACACATCCAGCCTTGCTCTTGTCTTGCACCCTTCTGTTCTTTAACTGGAACAAAATGTACTTTTAATTTCACAAAGCTTTAGAAACAATGGGGAGCTCTGAGTGGCTTTTCTTTTTAAGTTAACCAACTTATTTGGAAATGAGATGTGGCTTTTTGTGGGGATGATTAAAAAATTATTGAAGCAGTACCCAGTGGTGCTGCAGCTACAGGTGACACTGACAGCGTTTCCTTTAGACTGGTTTTCCGCAAGGCTGGACTCGAGACTGGAATACAAATTGTCAGCTTTTCAGCTAATCAAATTTTCTTGGAAACAATTGAGCTATTTGAGTGGGACAAGGGACCTGATTTGTCATTGCGCTGTGATTTTCCTCAACTTCAGAAGCCAAGAAATGCAACAGTTGCCTTAATCTTTCCTCACTTCTTGCCAAACGTAGTTAGGTGTGCGTCGGTGGCCTCACAGAAGGGGATGTCTCCCTGCATCCCTGTGAGCAGACCAGGCAGCAGCAGGAGGGAGCATCCTCCACGAAGGACTCTCCAAATGCAAACCTCCATTTCATATGCACCAGGTGGACTTACTCTGCACAAGAGAGATTTTAATCTGAGTTTAAACAGGAGTGGGATAGAAAGAAATATGTCTCTGCTAACATGATGTAGAGAAAAGCGAGCAGAGGGAAGGTAGTGCAGGGCCCAAGAGCTCCTTGTTCTTCACAATCTTTTAACTTCATGCATCCTTGCCACTTGCCCGTGCTCATGTACTGTTCAAATTGATTTACTTTGCAACAAGTGTGAATGAACTTGGCTCTGCACCTACTTGGGAGTAAAATGCCATTAAAATATTTGCTTTTTAAAATGACAGTTTGGAGTTCTATAGTCTTCCCTACTGGAAAACAGAGATCCTAAATGTGGAGCTGAGGGTCTAATGAGCTGCAAGAGTGGGGTGCAGTTACCGGATCGTTGCCATACGCCAACCTGCGCGGTGGAGCTTCCCCGCAGGCCCAGCACCTGGAAGCCTTGGCTCCCTGTGAAGTGTGGTAGGCTCACCAAACCGGTGTCGTTTGTCCAAACCCTCTTTCTATCAGAAATTTTCTGCTCAGCTATTGTTGGAGCTAAGATCTGCTGATACTTGCAACAGAAAGGATGTTGTGTGTTTCTTCTGCTTGCAGGTCCCAAAGTCAATATTTGTTTAGCAGATGCTGATATTCTAATTTGTTTTACCATGCAAAATCCTTCAGTAATCCAAAACTTGTTCCCCAGACTACAAATAAAGAACAAGATTTTATCTTGTAGGAGAACAATTTTGTCAAGTGTCGCCTTTTTTCTTTTCTTTTTTTTTTTTTTTTTTTTTTTTTTTTTTTACAGGAGACAGTTGTGTGGTTGGGGTCTGCCTTACTGGATTGATTTTTGAAAGTCAGAGAGATGCCAGTGAGCGAAGAGGACAAGGGACTTGTGGTTTACGTGGATGCTTTCCTCTGCTCGCTGGAGCAAACAGATTTACAGTATCAATTAACACGTACCTTAGGGCACCTTGTGTACTTAGATAAAGGGGGGACAAGATCAAAACATTACCTTATAATTTATGAGAAAGATGAGTTGTGTAGTGACCTTAGAGCAGAATCATAAAATATTTTGTTATTCCTAAAATTCTTTGAGGGAAAATAAACTGAAGGCTGTAAACACCCAGAGCATCGAGCCCTTGGACAAGAAAGGAAAACAAAGCAAAGAGGGGAAAAAAATAACAAATATTCCATTTCTCATTGAATTTTCCATTTAAAAAAAGAAGACAGAAGGGAGAGAGAATCGGTTAACATATGCCAACACTAATATCAGATCTGTTCTTTCATATATGAAATTATCCCATAATTGAGACAAATTCTGAAGCATTTTAAAAAATCCCAGAAATGCTGATGTGGAAAAGACCTTGGGATGTAACTTAGTATGTCGTCAGGCTCTTGGACGAGATCAAGTGTACCTGTCTCACCTCCAGAAGCTGACAGTCTGTCTAACCTCTTTTTAAACCTTGGGTATTGATTTCTCATGTTCCCCAGACAGCCTGTTCTGGGTCTTTACCACTCTTACAGTTCAGAAAACTTTCATTTTTCTGATACCTCATTCTTTCTACCGCTTGTCCTCCTGTCAGTTGTCTGGAGAAGAACTGATGAATGTCCTTTTCTGTTACTGGCCTGTTGAGCATTTTTGGATGATGCTTAGAACCTCCTTAAATTAATCTTGGCTTTGCTTTGCAGGAAGAGAAGAGGAATAAAAGAAGTCTTGGCTCTTTTCTTGTTGATCATGCTTCCAAAATCACTTAGTTGTGGGGGTTTTTTATTTTTGTTTGTTTGTTTGTTTTCCCTGTTGACTTTTCCCTGTGTTTTAAGAAGTGGCACTCAAACTGGGATATCTATTGAGATAGCCAATGTCTTTCTAGTGCAATTGGAAATGATGAAAAAGCTCCTTGGCCTTAGCATCTCGTGCTTCCGTCATACTTCTCTGACATTTCTGATTTTCCAACAGTACCATATTTTTTACTTACGTTCGTTGCAACTTGCTGAAGTACAGATATTTGGCCTTTTATCCTCTCAAACTTTCACCACTTGTATTTTGGAAGAAAGAATAAAAGGAACAAATAGAAAGTGCTGCACTTGCATCAGGTTTCAGCTTTCAGATATTGTATCCTGGTCTCCTGCTTGTTGATGAGGCATTCTCTGCTGCTTCTGCTCACATTTCTTAGCTCGGTGTCACCTACAGTTGTTCAAATGTTCTTGCCATTTAGTCCTGTAAGAGCAATGACATCTCCAGCATTACTGCTGATGGTGGCTGTTTTGGAGATCATTTATCAGAAAAGAGTTTGCAACGTCAAGCATTGAGCTACTTTCTTAGCAGAGCTTTACGTGAGCCTCAGGGAATGTCCAGCCCCTCTGTACTAAAGATTGGAAACAATTTCTAGATTTAGGGCCAGTCATCCTTGCTTTTGTACAATTTGTATGTGTTGATTTAAATTTTAGAGTTTAGAGCTGCTCTCCTGAATGCTGTTGGTAAATTAGATTTTTAGAACTCTCTGAAATGAAAAAGATTTTACAGTATTATTTTTATAATATTTTATTAGAACTGTGTCTTCTGTTGTACTGATGCTGGTGTCATCTCTACTCTTATTTGGGACTAGGAACGTTCCATCATTCTCCAGTGAAGAGGAACAAAAAATAAAAAAAAAAATCCATTCCTTTCTTTGAAAAAAGCAAGCAGGATTGTCAGGTGGATCAGGTAGTTTTCAGGAAGAACTTGTTAGAACATAGCAATCCACATAAAGATGAGTACATTTGCAATGTGTAGTTACGGTGTAGTTCAAAGCACTATGAGATTCTTCAGTCTTAGAATTTGGTTTATTATTTGTTACTAAATGCTTTCAAATGCAAAGTGACACTGATGGCATTTCATTTCAGCTATTATTATCGCAGTGTTAATTTTACACCCAAACTGAAACGGGAAAGCACTTTTCAGAAATGTTTGGGGGTGTTGCCGTGTTATTTAGAAATGCTTGGAGAAACAAACCAACCCCCTCCCACGTTCTGAAATGTGAGTCTCTAAAAGACCTTACGGTGATATTTTCCTCAATGCACTCTGTGACAATTATTCACATACCACTTGAAAATGCGTAGTGGGTACAGTATAATGCACATTGCTATTGGTTACCGCTGTATGTGACAGAATTAAGGTTCTCTCTAAGTTTACAGCATTTTATAATTCTCCTCTGGGTTTCTTGCCTGATGGTCCGGTGCTCTGTACATCAGATCTTTCCCTGGGACTCCCTGTCTTTCCTAGGGCCTGGTCCTTTTGTTTTTGATTGTTTTTTTTTTTTTTTTTTTTCCTTCTCCTGTGATCCAGTGATGCTTCCAGCATTCCCGTTCTGCTTTTTGCTTTCCCTTTGCTCTGCTCACTTGCAGCAATGTTTTCTACCCCATAAATCAAAATTTCTTTCCTTTTATGCCTCAGTTTTCTTTCCCTTGTGCTGGCCTGTGGTCTGACTGCATCCTTTCACTACTCACCCCCTTACCGTCTCCCTCCTCTGCCCATCACTCTTGTCCCTGGGCCTCCCTGCACCCCGTGTCAGCGCATTCCCACCCAGGTTTCCAGCTGCGGTACTTCCAGTTGATATTGCTCTTTCCCCGTGGTTTTTTTCCTAATGCTGCTCTGCTCGTCTGCGATGTCTGATTAGCTGGCTCCAGGGTGTGAGTTAAATGTCAGTATAATTTTTTCTTTCTTCCAGTCCTAAAGGGGTGCCATGAAATGGAATTTGAACACCAAAAAATTTCACTTTTGTTGGGAAAGGCTTAACCTGGCATGAAATCCCCACGTGGTTTGCTTCCATTTCTAATGGCAGTCATTCTCTCATTGGAATACATCCTGATCAACATCCTTTAGACTAAAAGACTGGAGGTAAAAATTATGAGTGAACTGAAGCCACTGTGCGTAGTCCCTCTTGTTCTCACATCATGAATCTATTTGCTGCATACAGTGTGTGAAGACACTTGCTAGCGGTTGCGGTTTCTCTCCTCAGGAGATGACGCTGGCCTCGATAACGGTGATAATGAGGCAAGAGTGGTGGGTGCAGGTCACATCTTCCCTGTGCACCTACTGCTTAGTTTTTATTTAACATTAATGGAGTATTTTTCCATAAGGAGACAACACATCATAATCAGGCTTTTCTAAGACCTTATTGGCACTTATTTAAAAAAAAATAAAAGAAAAGAAATTATGGCAGTGGACAACAGCCAGCAGGCGTGTCTGGCCAAGTGTGACCAAGAAAATAGGGTGAGTGAGATGGTGAAAGAGACTCTGCGCTACAAATCAATCCAGCGATGACAGACAGGACCAGCCTTGCGGGGGCTCAGGGTGCAGTGATTTTGTTCCGGACACTGGGAAAAAAGATTAGAAAAGATGAACAACTCAGCAGCAAGAGGGATGCTGGGTTTTATTTGCCTGTAGCTGAACTTGTAGCGGTTGGAAGGTGGAGGTGGAGGCAAGGATGGTCTGGTTGGGCAGGATGCCTTCTGCCCACAGGACGTGCTGGGCACCGTGGCTCGCAGAAGAGCCCTGCTGCAGCACTGCTAGCTCTCTCCTGAGCAAGGACTGGTATTTATGACCTGCTGGGCCAAACTGGGTGGTAGGGATGTGACAGATGAGTGTTAGGCACGGAGGGCTTGACCCTTGACTCGTGCTTTTGGCAGCCCCATTCCAGGCTGGAATGGTAGGCTGAGAGCTGATGGCAGGCTGAAGGGCTTTGCTGGGTGGGGGCCAGGAGGGCCCTTCCATGGCCAGGCACAAATAACTTCTGCTTTTGATGAAAACTAAATTTTATTCTGCTTTATATTGAGGGACAAAGTGCTCTTATTGCATCATTGACCCCCTCTCTCTCAATTTAAAGCTCTTCTGTATTGCTCTCAACTGTGCACAGATAGTTTATATTAAGATAAGGATCACTGTTTGGTTTTTAGAGAGATTTAAAGTTGCCTGAGGGAAAGCGGTGCACTTGGCAAGGGCAGTTACTTGTAGAATGAGAAAGACATTGCTCCAATAAATACAGCAAACAAACCCAGTTCGGAAGGAAAGAGATGACATTTGGGAATTAAGTCCTGCCTTGCCGTGCTGTCGGTCAGGTTAGTATTTTCTGTCAAGTGACATCCAAGAGCCGCAGTCTGCCCGGTCCCATTCCCCGGAAGGGAGATGCTCTGTCTGAGATGCAGGTGGAGCTGCAGTGACCCCAGATAACCATCCTGGAAGGACTAGCTTTTTGTGTACTTGACATAAGCAGATGAAAATGGAGTTGGCCGTTGATGAATATACATGTGATTATCACTGGTCTTGGGCTGTGGGGTGTTCTTCCCTGTGGATTGTGCTAATAACGTGATGGAGGGAAAGGCAGAGAATTTTGATAATTAATCTGTGTTTGATTCCCGAAGATAAAAAATTGAATAAGCTCATATTTTACAACCAGATCCTTTTGCTTTCTTCATCGGTTGATTAGGGAGTCTCTCAGAACAGCTAACTCTTGATGAGTGGAAGGATCAGGAGGAAAATAGTTCTTAAGAAGGAATGAGAGAATTTATTTTTGCATTGCACACTTTGCTTGCCTTTTGCCCCGTGCTCATGGGAACATTTTGATGAAAATCTAATAAAAAATAAATTAGAAATTGACATGAAAATGAAAGTTCAGCTACTCCTCACTTGAAAAGTAGACATGACTCATAAGTGAAAATGCATCTTTTAAAAAATGAAAGTTAAACTGGAGTGAAATTGTGCGAGAGACTTTAACTACATCTGTTAATGACTTTTTTAGGCTGGTTCATCTGGTGAAGGTCTTCAGAAATCTCACTTCTAAACGCTCTGCTTGTTTCTTAACAGGATACTTCCTGTTGTGTCATGTTCTTGGCTGGTCTCAAGACCTAAAGATGCTTAGGAAACAGTGAAGAGAGAGATCTCGAGATTTGCTCACATATGAGACCTTGGGAAAGACACTTGAGCATAGGTTTCATGTGTTGACACTTGAATCCTATCATATCTGAAGCTCCATGGGGAAGTAATTTCAACAGGTAAATATGTTTATATCAGGCTAACTTTCATTTCCTCTCATTTTCACAAAAACTCACCCTCCCTAATATCTGTGATTATCAGCTGAATAATCCTCACTACTTCCTTTCCTGCAAACAAAAGAGCCTTGAACACTTGGCAGAAAACAAGCACATTTGCCTTCAGTAAGCAGCTTACACCTAACAACACAAGAAAACTTTTTCCTTGTTTTTAAATGTCAGTGGGCAAAAGAACTGCCCTGAGAGAACACATGGCTTTTTAGTGTTTTCTTTATCACCTGAACCCCCCTCAGATGAACTGCCCAGTTTTGTGGGACTTGGTGTCTAAGCAGTCAGAAGGTAGTGCAAGATGGCATTAGGACCGTGGACAATAATGATCTCTTCATAGACTTCACAGTGATTAACAGCTTTAAAACATTATTACATTAAGGTAGATTTTTCAGAGTCAGGCGGTTGAGATAAATTGAGAAGTCAATGGTGGAGAGGAACAGGGTGGTGCTTGGACGGGCAGAAGAGAGCCGTGAGGGTACAGGAATATAGGACATGAGGAGCGCTCCTATTTTTGTTAATGTGGGATGGTAACCTTGACTTGTGAGTCCTACCCTCCCCCTTTTTTCTTCATTAAGCGTTTTACAGCTGAACTATGCCTCTTGACTTCTGATTTTTCCCAGCCACCGCTGCTGATCGTGATGTGCAGGAAACATGCCGTCGTGCTGAGTAGCTCAATTTTGGCATCTTGCCATTGTAGGCTTTCTGCTAAGCTCCCTGTGTGAGAAAAGTGAGTCACTGTTGAATTGGAATACTTCTTGGCACACTGTTTTTTGTACCCTTAAATCCTGTAGCTTATGATTTGTCTTGCTGACTTTCATAGGAACCTCCATTGTGGAACGCGACTCCTTTGTGCTTGTTGTGTATAAATATTGAAAGAAAAGAAAATCTCCCCCCACTGAGAGTCTAGGATTACGAGGGGCGTTTGATGCACTTATACGGACACGTGCAAGCAAACGGTCAACATGAATCACTCTGAGAACGGGTAATCTCAGCACGCCCACCGCTCCTGCATGCTCCTTCTGCAAAGTCTTTTGTAAGGCGTTGCAGTGAAAGACTCAGGAAAGGCAAGGAGTGATTTTGTAGAAGTTTGTGGAAACTCCTGCTTAGGGCCCAGATCAGGTGTAGATAAAATCTGAAGGTCACTGTTTGAAAATGTAACGTCCAAGGAGAGTTCATTGACCAAAGGTAGGATCAGTTCTCAGTGTAATGACTGAGAAATGAGAGGCAAGGTGGAAAGAACACCTAGTGAAGGGATTTTTACTTGAAGATACATGACACTGACAAGTCAGAGATTGGGGACTCTTGTGGAGTTTTGGGGTTCCTCTGTTCCCTGTTTACGCAGTGCAAGTTGCAGTACTGCCATTTCTCTAATTGAGGCTGCTCATTTGTGTGCTCATTTACCTTGGGCTTTCTAGATTAGCACGCTAATCATAGCACATACTGGTTTGAGAAGTGTTCTGTTTTGTGTTTGGCTTATCTGTGTATTTTTCAGAACACACGCTTCTGTGTTGTTAGGGTCAGTGGTTCTTGGTTGCATCTCTCCATCTCATTGTAACTCTGGGCAGGTCGGCGCGAAGCCGTTTAACCATTTCAGCGTCTCTGTCACTCTCTTGCTGTTGACTGAGTCTGCTGAAGAGACACACATCTATACCGCCACACCTGATTTGTTGCGGGTCATTTTTTCCCCTCCCCATTCAATTTTCCCTTGTCATCAGCCAACCGCTTCATCTTAGCACCGCTCTCTTCCTTCAGCTTGTGTGTCGACCTCCGCCGTTGCCAGCCGCA
This sequence comes from Tetrax tetrax, assembly GCA_009806455.1. Classification (NCBI taxonomy): domain Eukaryota; kingdom Metazoa; phylum Chordata; class Aves; order Otidiformes; family Otididae; genus Tetrax; species Tetrax tetrax. The sequence goes on from WHYT01017858.1 coordinate 32,300, forward strand.
CCAGATGGAAGCAAACTTGTGTGCCCGTTGTGCCACTGATCACATCCTGGCCCAGGAAAGTGTGTGCCAGCTGGCTTTGAACCTATCATTTTCTGTGTCCTCCAGTTGCCATTGGTTTGCAGGATAATTTGACACGTTGATTTTGGTCAGAAAAATTATCGGTGCATCTGTGGCAAGCCATCTGCTTTGTGTGCGGGCAATGGCGTGGGGAGTGGAATGGTTGCACCTGACCCTCTTCCACGGTATTGCAGTTGATAACTTCTGTCTGCTCTGTGTTTACGTTCACGTATCTGGCTGTGAGTGCCCTCTGTAGCCCTAATTTTGCGATAGGCAACCACCCGCTTGAAAACGCTAAATCAGTTCAACGCGGCCTCACCCAAAATACCAGCAGTGCCTGGCCCGTGCAGATGTTCAGCGTGTGCCGAGCGAGAGCAGCGTGGGAACCTGGAAAGCCTGAGTGGAGGAGGTTACGGCAGTTTTTCTCTCAGCAGCAAGAGGGTATCATTATGAGTGACTGGGTTTCCAGTCATGATATTTGCAACACTATTTGCTGACACATGGTAAATGCTGATTTTAGTTTCCTCCTTACCTCACTTCACAAAATGGAGCTGGAAATAATTCAGTGCTTTACATTTCTGTGCAGCAGCAAATACACTGGTACTTCCAAATGGGAGGTTCAGGCTTTTCAAACGTAAAATTCGGTGCTTCTGTCTCAGCAATTTCTTGCTCATCAATGTGTTTAAGTTGCTCTGCATTTGAATGGGTGAAGTAAGGTATAATTCATGTTACTATTGTTTCCAGTTGTTAGGAAAAGCAGACTGAGCCAAAAATCACCTGACTCTTTTCTTGAACAACAGGAGTTAGATGAAATGTATTCCTAAACATTCAGACTAAATTACATGTGTACTTTGGCAGGCTTCAAATGAATGACATTGATGAATCCTTAAAACTGTGACCATTAAGTCAAGCGCAGGCTTTGATACCATTAATGAAGAAATAATGTTTTGACGTTCACACCTTCATAAATTCTGACACTTCCTATTGTCCTCAAGTAACAAAACACCGTTGTCATCTGCAATCACGTGCTCTTTAAAAATTCTGCATGAGCTGCAGAAAGCTGGGTGCTTTATGTTAGGAAAGGACAAGCGTTTCTCGTTTGTGCTTTTATTTCCCTTTCTTTGGTGGCTACAGGTCCTGCAGTGTAAGTCCTCAGCTGTGCTTCAAGGTCTTGTGCAGTGACTGTTGTGTGGGTCAATAAGGCTTGAGCTGAGCCTCCAGACCTCAGTGATGCCTTGGTCGCCGACGTAGCGATGTTGATGTATGGCTACTTCCTTTTCTGTCCTCAGAAAGGGCTTTAATGCTGCTTTTTCTTTTGTTGGTGTTCCCTTTTGTTCCCATTACACGGAGGACAATCCAGTCTGAGAAAGATAAATTTCACAATTTGTCTTGTCAGACTCTGAGATGGAGTTTTCCGTTACGCTGGCCGGGCAGAAGAGGAGTCACGCTCTTTCTGAGTGCGCGTGGGTGGCTGTGCGCAGAGACCCCTCGTTTTCTTGATGGGATCTGTGTACTTCCCTCCCACACAGCAACCTGCAAACGTACCGCGGAAACTCGCGCCGCCTTGGCGTGCTCCCTTCCTACCTTACGACGGGGCTTAACAGTGCTGACGCTGGATGTAAAACCACTCAGCAGCCCTTCTTGGTAGGTCATCAATTATTAACGTGAAATACCCGTTCTGCGCACTCGCGCTGCTTAAGGATTCGTTATGTGGCCTCTTGGTTGACCTTACAAAGCTGTTCAATGCGTTTCCTTCCAATGCAAAGTCCTAGATTCAACTTTTCTCCTGGGACCACATACACCAGCTCTGGCTGACCTTTCATCGGAAGAGGGGAAGAGAACACAGCCAAAAAATTAATTCTGGACAGAGTTAGAAAAAGGTATATAAAAATATTTCACTTACTGAGAAGAAGAAAATAGCAGTGATCATGCTAAAGGTAACAGGAATCTGGTACAAGTTCCTCACTGCCCTCACAGCATTTTGATGTGTGGTGGAGAAATCCTCCAGCTGTACGGCTGTGTTATTGTTGACCCATTTTCCCAACAGCTAATGGGTAAGACTGAATACATATTATTGCCATTGTAATTGTTAAATTTTGCCTGGCTGTGTCGGGAATTCTGTGAATATTGTCAATCTGGCCCAGAGCACTTTGCTAATCAAACACAAATTAAAACTAACCCAACTGGCTGCTGCAAAAATACTGGTGCACTTCCCTAGCAGATTTAGTCTCATGTACTAAGAGAACTTTGTGACCCTCTCTTAAAAGATGGTGGCCACATCTCCATTTTGCAGAGGATTACAATGAGATGCCGTAAGGCCTTTCACTTGCACCCACGCGGCAAATGAAAACTGGCTGCTCCTTGAGATTGGGAGCTCTACCTGTGGTAGAGGTAGGCTGTTAGCCAGATTTACTTCCAGTTTTCTGTATGTAAAAGTGATTTGTAGTTTTGGGATTGCATTTCTTGCTTCAATAAATAGCTGTTTTCTGAATGCTGTATATTTTAGGTTTGGTGCCAAAAAAGGCCATTACGGGTTTTACCGCAATACATTCTAGCAAAGAAATACATTTAACTCATTTTTTTTCTTTATGTTTAAGAACAGCAGCCAAAATCATGCCGTTCCGAGGATGGAATAAAGGGAGATACCACACATTTTACTGAAAATGCACATCGCGTGCTGTCGATTGCCATTTTCCTTGCGCTGTACTCAGCGTGGCATCCTATAGCACAATGTAAACAAAATTATAATCTTATCAAGCAGGCTGCTCCCACAGTGATGACAGCTACTTAGATTGCCAGAAGCAGGGCCAGAAAAACAGGGACCATTTTAACGCAGCTGACAAATTTTTCTAGCGGTGTGGGTTGAAAGAAAATTATAATAAAGATTTCATTACGTGCTAGTCAGAAGGGTCAACACCGTAAGTCTCCAGCAGACGTCAAGGCCTGCAGCTCATATAGAGTCGGTGTCCTGAACACAGCAGTACCTTGTGTGTTAAGATGCATTCATAGCATTACGAGTAGGACTTCTGGTTTTGCTCACTCGCCTGGTCAGGTCCCTGCACAGCGCATATTTAAAGCTTTGCTTCTTTTAGAAGTGTCGTTGAAATAATAAGCTGTTGTCCTAGGACTTGAGATCTTGAGCATGTCCCAAAACTTATAATGCCCCAGTATGATTTGCGACCCCATTCCACGTCCATTGTGTGGACTGGTACATCTTAAAAAAGCTGGAGACATAGAGTAAAATACTGCTCTACAGCTGGCAACATCAGTTTTAGCATGAGCTCAGGAGAACTACTCCATCACATACTTGCCTTTAAATATATTACATGAAAGGTCACGGTCCCAGTGCATTTGGTTTCCTTAACAGAAAGGAAGTATATTTGAAGTTGGCTATATAACTGTCTCTCTAGCTTGTAAAATATTATAACTTATATATATTTTCAGTTATTCATGAAGTGTATTGCATATATAATTAAAGCATTAATAAAAATAACAGCAGGAAGAGTTCATCAGCAATTCAAATACAGATATTTGTGAAAATCTGTCTTTTCCAACATGTTCCTTTCCCCTCTGACTGATATTTTTTTTAATTTTTGTTTTATTTTTTTTTTGTAAAAATATCTTAAGCAACATTGCTTATCCATTTTTACCACTCCAATATCTCTGTTGGACAGTAAATTCATGTAGCTGTTGAATTGATTTACCGTAGATTGTGCAAGCTCATTACTGCTGTGCATTTTTGGAGACACCGGGTGCACATGGAGTACAGGGAAGGCTCCTGTCTGGCCCAGGATGTCCCTTCACACTTCCCTTACCCCGAGATTCGGGGGGGGACCTGACCCTCCCCACTGCAGCTTGGCACTCCACAAAGAGCACCCGGCATCTTTGTGATGTTCGTGTCCTGCAAGCAAAGGAGGAGGGCTTGAAGTGCTTATTTTGTTTCCTGTTTTTTCTTTCTGAAAGGTGCTTTGCTCTTTGAAGTATGGAACTCAACCATAGCTGCCAGAATTAGGAGAGTTGGATTTAGTTGGGAAGGCAGCCAGGAGACCCCACCTGCCTTTTACTGTGGTTTTGGTGGGACTCGTGTACTTGCCTTTCACAGTCAACTTCGAAATTCTCAGTATGTGGTTTCATCTTTGTAAGAGTCTTAAAAACCTTGCAGCATGTGTCTGCTTTCTGAGCACATAATACATCTTTTTAAAGAAGCCTTGTCAAACGAGTTAGGCTTTTCTAATTCTGGGTTATTAAATTTCCTCAGGACAGAATCTAAATTGTGCTTTGCCTCTTATTACCATGATCTATTGTATGTCTGTCGCACTTGCTGTATTCCAAAGCAAAGTATCTGGACAGTGTGCGGCTTGTTTTGAATAAGGATGACAGGATCCAGCCAACAAATGTGTCCCACGCATTGGTTGGAATCCGTTCCGTTTCCAACAGATGGATTAAAAAAGAAAAAGAAAGAAAAAAGGCTTATATAGGGAGCATTGTACATTTCCTCAATTAAAAGATCTCCTTTATTTGAGGTGTTTTTCCAGCTTTTCTATTCACTTTTCAGTTTTCTGTCAGTGGGTTACTCCATGGTCCTGGAAAGCGAGGAATCACTTTCTAGAGTGATTTCTCTGTGGCCTTACTGCAGTTTCTCTGCATTTCTTGACCGATTTAGCATTTCACTAAGTCGTATCTTTGGAATACTCAGCTGTGAGGACGATCTTTGTTTTAAGAATAAAAAGAGAGGATTAAAAACCTGGCTTCAGCAGGATGCTGAGCTCTAGTACTGGGTTATCCCTCTCTTGGGTTATCACTTCTCATGTCTGTCTTCCTGAAGGAGCACTGGGTATGGATGGACTCTCTGCCTCCTTACACTTCACTCCCAAACCGTCCAAGCTGTATTAAAAGACTTTGCAATGATTTCCATGATTTTATTGTTTAAAAAGCCACTGTTTCCTTCCAGCACAGGAAGCTGAGCATCTCCCTGCAAGGTAGCTAGCCCACTTCTGTGGAACCAGCAATGAGATGCTGATTTACTGCTTCTGGGAGGAAAGCAGTTCTGCTTTCTGTTATTCTGTAGGTCGATTGACGTTAATCCCATAATAGAAGCATCCAGTTTTAGGATTTAGCTGATACTTATCAGCAAAAGCCTGCAAAAAAAGTGCAGATTTGAGGTAACTAGTGATTTAGACCAACCCTGCCTGCTTCTCCCACACACATCAAACTTCTCCGTTTTTTCTTGCTTCTTCACATCTCTGTAAACTCACCGAACCGGGCTGCTTCACGTTGGTTGAAAGCTGCTCCAGTCAGCTCTGTGGCATGGAAATGGATTAGGTGGAGCAGGCATAGACTCAAAGCGTGAAATAAAATAGCCTCCAAAATTTAAAATCAAATAAATGCCACCAACCGGAAATTCAGTTTGTAATAGCAGCCAAATCTTGTTTAGGAACAGAGACAACAGAAGCTTTTACTCTCAGAAAATGTGACTGTTGTGTAAAGTCAGAAGGTCCGAAGATGACGATGGTCTGTGTGCCAGAAGAGCAGTGTCTTTACCGTTGGGTTCGTCTGTGAATTCAATTTGTTCCTACGACCAACTGGCACCAGAAATGTCACAGGTGCCAGCGGTCCAACGTGGGGGCAGCCGCTTTGCTTAAATGCAGCAAAAGCAAAAGGAAGCAGACATCATTTGATGAAAAGCTACCTGGATTTATATTTTTGAGCTCCGTTTCGTGTGGCAATAGGGAATGTCAAACTGCTTATCTCTGGCAGAGCGTTTTCTTCCATTTCTTACAAATATCTTTAATTTGGTGTGTTACGCTTCAGTACTTTTCAAATGTGTTGTCTTCATGTTTTCATATAAGTGATTTTTTCCTTTGTTTTCATTTAATTTGCATTGTTTTCTGATTTTTCACAGTATTTCCTTTCTGACTTCGGAAGAGAGCTAACTAGGGATAGTGAATTGTACCACAAAATGGAAAAGAAATGTTAGCCAAGTGATGTATTGCGCTTTTTTTTTTTTTTTTCGTCCTTCTGGATACGGGCCATTATCTTGTAGTACTGCAAGAATGTGAATGTTTCAAAAACGAATTAAGTGAATGAAGCTATATAAAATTCCCTTTTTTTAAAAAAAAAAGCCACAAACATGCTTTGCATAAGAGTTTAATATTATTATGTTTCTACAAGAGACGGTTAATGTCTTCTGGAGATTTGTTGCTCTAGAACCTGTGCAAACAGCCGGGTTTGTGCTGTGAAAGGAGTGCCATCCATTAAAAACTGCCTCAAGTTTTTTTTGTTGTTGTCTGTATTGTTTTATCTACTTTTTGCAGGCAAAGCCTGGGACTGCTGTAGGTTAAAGCATGGAAAGGAAGAGAAAGTAAATAAACCTTTACTTTTTGATTTATTATGTTCATTTCGCAGCTGTTTCAGTACAATCTGTTTTGCTGTTTCTTAGGTAGTCAGTTGGAAAAACAATTTTGGAAATTAGGCAAATATAATTATAAAATGGCACACAGCTGAGAAACCTAGAGTCTGAGGAGAAGGCGAGCTGCCTGAAACAACTTACTCTGTGCTACTTTTGGCCAGTTGCTTGGCCTGACTCCCTAAAAAGTGTCGTGTCCTGAAACTGAGTTTTAACTGAGGATGTCTGTCTCTCTCTTAAAGTTTTTTGAGTGTTTTTAATGCTTCTGTTCAAGTATATGGTTTGATGCACTTGCTCTGGACAGTTTGGCTCGTTATTCCTGGTGATTTCCACGTTGGTTGAACTGGCTTGTTTGAGGCCAGTTGTACAAGTATCCGAGGACGGCTTCACCCGTGCTCTCAGAATTCACTTCATTCTGAGTACGGCCACTGTTTGAAAACTTGCTGTTCATCAGACTTGTAAACATAGTAAGAAATTTTGCAAAATGTTCTTGAAACGATTTGTAATTGAGTGCAATAGGAATGTATGTCAGAAGAAAGTCATGAGAGAGAAGAGCTGTGGGAGACGTTACCTTACCTATGGGAAATGGCTGTGTTTGCCAGGCTCTTAGGGGTTGGCTTAGGAAAGAGGATGCCGTTGAAAAGCCTTGTTTCTCCCCTGCTCTGCCCAGCTCTTCTGAAAGCGCTCCATGCCTTCCCAGACCCGAGCGAGGTGGAGTCCTGACCTCAGAGACAACTTTGTGGAGATAAACGTAGCATTAAAGTCTTGATGCAACGCAAATATTGACTGATTTACAAGGGATCCTTGCTTCTCTGAATCCTCCTGTCAAAACCTTTTATGTCAGCATGAGATTCCATGGTGGAATAGCCAGTTTTAACCCCTTTTAGTTTTTCAAAGCTCCAGTAAATCACTTTTGAGTTCTATCTCATCAATGCCCACGTTCTGCCCTGCATGATACGCCTCCTTTCGCATAGTTCTGGTGAGAGCTGTGTCCTCAGCTGTCCCCTGAATACAGCCAACCTGTAAGGATAATGAGGGGTTATTAATTGGGCAGAGGAATGTTGGCCTGAAGCTAGAACCCTGATTTAAACGGATCAGATACACACAGGGTCTGTTGTTTCTGTGTAGAGGGATGTGGCACTGCTGAGCAGTTAGGAAGGTGCTATGTAAAACTGGGCATGAACCAGTGGCGTTGGTAGGAGTCTACAGAACAAAAATGCTGCTGGAGTGGTGAAATCCCAGGTAAGGTTGTGATAAAGGAATTAGGAAAGCTGGGGCAACTTCAGTGGGCAATTGCCAGAAGTGCTTCCTTTCTGAAATGAGAGCTGACTAGAGATCAGCATGGCACGTTACCGGGCTGTATTTTTTTTCCTTTGCAATAGTATATCACAGTCAGTATTGTATTTCATTAAGATTTACTGTGTAATAAAATTATTGAAGAGTTGTGAAATTTAAGTCACCTAGTCATTCTGATACATACTTTATAGACTTATCATTTGGGATTCATTTCATACTTGAGAAATGAAATGCCAGTATTTCAAGAGGCTGAATAAAAGCATTGAAATTTATTAAACTCCAGCATATAATTGTTGTTACTTAATAGTGTGAGTTTTATGTTGTAAATTAGGTCTGCTGAAAACACAAATGTGCATAAAAGGTAATGGTTTTAAAACAGAGGGAGGTAGATTCAGACTGGATATAAGAAAATTTTTTTTTTACACTGAGGGTGGTGGAACACTGGCCCAGGTTGCCCAGAGAGGCGGTGGATGCCCCATCCCTGGAAATGTTCAAGGCCAGGTTGGCCGGGGCTCTGAGCAACCTGATCTGGTTGGAGATGTCCCTGCTCCTTGCAGGGGGGCTGGACTGGGTGGCCTTTAAAGGTCCCTTCCAACCCAAACCATTCCATGATTCTATAAAAAAGGTATTGCATGTTTCTGGAGTCTGAAAGATTCCCTGCTGCTAACCTGTTGTCTCTGCACTGAGATACTGAATGTCTGAGGGGATGTGGAGTACAAGCTGCTTTTTCTATTTCTTGGCACCTCTCAAAGACATAAAACATGTTTTCATTCCAGAATTCAATAAAACCAAAATCATTTTAGGTAAAATTGAATTGTTACCATGTCCATTGCTGAATCATGTGAAATAGGTGGGACTGGCGGAGGTGCTGCCAGATCTCCAGTGGAATTCTTCATTCTGCATCACGTTGACTGATGCTCTGCCATCTCCCAGACCTAAGCCCAGCCTACAGTTTGTGATAGAAAACATCTGCTTCATTCTCTTGCACAGAAACACATTACAAAAATGTTAAAACATTTTGGCTGTCACGCAGCAGGAACTTGGACAGAAATCCATTTAATCGAACACGCTCCCATCAGCTGCCGCAGGCGATGTGTAGGGTTCTCTCTGATCAGCTGTCGCCGGAGTCATTGCGGATCGTTTAACGCAGGACGCAGACACCCAACCTGACTGCAGGAGAACAGGCCCAGATGTGGGATGACACTTCTGCCCAAAGCAAATGTGTTCCCCCTCAAACCCTTTGCAAAAATTCTCTAGTAAAATGAAACTTAAAAAAAAAATCTATATTGACAGAAACTACTTTCATTCAAACATCTAGCACTTTTATCTGTTTTCTAAACAACTTCTTAAAAAAGTTTGTTCCCTTTTTTTCTCATTCTCTTTTCTCCATTTTTTTCTTTTTTCTTTATGTTTTTCAATTCCTGCCTCTGAAAAGGCCTGGTACAGAAAGGAGGGATCGCAGAGAGACTGAAGGAAAAGAGCTCAGTAAATATTGAAAGTGAGGGGAAAAAATGTAATCAGCTGGGGTTTTTTTTTCTAGTTTGTTTGGAAAGCTACATAAGGAAAATTCTATGGGCTTTTCCAAGTTAAGAAAGCATATTTTGTCCAAAGTATTTTCATTTAATTATTTTTATTTGCTTTACTGTTGTGCCTAACTATTACTCAGCATTGGTAAATATTCCCTGATCAGTCCCAAAGGGAGCAAGGACTGCTGAATTGAACCTGAATTTGTTTCAGGGGGAGCAGAGTCTGAGAGCTCAGTCCCTGGTCCAGTCCTACGTTTCTGCTCTCTCAGATGTCAGGAGCATGCTGATAGGATTCGGTGCTACAAAGCTGTCTTGCATTCAGAATTGGGATCAGAGGGGAGTGTGTGGTGGAACAGAATTTCCTGCAAAGAGCGCTGATACCAGAAGCACAAACTCGCCGTGAGATTCCACTGCTACATTACCACTTGCTTCTGTGAGCTTCCGATTCCATCACTGTGGATTACTGCTATTCCCAAACCTCCTCCTTTTCACACAGCTCCTCAGCTTCGTGCCAAAGAGCCCCTTGAGATGGACGCTGTTGACCCCACACAGCTACCCTTAAGGCTGGGGGTTTTTACGTGAGGCGGTGCCGTCGGTTGTTAGGACTCGGCGAGGAAGAACTGGAGTAGTTGTGTAAACTGCACATGCCCAGTTTCTGAAAATAGCTGACATTTTTGCAAAAGTTGAGTCAGTAGGTAGCCAAAGTGTCGGTAGGCTTTTTGTCTCTTGAGTGGTGGAAAGTCAGGGCAGTGTGTTTCTTAAAACGAGCAATGTCTTTACTGTGCTGCTCTCCCCTCTCTGTTCATTCTTTCTGTTCATTTTGTAAAATTATACAGCACCAGGACCAGAAGTATAAAATTACCAATTCAACATATGTTGGGTTAAAAATGGAACAAAAATAAAATTCTTGCTAAGGGATGCAAAGCTGAACTTCACATTCTTCTGTCAATTCCCGTTTACAAGGTCCAGCCCAGCATCACACCTCCAGCAAAGGCCTTGGGATCAGGGAGTACGAGCAGGGCAGGCACATGGGATGCTTCTCCTTTAATGCTTCCCAGGCTCCGACTCTTTTTAGCTCAGGAACTTTGTGTAGATAGTAAGCATTAATAGATTTTTCTTCTGTGAACTTAATCTTCTCAACCTTCAAGCTGGTGTATGCTTGTGACATCCACAGCTTCTCGTTAGGTAGAAAAATCACTTCTGTTTGTTTGTCTTGGACATGGCTCCAGTTTGGTTTAAGGGATCCTGGTATCAGTATTGGAAAAGTCCACGAGCAAGCAGTCCCATCCATGCTGTCCATGCTGTCCATTTAATTTTCCCCTAATGATTCTTAAAATTTGATCTGCTGTCTTTTTTTCCTTTGACTGTTGGTCGCCCTGGGCTGACATTTCCATAGGGCTGTCCAGTGTAAATCCAGGATTTCATTCCGGTGCAGTCACAGTTGGCTCAGAGTCCATCATTTTGTGTGTGAAGTCAGGATTGCCTTTCCTGCCTGCGTATGCGACATCTTTCTCTATTGAATTTCATCTGCCACCTCGTATGTCACATCATTTCGTAAGGTCCTTCTGCAGTTCCTCACAGTCAGCCTTTGTCTTCGTTACCCTGAATAAGCAGCAAGCCTCCTCCCTTGGCTTTCCAAAAGTGTGTTGGGGAGTGTGGGTCCTTAATTTGACCAGAACAGGTGACAGACTTTGTCCTGCAGGTCTGAGCGTCTCCCTTGGGTAATTGGTGCTCGGCGTTAGGTTGATAAATGCGGTACGCCGTGAGATGGATACATATGTGTCCTGTTTGCTCCTGCTGTTGCAAGAAACTGGAACAAGCTACAGGAAAATGACGGCTCACACTTTTTGGCTCACAAGGGGTTTGTGAGTATTCTGTTTGCAAGTGTCTGATGTCGCGAAAATCCAGGTTAATTGGGACAGTTGTATTACCCTTCTTTCTCTTGAAGGAACCTGGTAGCTGACGAGAATCCTCTGAAGTACAAATTTCTTCTTGCAAGTACTTTTGACAGCCTGCTCTAATGAGCTTGAATATTTCTGCTGATAGAGTAGCGCGTGAGAGAACAGAGCGAAGAGGTCGTAGGTGTGTGCTTAGAAGCAGTAAGGTGACTCGACTTGAGTTGAAAGAACCTCCTTGGAAAGCTTGCTGGTGAATAGGCAACCGGTGATGGAGGACGTGCAGCTGCCGCTCACATCAGGCAGCCCTGTGCCGTGGGCGTACACGGTGCGGGAGGAGGGATGGCCTCTCCCTCCTCCCCGTGCGTTCTGGGACCCATCGCCTTTTCCCCAGGTAGCATCGTACCGTGGCAATCAGCCGTCGCTGCCCTGAGCTGATCAGCAGCATCTCTGCACCGCGTGGGGAAGTGCGGGCACAACCAGTGTGTTGGATCTCTGCACCGCAATGAAGAGCAGCAATCTGACTTCAGAGATCTGTGGTATTTGGGACTTTTCTGGCTTGGAGATTTCTTCCCTGCCCCTTTCCCACATCTGTTCCACTAGAGACAGAAAATTCCCTGTGACTGGTTCCTGGTTGAGTCCAAACCTGAAATTGTTTATGTTGATGTTTGTCTTCTACGTGTGTGAATCTGAGTCTCTGTGTTGATGAGCAGGAGAGAAGAGGCTGAGAGCAGGGATCACATAAGAATTTTCCTGAACCGTTCACGGGTTGGTTTCTGTGGGTAACATGAAAGGCACCGATAAAACATAGACAAGAAATGGAAGATTCAGAGGAACCGCCTCTGATGATTACCATGTAGATAATGTGCCATTGGTGTATTGTGCTGCTTTTCAAAATGGGCACCGTTGAAGTTGTAGAAGAAAGACAGAGACCAAAGAGGATTTGATCAGGTACATGAATATGCAGGTAGGAGTGGGAACCCGGTCCTGTGAAGCTCCTTTGTGTTTCTCTCTTCTGCAACAGTAGCTTTTATTTCAGTGAACATAAAGTGTTAGTGGTTTTTGGCAGTATTTCAGGCAAATCTCCAGATGGGGATGAACTGTTCTTGAACCAAATCTCCAAAGGATTTGGCACAAGTGTGCTTTCCCGCAAGATGAAATGTGGATTTTTGTTCGGTATTTTTATTTGAATAGACATTAATGAATGCCTAAAGAAAATCACAATCTCTACTTTTTCTCTTGTTATTTGATTTCCCTTTGTCTGCTTAATGCTCGTGCAGATCATACAGATTGTACTGGCAGATCTTACCTGGTGTCTGTCTCGCTGTTTGTGTCGGGGGGGTGGCGAGGGGCAAGACTGCTCTGGTGTAACTGTGACAAAACATTTACCGATCAAGTGTAGCAATTTTGGTACTTAATGTCTGATAACGATGCCAAACTGGAGGCAAACCCACCTCTTTATTTTATTTTATTTTTATTTTATTTGTACTCATAACCTTTTCTGTGAGTCTGCGACCAATACCACAATGGGTGAAGTTGCCCTCGCTAGGTATCACTAAGAGGAGATAGGTATTGTTAAATAGTTATTCTATTTGGTATTTGCTTTCCCAATTAATGCAAGAGACCAAGCAGTTCCCACGTGTGCCAGTCAGGATCCGATCTCGGTTGCCGACAGGTGGGTTTCCAGTGCACGGCCAGCTACGGCTACTGGGTGTCCGTGCGTCATGCTCCTGCTAGAGGACTGAAAGGTCTGAAAACTGCTCAGTGACTTCATAGGAGGGCAGTCCACTGCTTTCTGTTTACTGTATAATAACTGAAACGAGCTAGGAAAGAGGCTGACCGTGGTAATTTGTGGGCTAAAGGCAGGGTCTTGTGCTTGGCTGGAGGTCAGTGTTAAATTTAACCTGAAATCTAGAATCATGTCAGCAAAGTAGCTCACGTCACAGGATGGCTAAATGCCTTTGACCTTTTTCTGCTTTGCTGAGTTAGCAGATTTATTGCTCTAGTATGTTCTTTAAGGGTGGTTTTTATACGCCACTGGTCAAATTGTAAGTCCTTGTAACAGATTAGCCCTTCGGAAGGCATGCCCCAAGTTTCCTCTCGGCTTTCCACATTGCACTACGTTATGATTCTCCATTATGAAAAATTGAGTTTATTTCATTTGCTGTCACGTTTGAAGCACAGGTATATTTTTTTTCTGCCCTAGGACTGGCTACATTTTAATGCGTATATTCAAAATTCAAGTCCCCTCTGAAATGACCTGTAACAGCTGTGATATAGTCAATGGAAAGCATCAGAACGTGATGCATCCAGTGTATTTTACAGTTCCAGGATAACAGCATTCTCGAGTTGATTTTATGCAATACATATCTGCAATATTTGATTTTGGTGAGAGGACCTGTAGATGCAGACGTACTTCTCTGTGAATGTATTTTGGCAGTAGTAATGTATACGTTGGTTTAATTTTGCACACAGAAATCATGTTGATGTTTTTAAGCTGTGATGAGAAAATGCAACTGAAACAGTCAGAGTAACTGTCAGTAATCACTTTTTAGAGTTTAATGGAGAAAAAAAATACATTATTATAAAACAGGTGTGGCATGGTAAGCTTCAAGGCATTTCACTGAGTCTAGTAGACGTGGCAGGTTCTCACTTTGTTTATTGATGGGCAAGTAAGTCTTTTATCAATCTCTTTATGCAGTTAGAGTAGACTGTCAGAAATGTAAATTTTTTTTTTTTTTTTTTTTTTACAATTAACTAGATCTGAGTTATGTGTCTCAGAAGGTGGTGCAAATATCCTCATAGGCTGGTATTTAGGCCTGAAGTGAAACAACAGAGTAACATGCAAAAAGCGGGTAATTAGAAGCTGCCTGTTTGCTCCCAAATTTCTAATCAGATTCATAACTCCTGCTTCAAATGAATGGAAATGCTGTTTCCATGCAAGAGGAAAAAGGAAATATTTATCATATCAAAACCTTTCTGATATTTCCCTGAGCACATCAGGGTTAGAAGAGAGAGCTTTGTGGCTAAAATGAGTCCCTCAATGGCTTTCTGAACAGAAAGGAGATCGCGAATGATCTCAAAGTCGAAGTTATAAAGATAATTTCATGCATCACACCATATTAATACACAGACTTTAAAAACAATGTTTGAGGATAACTTAAGACATCTGTAAACTCTAGGGCACACTGTGAACCCTTGGAAACCTTGTAACGAGATTATTTCATAGCAAACCGCATTTTGTGGCACTAACGGAGATTTGATGGAGAACTTAAAAACTTTCCAGAATCAAGAAAAATGTCAAGTTGAGAATAGTTCAGCTCATTAAGCTCTGAAGACGAGGTCTCGACAGATATCGGTCCTCTGACCCATTCAGGAGAAATCGACTGCCCGGTGAACAGCAATTGACTTGGGACTTTCTCCCCCATGTCCCCAGCTCATCCTTTATCTGGTTTCTGAGCGGCAGAGCCTCCTGCCATTGGAAATCCAATTACGGTTAAACAAAGATTCACCTCAGCGCCTCCTGGAAAGCTTTGAAAAATGTTTTGCTTAAAGACAGTTCTGCCCACATCTGTCTAGATAGAGAGCCAAGATCTTCTGAAGGTTTTAATGCTGTGCCACACTCTCTTCTGAAACGGGGTATTAGCTAATCTTGACATTAGTGCTCATCTAGACCAGACCCCTTTATAGCTACAGAGGCCGTGTGGGTCGCGCTCTTACTGCCTGTTCCCTCGTGAGATTAGCTCTTATGAGAAAGTTGACTTCATTAAAATGATATTTTTTTTTTCCCCTTTAGTTTTTTGGTCTAGCTTTCTCATTGTGTCATTTGAGCCTCTGAGAATTTATGTATTCAGGATTTTCTCTTCCTTCCATGCACCCCTCTTTCAAAACCCAGCAGGTAGAAAATCACTTTGACTAAAGCTGAGATTCTTCAGCTTTTCCAAGTATGTGATTATATAAAGTATCAAATACTGTGAGAATTGGATTAAAAAACCACGAGGGCCGATACAGAGACAAATGATAATGAGCACTGGGAAAAGACAGTGCATACAAATACAGTAATGGATAGCAAATGTCAAGAGTTCAACATTCAATTTTATGTCTCTGTTTTTACGAGCTGGATTTTTATTATATATGTCATGGGGAGCGTGTGTGTGTGTGGTTAGGGGAATAGCTGAAAAGGTGTATAGGAGAAAGAAATAATGGGACAGGATAGTCAGAAAAAAATGTGACGAAGAGGACTGGGATGAAGCCAGGGGAGTGAGCACCAATAAACACAGAGGGGAGCAGACTGTCAGGCTCCTTGGGATGCTACTGCATTTCCCCAAATTCCTGTTTCCCAGCTCCCTCAGTAATTGCAGAAAGTTGGGCGAGTCGCTTCAGCAGCAGGAGTGTTGCTTCAGCGTATGATAGAGGTGGATCCAAAACGATCTTCCTCGCATGGAGGCAGCTTCTCAGCACATTCCTGCAAAACCAGAAGGAAACCGTAGCTTTGTGCCCACACAGCTCCTCCTTCCCTCCTTGGGGAGCTGGCTGTGAATTTTAGGGGTGAGAGCTGATTGTGAAGACTAGGGCTCAAGGACAGCAAAGATTTTCAGCATATTACAGCAAAGAGAAATGTTTTTCCAATTGAGAAGAGGGTCAGGAAGGAAAAGATGTTCCTCAGCATCCCTCTAAGCTGTAGACTCCACCAGTGAAAAGAATGATGTTTATTCCAAAATTTGAAGTGGGCCATTTTCTGATGGTGGGTTCAGCAACTGCCTTTGCAGCTTGTGCGTTTCAGGATTGTGGGAACTGTTTCCAACTGGATGTGGAGGCTGTGAAGGGCTTCAGTTGTGCTGCAGGTGACTGTGTTCAGGTTTTCTCTGCTGACTTTGTGATTCAGTTTTGCCCTTTTTGCGTTGTTGAAGTCCGTTCTGCCTTTTTTCCCCCCTCCCTTATCTTTGTTTTCATTAATGGCTGCTAATATGCCCAACTAAAGCATGAAGCATATCCTTGATGAACTGAAGAGGATGGAAGGGATACAACCTTGAAAGGCAGAGCTCCTGCCGTAAGGATTGACCCATAAACCCTGGGCTGGTGTTTAGGATTAAACCCAGCTTCTGACGAGATTGTGCTTTTGCAGCTCCCCTTGGCCACCTCTCCTCAGCCACCTGCCCTCTGTTTGGCAGCTTCTGAAGTGCTGCGCTAGATTTGGGATTAAAAATGTGTCATTTCTGGCCTTCCCTTATCCTCTTTCCTGACTTACATGGAACGGAAATGACCTGCGGCTTGTTGGAAAGTAGGCTTTAACGAGGAGGACGGAAGTGATACACCCTGCCAAAGTGAATGCGCGTGTTTAGCAGAGAGTATTCAGCCTGGAGTTTTGCAAAGCCAAAGGAGGAGAGCTCCTTTCTCAGGTCTGAGGCTGCGCTGGTTATCTGCATCGTGGATTCGCTGCCCCACGTTAACACCCCTGCACAGCCGTGCAATTGCTTTGAGCACATCTGTAACAGGGCTCTTTAAAGAGCAGTTCTGCTATGAAATCCGAGACTCTTCCATATTACATCTCAGTGCCTCACGTTTATTCTTGCTCGCTCCATGACTTCCTCATCAAACGCTGTCCATTAAAGATTATTCAGAACAAGATTTTTTTTTCTGAACTGCCTGCTTTGCAACAGCAACCTGCTATCCAAGAAATCAAGCTGCGTGCTGTCTGCTTCGTCAATCATTACCAGCCAGCGCTGACGGGAAGGATTCGGGATGGAAACTTAGCTGATAATTAGGCAGCTAACGCGTAGGAGCGGGTGGAGTGTTATCCTGTGCTGGCAGCAACCATGTGGGCTCTGGTGCAAATGGTAGGGGAATGTAGTTTTGCCTCTTTCTTAAGAAGGTCAGCCCGTGGCTTTGTATGGGGATTAATTTTCCCCATTTTTGGGCTTTACTGTCTTGAAAATTAGCTATATCTCTCTGCATTTTGATAGCAGCAGCAACATTTGGTTGTTCTCTCATTTTTGGGAGGGTAACGTTTTGGAGTTGACAGCTTTGGCATCCCTTCCCAGCACTACTGGTGGGGCAGCGTTGTGTCATCTTCTCCTCAAGAGCCTCGTGGACAACTTTAACAGTACAGCATGTGTCGTCGTGTCCGCTTTCCCCTCTGCTGTAGCCATAATTGTAGATAGTCTCTAGTTACTACTCAGTTATTCAGCATTACACAGCAGTTATCAGACTTCCAACAATGTGGAGCCATCCTATATGGCTGGCAGCTTGGTGAATTAAAGGCTTTTCCAGACTAACAGTGGGTGTTTTGAAAAGTCGGAGTGTGACACGGTGTTAGGCTTTCTCACTGCCGAGATGTGCCCTGTGAGTCTCGCACACAACACACGCACAGAAGAGCGACTGTCCCCTTGCATGTGCTGCTTTCTTTCACATATGACTTGCTGAAAGAGGAAGAGGTGAAAATGCATCATCGTCAGCTGATCTTTGTAGCTGGGTGAGAAACGCTTCTTCAGTCATAGGTTTTACAGATTTCATACGAGTTTGTGGTTTAGGAATGAGGATCAGCTACAAGCTTTGAGAGTGGAGAAGTCAGAGCAGCTTTTCAGGGTGGAGAACAGGAACTATCAGCCAGAGTCAGTAGTTGATGCAGTAGGATCTGTCATGGGGAAGAAGGGCTTGAACCAGGTAGACCTGAGACTTGGACCTTTTGTTTTGCAAATCACAAGTACCTTGACCCTTGCCTGAGAAGATTTGTTTTCAATTAACTTAAAACTAAATAATCTTTCCAGCAGTCTTCACTCTGCTCCTCACTGGCTGATAGACTGAGATCGTAGCCCAGAGACACAATGAAGACCTTGTGAGTAACCGGAGGCAGAGAGGCCATTCCCACATTTGCCAGGAGCCTTGATGCTACAAACCCTCAGCAGCAAGGCCTCTTCCAGTCTGTGCTGACCACAAATCCTTGGGCAAGTACGCAAGTGGCTGAGGATGAAGAGGAGGAGGGAATTATGGAATAACGGCTTACAACGGTTATAGATATACCAAAACTTTGAGGGAAAACCCCAAAAAGTATTGCAGGGAAGAGCCGTCAAAGCAGAGGCTGTGTACAAAAGCAGAACCTGTGGTATTAAGATCTGCAGCAATTTTGCAAAATCATTTCCTCTTCTTAAGTGGAAATGAATTAAGTCATGTGAGTGATATCGTGGTCAGTGCATAATAGTGGAAAACCAGCAAATACAAATTACTCCTCCAGCAATAATGCGTTAATGCCTTTTAGCACTAAATAAATTTTGGATAGTTATCACTGTTGTATTTTTTTATTCATTGAGTAGGATGCTTAATAATGCTATGTATAATTTAGTAATCCAATTTATTGACAAAACCAGAAAGAAACCACCATATTAAATAGACATAAAAATCAGTTTAGTACAATTCAGGGGGAGGAATCATAACTTCGCAGCAGGCAAAATACAATAAGCATTAATGTAACCTTTTGAAGTAAGAGTTAAGCTCAAAACCTCTGAGCCTGTCCCAAGCGGAGCCTGAGATGGTATGGAGGCTTCGGTGCCTTGGTTCATAGCCTGGAATCTGTCCACCCAGAAGACTTCTGTTTTGTTGATTGCTTTTTCGCTCTTCATCTTTCACTCCAGCTGCCCTCATTTTCCTTTTTAAAATTCCTTTCCTTCTGTGTATTCTTCTCAATATTTTCGAAAACCCTTCCATCATGGCAGGGTTTCCTTCAATTCCTGTTCATCTTTTCTTCAGCAGCTGAGTCTGTTTAGTGAGTTTATTAATTGCCGTGTTAGGTTCATTGAAGTGAGCACCTCATTTGGAGAAACCTCCTGGGGACTCCAGCAAATACACACATACTCATTAGACAGAATGTTTTCCACTTGTATATCAGCATTTTGATAATAAACACTTTATAATGTTAAGGAAAATGGTGCCAGTTAAAAGTTAGAATTTAGTTGAGGGTAGAGTTTGTGGGTTTTTTTTTTTTTTTTTCATGGGTGTCAGTATGATTATTAGCTATACAGCTATGGGTCATCAAACAACCAGGAAAATAATTTCTCATGTGATTTCTGCACTGTGCTTAAAAAAAAAAAAATTCTCTGCTGTCTTGCTGGTTCACGCTGCTCATTACAGGACACCTGGCTTGGCTGTTGGCAAGTCAAATACAAAGGGCCGTGCAATTAAATATAGTTCTGCATTGCCTTGCTTTACGGTGAGGGCATGATAATAGTGTCTGACTTGGTCTGGCTCTGGGAGCTGCGTCATTTAACCCAACACATGCAGCAAATTCAAAAGCCAAATAAAACTATGAATTGGGTAGCCTTTAGCTGGCTTTTAAAGTTCAAATTAACTAGGTGACAGTAACTTATGGTGGCGTGTCAGCCATGGTGTATTCGAGGAGGGCCCAGTGCAAGGTGGGAGGATCTTGCAAATCCTTCTGACGCAATGACGGGCCAGCTGAAAACCTGGAAGCCTGTTAAACCAGGTCGGTTAAAATGCCTCGGTTGCGTCTAGGGCTGTACCCGTTTTACAGACTGTAAAAGGCCCGTGCAGGTTAGCTCATTTGGCAGCAACTCTGCAGTCGAGCTGAGGTTGCAAAATGGAGATGTGCCTACCCTCCTGCCTCCCGATGGCAGCAATCTGTCCCTCCTTGGCTGTTGAAATGCCGTGGCAGTTTGGTTAATCCTTTGCAGGGAGATCTACTGCAACCACCAGAGAAAGCAGTCCCAGATGTTTTTGTCCGAGATGAGGACGTTCGGTCGGACTGTCAGAGCCGTAATTTATCTCCCCAAGAATAAGCAGAGGTGTAGAACTGAACCCTGGGTCACACCGTGAATCAGCCTCCAACCTCCCACTCTAGCTTTTAAAAACCAGGGAAGACAGCTTAAAAATCAACTAGGTAACTGCGCGCTGCCATACCCTCCTCATGTCTTGTACGCGTGACACCTGTACTGGGTTTCTCTGGGGGCACTTGAGGCTGAGTTTATTTACTGTGTAACACGGTAGTTTAGTGTGATTCCTGCTTGCTGCCTAATTAGTTCCACTAATTTATTTGGAACAAAACTTCCTCCTTTTCTGTTGAATAACTGGAGTGTGGTTTCTGTGAGGGCCTCTAATCCCTCGTTTAGCCGCTGCATGGTTGTTGGATGCCGTGCTCCTGCTCTCTAAGGCCTGTGTTTCGAATAACTGTTAGCTTTGTAAGCACTTTACCTTATCGGTGCCCAAAGGCCCTTTAGGAACAATTACAGTAGACTTTGTGTGGACAGAAGGTGTTACAGTGTACAGTAGACTTTGTGTAGACAGAAGGATTGTTGTGAGCACAGGGGTTCCTGAGGGCCTGGCCTTCAGGGAGAGGACACAAGATGGTGGCGGGGGGACGGAGGGGTGAAGTGAACTGCCTGGCCCTGGGCTGGGTGAGAGCAGGGTGGTGGAAATGCCCACCTTCTGATTTCAACGAGTGCACAGACACATCGGGGCACTGTGGCAGGCTGCAGGCTGCTCTGCAAAATCTGGGTGAAGTGAGGTAATCGGGCTGGCACAACAGCGTGCCGTTATTTAGGAAGCCAGCCCTTTTCTAACTTTTCCTTTGTTTATGCAGTGTGATTTCAATGTTATAAATACCAAGAGGTTTACTGCTGAGAGATGAGAACTTCCCTCATTCATCTCTGCAATTAAATTTCTTGTGGTGTCCACAACGGCTTTTCCTTTTAACTGCCTTTTAGGATGGAGTCCAGGATCTTAAGAGTTTTCCCTGACTGATTTTTTTTTTTTAATGAGGTCAAAGAGTTTTTGAGAGAATTTTGGATACTGTTTAATTTTCTGGTTTTTTTTGTAGACATAGGCTTTATTTTTTCAGCACAGTCCCTGTGCTCCTGAGTGAGTTCAAACAAACCTTTTTTTTCCTTTTCCGTGTCTTACTTTCACCGTATCGGTAACAGGATAAACCTGGTTACGGTCTCTGAAGTGCCCAGTGCTGAGTGTGAGCTGCCCTAGAGCTGGGTGCTCCTGCTGTAACAGCTCAGCCGCTCCCCGTCTTTCTGGCACAATCTCTGCAGCCTCTGGGCTTGTCCTGGAACTGTGTCACACAATGACAAATGTTTTAAGGAAAGGAATCCAGATTGACTTTCTTCAAAGAACTGGGAAAGTTACTGCATTCAGACTTGATAAAAGGAAAATTTTTTTTACAATGAGGGCGATGGAACTCTGGCCCAGGTTGCCCAGAGAGGCGCTGGATGCCCCATCCCTGGAAACATTCCAGGCCAGGTTGGACAGGGCTGTGAGCAACCTGATCTGGTTGGAGATGTCCCTGCTCCTGGCAGGGGGGTTGGACTGGATGGCCTTTAAAGGTCCCTTCCCACCCAAACCATTCCATGATTCTGTAATACTGAGAGGTACTGTTTGTTACTACTGTCAGTTGTAGGACAGGTGATGCTTTTGTTCCAGTGATAGAGCTCTGTGAATTGGGGTTGCTTCAAATCTGAACCGGTGTATGCTGGGGAGAAGTATATAGACCAATGAATTTCAGCCTTTCTTAGAAGAAGCAGGATTTTCTGCTCAAGTGCTGACACTTACATTCCTTCGTACCTCTGCAGACTTCGGTACTCTCTGTGTTTCAGCAGAGTGGACGTGATGTTACACGACTAGCAAGCTGTCAGAGCAAGCCGTGCTGTCCTAAGACTTTCACGTAGGACAAGCCCTGGATGCTTATGGCTGTAGAGCCCTCCAAGCTGCTGCTTCTCTGGTTTTTCCAGTTACAAGGGAAGGCATGGTGCAGCCTTGCCCCCAGTCACTAATGGCTGTTGCTGTGGGCAGCTCCTAGCAGGGACTGGCTA
>WHYT01017858.1:65507-138786 GCA_009806455.1 Tetrax tetrax
TTTTTTTTTTTTTTTTTTTTTTTTTTAATGAGGTCAAAGAGTTTTTGAGAGAATTTTGGATACTGTTTAATTTTCTGGTTTCTTTGCAGACATAGGCTTTATTTTTTCAGCACAGTCCCTGTGCTCCTGAGTGAGTTCAAACAAACCTTTTTTTCCTTTTCCGTGTCTTACTTTCACCGTATCTGTAACAGGATAAACCTGGTTACAGTCTCTGAAGTGCCCAGTGCTGAGTGTGAGCTGCCCTAGAGCTGGGTGCTCCTGCTGTAACAGCTCAGCCGTTCCCCGTCTTTCTGGCGCAATCTCTGCAGCCTCTGGGCTTGTCCTGGAACTGTGTCACACAATGACAAATGTTTTAAGGAAAGGAATCCAGATTGACTTTTTCTTCAAAGAACAGGGAAAGTTACTTCATTCAGACTTGATAAAAGGAAAATTTTTTTTACACTGAGGGTGGTGGAACACTGGCCCAGGTTGCGCAGAGAGGCGGTGGATGCCCCATCCCTGGAAACATTCCAGGCCAGGTTGGATGGGCTGTGAGCAACCTGATCTGGTTGGAGATGTCCCTGCTCCTGGCAGGGGGGTTGGACTGGATGGCCTTTAATGGTCCCTTCCCACCCAAACCATTCCATGATTCTGTAATACTGAGGGGTACTGTTTGTTACTACTGTCAGTTGTAGGACAGGTGATGCTTTTGTTCCAGTGATAGAGCTCTGTGAATTGGGGTTGCTTCAAATCTGAACCAGTGTATGCTGGGGAGAAGTATATAGACCAATGAATTTCAGCCTTTCCTAGAAGAAGCAGGATTTTCTGCTCAAGTGCTGACACTTACATTCCTTCGTACCTCTGCAGACTTCGGTATTCTCTGTGTTTCAGCAGAGTGGACGTGATGTTACACGACTAGCAAGCTGTCAGAGCAAGCCGTGCTGTCCTAAGACTTTCACGTAGGACAAGCCCTGGATGCTCATGGCTGTAGAGCCCTCCAAGCTGCTGCTTCTCTGGTTTTTCCAGTTACAAGGGAAGGCATGGTGCAGCCTTGCCCCCAGTCACTAATGGCTGTTGCTGTGGGCAGCTCCTAGCAGGGACTGGCTAACAGAAAATGAGAAAGGATGAGTTATTTGAGTGATGCTTTGAGTTCTTTCCAGACCTGGCTTCTTTATTCTTTATCTACAGACCACAACGGCTTTAAGATTGGGGATGGGAAAAAAAATAAATAGTAAGTTGTCTTTGGACCCTTAAGTTAACTGGATTCTTTCTTTCGGTAGCAGTCAGATTTTCTGGGTAAATTTTGTCATGAAAAGGAATATAAAGGAATTCCATGGTCAGTGTAGAGCTCTAATTGTTTTAAGCTGTAAGTATGATGTTGCGATAGTGGGAGTAGCTGGCACGCATCAACCTACTCTCATTTCAAACAGCTGTTTAATGAGAGCTTCTTGTAAGATCCCCTGTTAAGAATAGGCCATAATGAGAATGATGAAACTACCTCATTCTTGAAAACAAATTCCTTTTCATGGCTTAATTAAAAGTGCTCCTAATACTTCTGTGAGCATACATGATAACTTAGGAAAGCCTCTGGTTTAATTTATATAAAGCAGTCTCAATTAAGAAGCAAAATGGATAATATGATGCTTTAATATTATATAGTAAAAACTGTTCTTATTTCTGAACTACTGTCGTTTTCCAGTCGAACACAATGTGTGTCTTAACAGTGTAACAGCTCTCCCCGAGAGACGAGCACGACATCCGCTTTCTTGTATGCTTTTAGTTGTGTCTTGTTGTGATGGAAAATACGGGTGAGACTAGAGGAACTGACTCTGTCGGGCATGGTTTATTGCTGAATTTTTGGGGAAGAAATTTACAGATGACTGAGCATTTTGAACTATTTAAGCCCAAATTTTCCAGAAACAGACAGCGCTAGTTAAAGTTGATTGTGCAATGGGCAACAGTGCCATTTGCCCAAAATACAACACCGGTGTAATGTGCTGCAGGATGGGTTTGTGTTAGTGAACCTTGGTGAGAACAAGAAGCTGGATCACCAGCAGCTGGTATGGAGAGTGCAGGCATCTCGGACCAGTAGCTGGGCTCCTTCGGCGAGCAGTCCCCGCTGCCCCAGTGCAAATAAAATCCAGGTGTGGGACGACAACATTGCCTGCCAACACCGCTGGCAATTCCTGCACCTGTTCTTCTTTCTTCTTATTTGCCACAGTGAAACGTTGTTCTCTGCTGCATCTTTCATAGAAACTACTAGGAAAGATGCTAATTAAAGTAAGAAATGTTGATTTGAGAGAAAATTGCCAAAATGAGCATTGTAAAAGAACAACTGTTTTCTTATATTTGTCTGAAATTGCTCTCCCCTGGGGAGAAGCATAAAGCTATGAGTCCCTCGTGCAGGGACTTCCCAGCCTGTGTTACTGGGGAGCAGGGTACTGAAAAGCAGATCATTTCCATGCCGTATCCTTCAAAGGGCTCTCTCCTGACATCCTGGAAAATCAGGCTGTAGTTTGGACCGTGTACTCTCATGTATTACTTTGATTGTTTTCACTTTGTCAGATTTTCTGTGCTTAGTGAGGACACACTATATCTGCGTGCCAATGGAGATTGTGCCATCGCAGGGAGGCATGGAAGAGTCAAATCTGATGTGAAGTGGTGACTTGGTCCGTATTACAAAACCCTGACCTCTTGTGCTGCAACACTACAATGGGTAGTATTAGCAAAACAATAGTTGAAAATAACGTAACGACTAAGGTGGCTTTGTTTTCATACTGGTTTCTGGTGTCTTCCAGGTGATCAGGCTGATGCCTGCATTGCTGACCCTTTGCTCTCCGCTCAGTTTAAGACCCTGCTAAAACCTGGTCCTCGTCTTTGAGTCCCACCAATTCTGCAGACTAATTTTCACCAATTTTTGTTTCTCCTTGCAAATCTGTCAATCGCACTGCACAATTTAGGCATGATCTGTCTTTCTGAAGCTCTCCTTCACACATAGCTGCCTCCCTGTCCTTTCTTGGCGGGTCATTGTAGATGGATTTGCTTTTGCACTACATGAGAGATCAAATTCTGTAGCAGAAACACGGCCCCTAGTAGCATTGTTTGCAAGTTTTGTTCATTGCTCATTGCTGGTGCCTTGTCTTGCTGTGGGTCTGTTGTTTCCTCTAAAAAGAAGTATGTTTGCAGTATGGAGTAAGGCTCATAATTCCTCTCTTACTTTGCCGAAATCCTACTTGTGAGAAGCTGAGAGATTGCAAATGTCAAGCATGGTACCCAGGAGGACAATCTACCAGTCAATGCTGAAATGATTTGAACTAGTGAACTCTTGTTAAAACTGTTAATTGCTTTTTTAAAAACACTTAATGGAAATTGCCACATTTAAGTAGTCCATAAAACTGTGATGACAGTAGCTTTAATCAGGTGTCATGAAAACACATACATTATAAGCTACCTGGCCTGATAACTGACGGTGGAAATCGGTCACGACAGCCTGGTGTTTGCAGTCCTCTCTGGAAGAGAAGAATCATTTATTTATTTTACCTATGAGGAGACTCTTTAAAATGCACCTTTATATGAAATAAAGCTTATTGAAGAGGATGACCCCAGTAAACTCAGAAGTCTGTAGGGTAAGGTTGTGCTGCCTGGATTTGAATATTTCATACTGGAATATGCTAATTTGAATGGTGACCTTGCCGCAGACTCCAAATAACCACGGAGAGCTGAATGAAAGCCACTGTGCTGTGGTTTTACTGGTGCGTTTGGTTGATTCCAAAGGGGAAATGCTACAGGGAGGCAACTCTGGTGCTGGGCAGTGAAGTCCTATGTATTTGAGAATTATCAGCTAATAGTTACTCAGGACCAAATTTTAAAGAACACCAGATGCTTGTGACACATATTTTTTAAAAATATCGAATGAATTAACTTTAAATCCCACTGAAAGGTTAGATAGGCACTTAATGTATTTACTGTGAGATGTGTATTCGCGTCATCAGCTGTCTGCGGAAGCTGGCAGAGAATGGTGTAGGTGGAAATAACCACACCTCTTACCCGGATTGCCTATCAACACGTGGCCCACCGGAAAAGGTCTTTGGAAAGACAAGAAGATAGGAGCGAGCATTTGGTGAAGGTGTTCACGTGTGAGAGGAACATTTAGGTTCTGCGTATCCAGTTCAAATTCCAATTTTTAATGACGATGATCTGAAGCCTTCTTAGAGCCTGACGGCAGTGTGCATGCTGGCCTCGCTTCACTTCCCCATCAAAGGTGTTCCTCTCCTCAGGTCTTCTGGAAAAGGTGTCATTAATTACTGTGCTTATCAGCAGTCTCAGAAGAGGGTCTGAAAATAGAAGCGGCCCGATGAAGTGACATACTTTCCAACCCTTTGCAGTGGACCCTTTTAGGTCACACTGTCTTAGTAGGGCACTGCGTTAAATGTTAGAAACCTGTTCTTTTGTTCCCGGTGGTGTTTACTGTCCATCCCCTCGCACCTTTCCTGCACATATCATACTGACATATTTTATTGTACACTTACAAAAATAATTCCGTAGTCACTGTCAACTTGTTTTCTCTTGTGATGCTGAGACAAAGGTTGAGTGGAGCTATGGTAGCAGTGGTATTGCCAGAATGGGCTATTTCAACAGTTTGGTGACAAAAATTGACATAAAAACGCTAAAATTCAGCAAGCTCAACGTTTGCATCGTGCAGAGCTTTTACAGTACTATGATGATTTTTTTTTCATTCTTAAAAGTTTTATACTGGCTTTTACCACAGGTTATTTGAGGAAACTTCAGGATATAACCTTGGATTCAAGTGACCTCCCTAAAAGGCTTCACAGAAATTCTTCCCCTTCTTTTGGGGTAAAAGTTCGCTTTGTTAAACCAATTTAATTTGATGTCAGTGCTGATTTTGAGCAGAGCTTTGGAAGCATACGGAGGTGCAGGTGGTCCCTCTTTCTAATGATGGGGTGTTTTCAAGATCCAAAGCCTTACTGAATTTCCTGAAGTGAGTGTCGATATTCATCGGATCTCAGGAGGTTTATTTCATAGGGAAGATTTCTTTGACAGCCAGTGCATTCTCAATTTGAAGTTGTCCTTGGTCAGAGCACTTAGGTAGTTTTAGATTAATGACATATCCAGCTTCACACTGAGAAGAGGGACTCTGTTCACTCTTTGAGTTGGCAAACTGTATGAATAAAACCGTAGAAACTTAGAATTTTAAAAAATGATAAGTATTTTTGCTTTTTTTATTTTCTGTTCAAAACTGGTTTTGGAAAACAGTATTGGAGAATGGATCCATTTTCAGAGGTCTGAACACTGTCACTTTGTGAAAGCCTGTGTTTGTCCATCTCCATGAGAAATTATTTCTTGTTTTGCCGTTTACTGAGGGTTTGAAAAAGGGTTTATGGTGCTGATACAGCAAAATATTTCATGGGCTGTCAGAGAGAGGTGTGTGCTAAAGTGTCTTGTGCTGAAGCAGATTTGGAGATGATTGATACAGGTTACCAGTTAATGTTGGTTTGAACCTTTGCTGCCAATGACCTGAACTTTCCCAGAGCTGCTGTGCAGCAGCTCCTTGCCTCTTTGAAGTCATGAAAGCACATAAATAAAAGTAAATATAAAGTAGTAGGTCTTTATTACACTTATGTGATATTTTTAAAAACCTTGTTTACCTGAGATCCTGACATTTTCTACCATTATCATTACTTTTTAAAATAGAAACCCTAAGTAGTGCAGACAGATTACCAGAAGAGCTAAAGGTAATTTAAAGCAGAAAATTTACGGTGGAACTTGAAAATCACTTTTTTTTTTTTTGAGGCAGCTGTTCTAAATGATATGTTCTTAGTCTTCCTTCTCCAAAGGGAAATTTTGTCTGTTCCACTCAAGGCAGTAAATAAAGTTGAAAAAACCAGCATGAAAACATCACTGAATTATTAATTTTCCAGAAACACTGTCTCAGAAGAAAAAACCTCTTCAGAATGGTATTGGAATGTAAAATACTGATTATTCACCAAACGCATAAGAATGTGCACAGGCAAGTAATGCAGCTGGGCCCACAAACCTGAGATCAATGAGACTTGAACCTGATTTTAAAGACTGCTTTTTCTTTTAATAAGTAAACTAGTGATTTTTTAAAAATAAAATAGATCTAGCTCACGGTATTCTTTCATTATAATTAAAATGGGGAATACCTGTGCTGTGAAATCAATCTGCTGTAAGGTGTAGTGATGTATATGCTTTAGTTTTGATATGAAAAGGAAAAAGTTTCTATTGTGGTGCTTGGCCGAAAGATTTAAGGTACATAACACAATCAGGAACATAACACAAGCCTTGTGAGTCCCAGTCCCTGTTTCTGCAACCACCTATGCTTTAACTTTGGGGATCTTTAAAGGTACAGAAGAAAGGTGAAATATTAACAGTGGATCATTTACTGTGTCCTAACAGTTCAATCTTCAGTGCTGGAAAGTCAATATTATATTAACTTCAAAATAGTCTCTACTTAAGTTCTCCAAAATGATGGAAATTCAGTGGCCCTAGTTTTCTAGCTGTGCATTTGGCTGCTTATGAAACATCATATAAAAATGATGTTTTGGTCAGAAATCATTGCCCCTGTTCTGCCAGAGGCAGCAGGTATATGTTACATCAGATTTGGTTTCAGAATAGAGTTCACTACAAAGTACATCGTATAAATTAAAGTAATATTGATGTAAGGTAGGGAGGTTAGAAGCAGTGCTTGATGATTCCTATTGGAAATTCCTTGAATATTTCTCAAATGGAGTATTGGCAATAACTCCTGAACGTCTGTCAACAGATGACTTCTCAGAGGGTGTTTGTTTCTGGTCCTGCCTGCAGTGGAAGTTCATTACCCGACACAGAGATTATTTCATCTCCATTCTTCCTGTTGCACCGAGGCTGCCTAAGTGGCAGCTATCTGTTGTATTTTAACACCTGGATTAACAAAGACCTTTGTCTACCATATATAGAAGATATAAGAGGATTTCAGCTTTTATAAACTAAATCTATTTTACAGGATGGTAACAGATGAAGCTGCATTACGCTTCCTGCTAATAAAATACAGACAATTTTCACCAAGAGCTTCAGGGGCTTCCCTCCAGCCCTTGTTCCCCTCCTGTTAAGCAGTCTGGGAGTTTACCAAGGGAGCTGGAAAATCTGAAAGAGTTTGATCCCCAAACTGCTGAACCCCAAACCAATGAAATAATTCTGTAGAAAAAAAGTTGTATCTGCCCATTTGTACCTACATGGCAGATATGTACATGGTGGTTTTGTTTAAATGCAGTGGGTTTTAGAATCACAGAATGGGTTGGGTGGGAAGGGACCATTAGAGACCATCCAGTCCAACCCCTCTGCAAGGAGCAGCAACATCTCCAACCAGATCAGGTTGCCCCATCCAACCTGGCCTGGAATGTTTCCAGGGATGGGGCATCCACCACCTCTCTGGGCAACCTGGGACAGTGCTCCACCACCCTCATGGTAAAAAATGTTTTTTTCCTTATGTCCAGTTTGAATCTATCTCCCTCTGTTGTGAAACCATGACCTCTCGTCCTGTCACACCAGGCCCTGCTGAAGAGTCTCTCCCCACCTTTCCTGCAGCCCCCTTTGGGCACTGGGAGCCGCTCTCAGCTCTCCCCGGAGCCTCCTCTTCTCCAGGCTGAACAGCCCCAGCTCTCTCAGCCTGTCCTCACAGGAGAGGTGCTCCAGCCCTCTGATCATCTGCGTGGCCTCCTCTGGACCCTCTCCAACTGGTGCATGTCCTTCTGATGTTGTGGGCTCCCCTGTGGATGCAGTGCTGCAGGTGGTGTCTGCTGAGAACAGAGCAGAAGCGTAGATGTGTGTGATTCGCAGTCTGCATTTCTGAAGGCTGATGTCTAGTTCATATCTGATTCCAGTATTTGTACAGTGGACAGGAATCTTTCAAGGGCTTGTCTACTTTATGTTCATCTGGGATGGAGCGAGTGTGCCACGTGAAATAATACGTCAGCTCACGAGCTGCATATACAGCAGGGAGAGGCGAGCTCATGTTGGTTTTATCACCAGACCTTGAACCAGCCTTGTTCTGCTGCCAGGTCCCTGAACACCTCCTTCCAGTGTGGCTGCAATTCACTTTTCTGGAATTGTTGGGTGTTGGTGTATATTTGTGTGTCTTTTCAGACTCTTGTGAGGGGACTGGTTGCTTCACAAATGGGAGGGATGCAGCTGGTGCAGCTGGGAAGCTTTTGCATTTTGGGCCCTTCCTGGGGAGCTCAGGGCAGGACGTGAGCTCCACCAACATGAGCAAAAATTTTGTGATTTGTGCTTTCTGGGGCATACTGACCTGTTCTGGCTTCCTCTGGCCTGTCTCATCATTGCTGCTGTGTGGCACATTGATTTTTGTGCATTTTCTTGACAGCGCGGAAGCCTCAGTCCTCCTCTGTACCGCGCGAAGTGGCATGGCGTGTCCCGCTGGCTGGACCGCGGTGGTGGGCATTGGTTGCTCAGGGTGGAGAGAGCAAAAGATGCCAGCAGCATTCTTTCTTTTCCTGCTCAGCTGCTGAGCTCTCTAGGCAAAAGGATGGCTTCTTCCAGCCTCTGCTTCAGGGAAGTGGTTTTAATGAGCGTCATGCACACTGTGCTCCTTTGTGCGTGGAGTGGTGATGTCTCAGAAACGTACGTTGAAGAGGTTTAGGAAATTTATGAACTCGACTTACCCACAGTGGACTTAGTGGGATATGTAATTCCTTTTACTGTTACCGTTTGCAAAATGACTGCTTGAAGTCACAGCATTTTCTTAAACCTCTAAAAGCCGTCTGTTCATCACCTTCTCTTGCTGGTAACGGCTACAGTGTTGGACAGCACTGTTACCACAAACTGTTGTGGGTTTGTTTTTGTTTTTTTTTTTTTTTTTCATCTTCTCTCACCATGTCTCCAATAGCTGGTCTGCTGTGACTAGGAAGATTTTTTTGGACTCTCCCATGCCTCTCGTTTCCTTGGCAGAGTGATACTCCTAGGTTGCTGCTTTGCAAGACGATACGACTCATGCTTTGAAACGAGCTGCTGCGTTGTCTCGTGTGCTCTAGAGGAGCTAACTTGTTGTGTTAGTGCTCTTCGCATCCTTATGACAGCTTGTCAGAGAAGAGAAGTTTTGCTTTATTTTCTTTTCCTTTCATCGTTGTTGACTAATTAGTAGCCAAACAGACAGCATTTGTTTCTGTTGTCAAACTGGTAGTAATTTTAAGAGTTGGATGCAACCCAGAGCTCTGGAACCAAATAGTGAACTTTGGGTATGGTCAGATGAAGACGTGACTTGGAGTGCTGGCTGGGTACGTCCAAAGCAGGACCTGAGTGGGAAATCTCCCATCCATGGTGAAGGTTTTTACGTTTTGGACTATCTCACAACAGTCATGATTAGTTTTGAAATGCCATTTTACAGTTCATGATAAAGAATTTACGCTGTCATGCTCTAGAATTGGGGGGGCTGGGACTGAGGAGAAATTTGTGACCAGACTGATCTCCTTCATCTGTTTAAACAAGAAGCAACGTGGTGAAGCAGACTGCTTTTGATCCAAGCCCTGTCAAAGGGGATCAGAACTGAAGCCCCTGAGTAGAGGTGTTATCTCCCAAAGATGAATGGCTGTCAGACAGTGCGTTTAAGCTCCGTGTGACTTTCTGGCTGACAGATCAGCTGTGTATTTTGCGTGTTTGTTTGTACCTGGCTGTGAACGGGAAGGCTGTTCTCGACCAAGGGACGTATTTGTCCAAAGGAGTTGAACAATCATGTATTTGTGTCATTTGGAGGGTAACTGGTGCCCTATCTTTTTCAACTGGTGATTAATCGCACAGAGCTATAGGTGACATGCAGCCATTTTTCATACCTAACGTGATTTCGGATAGGAAGACGTGTGGCACTCCGCGTCCTGCGACTCCCGGACAAAGCAGCGATGGAGAGCAGACCTTCTTGCTGGCGGGTTTCCCGAACCACCTCGCCTCATGCGAGGAGACTCCATCACCTTCCCGCAGTGGGACCAGATGTCCCAATGCAGAATGTAATATTGCAAAAGAGGGAAAAAAATCAGGTAAAAAGCTCCGAGAACTAATCTCTGTTTTGTCAAACAGTTGGAGAGCTCCTGGCCATGGCGTCTCAAACCTGACAAATTTACCCCGAAGTCACTGATTTTACATTCCATTTGGCAGTGGAAAATCTTCCAAAGCATTCAAATTGTGCTTTCCTTCATCAGCTCCGTTGGGAGATAAAATAACTCAGAGTAAGGGATTACTGTGTTTCACTCAGGCCTGGGAACCATTAGCCATTTTGCTACAAAATTCCTTTTTTTCAAGCTTTTCTTGTCTTGCTCCCTCCTGGCTGTGTTTGCACAGCACTGGCATGTGTCTGCTCCTAGTTTGATGAAGACTAGCCATCTTTGGGAGACTTGTTTAGAGTCAGACCCTTGCTATATAATTCTCATTAATGTTAAGAGAAAAGTAGTTGGGAATTTCATCTCTGTACGTTGAGCTGATTATCCATCCCAGGCTGCTACCTTGGTGACAGGCTTAGACCCCGCAGCCTTAATGTGCATGTGTTTCAAACACGGCTCTCCCACAAGGTAGCAAGCAAAGTGTGCTTCCTATGCATTATTTATGGAATTGAAAATGCATTCTCTTAAAAATTATTGTGGACTGTGCACTTCTTCGCGATGCAGCTAGAAACACGGAGATCCCTGACATTTGGAAGGACCTGGGGTGGGCACTTGCACAGCCTTACACCCTACACAGCCTGTTATAATTCACCGTGAGGGTCTGTGAAGCCTCTTTAGGAGCTTATGGAAAACAATTAATAGTTTGTTTGTTGGAGTTTGACTTTCAGTGAAGGAAGATTAAAAAATAGCTGAGCAAAAATACGTATGCAGCATAGCAATTCTAAAAAAAGGTGCACATTTGCCTTAAAAACCGTGTTGTTCCCACATGGTAACTGGAGCACAGCGACTTTGGTCGTTCCTTACACCCTTTTTCATAATGGGGTCCATCTACCCGTTATCATTTGTACACATCAAAAAGCCAGAACCAGGTGGACCCTTTCTTTTTTTTAATTTTATTTTTATTTTGATGACATTTTTGCTCATCCAAGCAGTCTGTTGTTTTCTGTGGCTTTACACACCAGTATGCATGGGCGGTCACCAGTATCCCTCCTACCGCTCTCAACTGTGCGGAGTCAGGTGAATTATGGTGCCGTATGGTCTTCTCTGCTGTGAGGAGCTATTAATGCTTTGACTCAACTGACTTCTTGATTAGCCTGAAAATGTTGAGAGCCAAGCCTTAGACTGTGCAATGGCTAATGTATGTTTAAGCTCCAACAAAGACATATTTATATTTGTACTAGCAAATTTAGAACCTGTTCCCATGCCTGCTGCAGCCATCAGGAGGAGTTTCAGGTGTTGATCTACTGGCAAATATATTTGTTCATTAACGATATGCATCACCTATAAGGCAGGAGAATGAGTTATATAAATTGCTGACAATCTCCAGCCAGCATTTCCAAGTGGTCTTATTTTACCCTGGGTGTTTTAGCCCTGCCTACTCAGATGCGTGCCTGGAGTGTGCTGTGGAGAGCCGACAGATAATGTACACAGCAGGTTTATTATTTCCAGGTAACAAAGACGGATGCATCAGCACATTGGAGACATTAAAAAGTGTGGTCTCTCTGTGGCTTTTAATGAGGGTTTGCAGGAGTTCCAGGGGTCTACAAAAACATACCTAGATTTTTCTCCTACTTTCTTGCAGGGTCCAAAGCAAAAGGAGGAATTTGCTGTGTGTGTGTTTTGAGGATACCGTATTTAGGGTAGTCACAGTTTTTCCCCGGTTTCTCACACGCACCCAAACATGGAGCTAGGTAAGCTCTTTAGCTACGCATCATCCCTGTGTTGGTGCCTGAAAGAGGTTAAACTCCCTGTGTCCGTGCTTAGCAGCTGAAATCAGTCATAGGTGTGCTCTCCAAAGACGACTACTCTGCCTGGGTTTGGTTTGGTTCCCAGGACTGTGGAAGCTTGCACAAACATTCTTTTAGATATGACAGTGAATCGGCTTCAGTTGTTTATTTTCTTTCTACTTTTATTATCTATAAATGTACTAGCCCATAGGTTTACTGCCTGTAGTTAGCATTGAGATAGGAGGATTGAAAAATGTTTCCAGAAGGAACATTTTGGGTGGGTAATTGTGACTGTTCACCCTAGAAGTCTGACTCTCAGATTGTCTTTTCCAGTTAAGGAGCAGATAACACTGTGTGGCTTAAGTCTTACCAAATCCGCTCAGGTATCTTTTACAATCAAATACTTGGAAACATCTCGCAGGCTAGGAAGTATTCACAGAAAGTATTTAATGGCTAATCTCAGGTAATACTCAGTGTCTGCTGTGATAAAGTCAAGACACTCATGAATTGTTCACAGACAATTTACAGAAAGAAGAGCAAATGATGTACATGAGATGTTCCTCGCCTATCACTCAGCTCTAGCTACATCTGGAGGCAAGTCTGAGGTAGTATTTCACTTTATTTTCACACCCACAAGGTCTAATGGACTGCAGCATGCGCACGTTTACGGTTCCCCTCTCTCATTGGATAAATTACCACCGTATCTTCCAAAAGTGGTGCGTGGTGGGGCTTCAGTCCCCTGAGAAATGGTAGCTCTGAGCTGCCCTTTGTGTCTCAGTGACTTTCGCGTTCCCCCTCTGGTAGCACCGTTTGTTTTGGGACATCTGCTCCCCTGTGGGAAGGTGGCAGCAGGTGACAACGTGAGATCAGTTAATGATTCTAAGTATGTTCAGGCAATCTGCCAGTCTGAGCACTCAGCTCTTCTTTTTTTAACTTGTCAGAAAATCAAAGTAAAAATATTTTAGTGAAGAAGCTCATCTAGAAAAACAGCACATTAATTATGGAAGGCAGTTTCTTGGCTATCAGTTGCTGTCCTGCACAGAATAACTTTGAGATTTCTATTTTTGCTGTGAGAAGTCTGGAGCTGCTGGCTTTGGTTCTCGTGGTTTGTTACCACTACAACCGCTCAGTAAAATCTCTAACAAAGGATTTCTGGAGGCTATAGGCTAGAACTGCAGTTTTCTCCTTATTCTTTCCCCTTACTGAATAAAATTTCACTCCATCAGGTCAAATTTTCAACTGTTATCACAGAGTTTCATGTCCAAAAGCCTGATAGGGTTTATAAGCAGCTACAAGTGCCAGTGGCTAGAAGCAAGGCATCCCTAGCATGCGATTGATGTTTTGTAATATAGGGCAGGAGAGTTGGCAGCATTTCAGAATTAAGGCCACCATTTATAGGTTGTATGCCAAGATGCATTAAAAATACACAAATCCATAGAAAAAAAGAATTTGGGAGGTTTAAAAATCAAGTCCTTTGGATAAATTATCGTGATAGCATTGGATCTGTGTTTGCTGAGTAAGGGTCTCTCTGTAAGCTAGGGCTCGATGCACGTAGCACGTGCCTCAGCACTTCGGCAGAATCTCTGCAGAAGTTTAAATGTACTGAAAGTAAGCGTGCAGCTAGAAGCTATGGCAGAGGGGGAGTGGGGAAAGGGGCTTACTTGATGTTGTTTAGTCTTCAGTGTTTACTTTTTAAGCCTTGAACTCAAGTCAATCAGCAAAATAACAAATCCTCCTTCACTCCAAGCCAGCCCTTTCCCAATTACTACAAGTGGAAGGTTTTACCCTGAAAGAGGAAGAAAGACCCTGCAACGCCCCCAAAAATATAGTGGTCTGCTCTCAATTATACTTGAAAAGAGCTTGAGGATCCCAGTGATGGATGACAGTATACAAATCTCAAGTAGCTTTGCTTACTGTGTTCTATGATATGATATAGGAGAGATAATTCTTACCCAGTGTCTTTTAAAGGAAATCCTGAGGGTGAATCAATTACTTTTCTTTTCTGAATCAATAGAGATGGGATGGATTGCGGTTACTTTGTGCTTCAGCAAGTGCTGAAGCACAAAGGATGGCTGTTGATGATAACCACTGCAAAGAATACTGTGCCATTTTTTTTTTCTCTTTCTTCTTTTAAGGACACTACAATCCCCTTAGTTCACACACTTCATCATTCCTAGTCACAGTCTTTTCTCAACTAAGATTTAAGAGCAGGAGGAGGAAATAAGCTCTCAAAACGTACAAAGTACGCACTGAAACATGGCTTGTAGTCCTAATGACAGCACTTCCCGTTCCTGAGACTCTCCAAACCCTTGACACTTGCGAATTTTGCCTCAAGAACTTTTAGATTTAGGAGCTGAAGAAATGGAGATGCGTTATGGGCTGACACTGTGGTGCTAGCTAAGGTTAAATCAAGTAGTTGAGGCTCAGTCAAGGCTAAAAAGACAGATTTCCTCTTTTCTCTGATTCTGAAGCAAATACCTTTGTGCTTTTTGTAAGATGCTTCCGTGTATCCAGCCAGTTCACTATTGTTCAAAAAAAAGGTAAAATACTGCTATATGTTAGACTTGATATTTTAAAATTATGTTTGATAACTTCTTGCCGTTATAATAATTTTACTCTCAAAAGAGAATTGATACGTGTGTATAATATGATTTGACAAGTCTCTATTGTAAGAACTTCCGGAGTGCAACCAGTACGCTAACTGAGAGTGGCATGAAATGGTAACAACACAAAATGAAGCAGGGTCTGTGGTTTTAAGTTTTCATAAAAGGTATCCTAAGACAATTGAGGTAGCACTTTCTTTTTTCCTATTTGGATTTTTCCAGAGATCCCAATGTATCTGAGAGGCCTGTGTAGGTCACGCTACTTAGGTGTATTGTCAGACTAATATCTAAAGAATATGGGGAGACAGGAAAGTGGTAACTAGATGAAAAAGGAAGGCTTCTTAAGCTCCTGCCTTTCTTGCCTGATACTGCGGTCCCAGGAGGGCTAAGGCAGTCTGGGGCCACGGAGAACTGCAGTTGCTTTTTCTCTCTAGTCACCTTGATCAGGATCCACTTTCCTTTTCAGAAGCTGAGAGGAAAGTAAAGACACTGGAGAGACGGTGAGGGGTCTGACCACATACTGGCTCTGCTGGCTGCTGTTTTGTGGGAGGAGGAAGGCTGTATCTTACTACAGAGATGAATTTATTTGTAAGAGGGTCCTGTTCTGTTGCAGGCATTTCTTTATATTTTGTGGCTTGCACAGCAACGAACTGAAAAGGAAGAGAGTTAAAAAAAGATGATGATTAAAAAATACCTTTCTAATAAGGAAGAAAGAAAATTATACAAGCAGATGGGGAAAAGTTAGAAGTGTGCGCAGGAGACTTTGATATGGCTTCACTGTTGTTTCTCTAGAAGAGTTTGCATTGCACCACCTGAAAACTCAGTAAAAGCGGTACGTGGAGAACAGAGGAGTTACACAGGGCACCGCACAAAAGCCATGTTCAAATTGCAGAAGTGCTGGTTGGGAGGGAAGTCTGGAGGTTTTGAGTCTGACCTCCTGCTTGAAGTGATCACAACCAGTAGCTAGGTCAGCTGTGACTTGGAAAAGCCAGGTCTCAAAATCCCCTGAGGGGGGATTGTAGTGTGTGCCCATGCTGCTTTCTCAAATGACTGGTCTGAACCTTCCCACCTTTTTTGTAACTCACTGACCCATCTTGATAGCCGTTTCGTGGATCTTTGAGAGCTTCCAAGCATCACTCCTGAATAGGAAGGTCCAAAAGTGAACACAAGGTTCCAGGTGTGCTTCTCCTAGTGCCAAGCAGAGGGAAGTAGTAACTCCCCAGACACCTGATGTAGCCCACTTTGTGGTTGCCCTTACTTGTGGTCGGTGTCAGCTATTGGTTTCTACTCAATTTGCTGCCCACTACAACCTTCAGGTCTTTTTCACCCAGCTGATTCCCAGCCCGTGCTTGTGTGTGGGATTAGTCTGTTGCGGCTGCCAAACTTCGCAGTTCTCTTTGTTGAGCATCTTGAGGTTTCTGTTGAGTCAGTCTTCAAGTTTATCAAAGCCCCTCTGGATTGAACCTCTGCTCTTTTTGTTGACCCCTCCTCTTAATTTAGTACCATCCACACGTTTGCTGAGGATGCGTGTCCGATAATCACTTGGTTTTTTTCAGAGGTCTTTAATGAGTGAGGCATTATGAATGTCTTAGCTTGCAATTTAAAATAGATTCAAGAAATACCAGTGACATTTTGTCTGGGAGCTGGAGAGGTAATATTCCCTCTGTGCGAAGACCCGTTTTCTGCCTTGGACTATAGCATTCATCTACAGGTAGTTCAATAATAGAAACTGGCTAACAAATTAGGTGGAATTCAGGAAAGAAAGATGATTGTGTCTGAAAGTGAATTTTCTGGGTGAATAACAAAATAGTTTTGATGTCTTTCATTTTGATTGAAGACCAACCAGCTTAAAAGGGGCAACTACCAACACAAGTGTTTCAAGGATATTTAAGGTACAGGAAGGGCTTTTTATAGAAGTTGTGTACCTGTTAACTCCCAGGAGGGGCAGAAATGAACCCTGTCACTAAAAGCTGGGTCCTAGATCTGCTGCGGTACCTGAGGAAAGTAGCGACGGGTGCAGCGGCACCGGAGGGGTGTTTTGTCGGTTTGAGATGAACCATGTTTGAGTGCCAGCGCGGGCCTCTGAAACCTTGAAGATCACCTTAATTGCTTAAGGTAAAAATTAAATCTGTGCTATGACTCTGCCTCCATGCACTTTCAGAAGAGACAGAAAGAGCACTGCATTTCTCCTGAGGTATTTCTGATTTGCTGGGAGGGATCCCTTTAGAGAGGAGATCCTGCCAGCTTTCTTTTATGTTGTTTTTCCACTGAGTTATTCCCCTTGGTTTCTCCTTGCATTCTTGGAGGAGAGAGAAGCAGCTTTTGTACCTTCAGGGTGTAAAATCTGGCTCAGTTGGGGTGAATGGAAATTTTTCTCTGACTTAAAGGCGATCAGAATTTCACCCTTAGAATCTGCTTAGGAAAACCAGAGGATTTAATCTGAAGCATTGTACATTATGATGATCATACATAAAAGAACAACATTAACCCCAGTGCCACATACAGAATTATTTCTGAGTGGAAATGAACAAAATTTTATAGAGTAGTATTATTTGCAAGTCCTCCTCAGTAAGAGAAAATATTACAGATGATGAAGAGAAATAAGAATTATGGCTTGAACTACTGAAAACCTCTTTTTGACACTGTCTCTTTAATTAGAAAAAATGAGCCTAACCAAGATGTATATCATCATTGATTTTTATAATAAGCTTTTAAAGCAAACATACGTGGTGTCACTGTGCTATTTTATAACATACACTGCTAACCATTTATTCTGTCGTATAACAGTTCACCAGCAGACGTATTTTATTATTTTTTCTGCGTAATAAAAAAGGATAAAATCAATACCTATTATATGGCATACCTTCAAGGTTAAAAAGTACTAAATCTTGATGCTAACATCTTTCCCTCTATGCATTAATTTAGGAGCAATATGCAATATAAATGCAGTACAAATACGTTCTCTAGCTATTTGGTTAAAACTAGATCCTAAGAGTAACAAAAGGTTTGGAAATTTGGAAACTAGCATCAAGATGCTGATGCCGGACCGTGTATTCACACAGATTGTTAAACATTGCAGGAAATCCAACTATGAAAAGCTGAGAAAGCTGGTCCGTGGGCCAGATGTGACTGGAAGGAAGGATACTGTGGTTTCATGTGTTTGGATGTAGGTTTTGATCCAACAAACTCATCTGGCCTGACAATCTCCTTTGTAAGGTCAGTACAAAAATGGAGTTGTTTTCCTTGGCTCTGTTGCTGGTGGTTGTTTAACAACAATTGCAGAGTACAGTTAATTTGATGATGAGGAGCATCACAACTGAGAAAGTGAAAATGGAAGTGTCAAAGCCATCAGAAGACTTGTCTTTACTAGGCTACAGCTAGGTTATTTGAACCCTTACGTGGGGAGCAATGTGATAATGTTGCAGCCTATTACTGTGCACTTTGCCAGTGCTTCAAGAGGAGATCAAAAAAAGAAAATCCAACACTTACGTCTTCTTATTATGAGTTCATTCAAGATCTAAAGTGATTGCAGTGGTAGTAAATTAAGAAGGACATGCTATTGCTCTTCTTTTATTAAGCAACTGAAGCTTTTGGGTTTCTGATGCGATGGTGAGTTTGTGGCAGGTGTGAAGCCAAGTGTACTTGTTGGTGATGTCACATGCACAAAGCGCGTGCTTGATGTGGATTTTGTTCAGTGTTAAAGTAGAAATCTTTTCTATTCATTACGGCTTTTTCACCACTCAGCAATTAATTGGGTACTGAGATACTTATAAATATGCAACTCCTGTTCCCTGCCTGTGAGCAGTCTTCTCCTGCGTGCACAGGGAACAGTTGCATAGAGTTAGCTAAGCAAAAGATGAAGCTCCCTGTTCGTAACAGCATCCTGAACGTGCAAAAAGCAGAGGATGCTACAAATGCTAATGAACAGTTTCAAATTTACGGAACAAAATTCTGCCCTTGGGTTGTAACTGCTGGCGGTTTACCTGGGTGCCATCCTGGTGAGGAACGTCATCCCTTGGCTTGTGCCGCTCACGGTGAAAGAAATTAACTTCCATGCTGAGGAGAAGAAGAAGGAGCCAACACTGAATACCTCTTCTCCTAAGAGTTTTCAGTTCCTATTTGCATCTGGATAATATACAGTGTAAAATTATTAAATCTGGGGTCTTTTCCTACTTGAGCTTGAGCTTTAGAGCTGCATTCAGCAACCTCAGGTAACAGCTTACACCTGGAGTCATCCTTTAGTTTACGTTCAGTAACAGCTCGAAAAGTTCTTTCACCAACTTACTTGCGTGGCTTCTTGTTAAAACTTGACTCCTCCCAGCTGACATTGCAGAACCTCCTAGAGCAGAATAGCCCATGTTTTCCAGAATATTTGTCAGCTGAAACACATCTTTTGAGAAGCGTGGTTGGACTTCTGTTGATAGGATGAGTTCACTGACGTTGCAGATTTTTTCAGTTTCTTGGACATTGGAGATTTCTAGTTGTGGCAAATGAGAAAATCTCTTTGGGGATCTCCACGCCAAGTTATCAAATCATCACTGATTTCTGAATTTCTTCAAATTATTCGCTTACTATTAACTATATCTCTTTCTGTTGACAAAATTTGAAGGAAAAATTCCACGGGCTATTTAGTTGTTTGCATTGTTGTTTTTTTTTTTTTGAGGGCAGCAGCTGCTTAGTGAACCAATTAATGCATCACAGGCACCTTCTTTTTTTTGTGCATTATACATTTACTGACCTTTATTTTTAGATGAATGTTTTCCAGATAAAACTTAGCTTTGTTTGGCCTTGGTTTAAAACATCTTGAGATAATTCAGCTTGCTTCTTGCAAAAATTGCAGCAGGTGCTAATAATAAAATAAAATTGATCAAGAAATACAGGCGCTTGGGGTTTTTAAAAAATAATTTGGTGAGGAAATAAAAGGCTAGCTGATAGATTAATGTCTTACATGCTAAGTTTAAGTTGGAGAGACATTTCACTGGCAAGCTGTAAGCTTCTGGATACAGAGGATTAGAGGGGAAATGCTCACGCAACCTTAGCAGCATTACAAACAGCAATGCCACAATGAACAGAGCAGCCTCATTGCAGCGATCTAAAGCCACTGCTGTTTTCTTTAAGGCAAACATTGTTTTTGTGCCCTATAGATAAATCCCATTTTAAGCTTTGATCAAAGCAAATACACTCACTTTGAGGCTTTGGGCAGATGTAAATTGCTTTGTTAGACACATGCATTTGCATACATTTGCAAGGAGACGGGGTCTACATGTAATGGTGCCTTTTATTTTTGATGGTGCGCTGAAATTCAAATAACCAGTGGTTTTCTGCCACTGAGAAGGCAGAAGTTTCTCTGCAAGGGAAATAAATCACACAAGTGAAGCGATGCGGAGGTACCCACGAAGCTCCAGCCTTTCCAGAGCTGTGAGAAGAGGTCACGCAGGGCTCTGAACATCAAGAGTTGTTTTATTTTATTTAATTTGCTGTTCCTTCTGATGAATGAATGTAAATGAAATACTTCCTAGAGAAGGACATTTCTCTTGTTTGGCCACTTCTGGAATGACTGTGCCAATAGCGTATGAAATGTGCGCATTGCCAAAATATCGGGTATCCGTCTTTGTTACAGATTTCCATTTTGTTTTCTTACATATTTCTCTGCTTAGTTTCCTGAATTAAATTGGATTAACTTTCTCTCTCTCCCAATTAATGCTGTTAACAGTAATAACAACTGTAATGTGTGAACATCTGTCGTTTTAGTACACAGTAAGCTTTTAGAAATACCAGATATGAATCTGTTGACATCTGTCTCTGTAGTGATTTTCCTAGCATTTTGTGGCTTAGACGACGATTTTTTCTTCCCTTTCTGGTTTCCTTTCATTATCAAGGTTTGTTAATTCTTCAGATGCCAGGGTTAGATAATTAAATACCCCTTTGTAATTACCGTGGTGCCTGTGGGTTTGAGACCTCTGGCTCATTAGGCGGTATGCTGTCCTTCTAGGATATTTGAGGGAAATACTTTCGTACTCATCAAAGATCTCTGTGGCAAATTAAGGTCACGGCTGTCTCTTTGACAGGCTGAAAGCTAAGGTTTAATTTTTTTATTTTTTTTATTTTTCATTAGTTACCACTAGGGCAGTTCATATCAGAAGAAGCTTTCTAAATCCAAATATTGAACAGCCAAATATTCTTCGTAACTTCTGTGCTTTTAGCAGCAAGCATGTTGCCCTTATGAATTACCCACGACTTCTTTGCTGTTGTGAATAGAGAGGTTTTGTGGGGCTGCCTGCGCTTTAGTGCGCTCAAAGCTGAAGATGAGCCTTACAACATCTTTCATTTCTACCCTGTCACAGCTCTTCACCGTTCTCCAAAGTTTTTTATTATGACTGAAGAAAAAAATTGGAGCAAACTTCCCCTTATAATCCTGTGAAAGTGTTGGCTGTCAACTGCAGGTGAAAAGTATGAAAATCACGCTGGAGTTGTCCTTCACTCCATTGCTTGTCCCAGAGATTTGTGTTGATTTTTTGATATCTATTTAGACATCTTTCCATCCCCATCTTCACTGTGTTCAAGCAGGTCTTGGGAATGCGATGAGGCTGGGTTTGCTGGTGAGCGTTCGGACTACAATATGTGAGCTACTGGTTTGGTTCATCGTTGCACTTTTGTTCTGTAAGATTTGGTATGATTTGCTGTCTCTTCACTAGAACAGGAAGGAGAATACTTCACTGTTACAGAAGGACTATAAAAAGTCTGAATACTGAAAGGGCAGGTGATGCAGAATTGCTTGCTTAATGGAAAACAAGCAAATGGAGCTGATGAACTCGAATGTGAAAACCCTGGAGATGCACTAAGAAGGGGAAATGTGAGATGGATATGGCTGATTTACAAAGCAAACCTGTTTGTAATCTTCAGAATACTTGGAAAAGATAAAAAAATCATTTCCAAACAGAAGGGTGGGGTGGTGGGGGTGCAGGTGTAGCAGATGAAATGTCCCTGTCCTCACCCATGGTAGCTTGTCTCCTCTGCAGTGCCTGGAAAGAATCTGGAGGGTAGATTGAAGGTGAGCAGATCTGAGGCATCCAGAGAAAAACGTGGGTTGAACCTTGTTTAAAAACCCTACGGAGGCTCAGTTAATTTTTGTGTGAGACAGAAGCCAGCTTATGAGCAGCAGAATGTGCTCAGAAGGGAGCCCCAAGACGTTTTTCCCCACTGGAAAATTAATAGGGAGTAGCAGGCTGCTCTTCTGCTGGCTGGAGGCAAGCGATGGGAGGAAGGGCGTCCCAAAGCCTGCCGTCACAAGCCTACCAGCACGTAGGGGGAAGGGTGTCACCACCGATCTGCCAGATGGAGCATGTTAAAGGGCAGCCTGCTGAGCAGAGAAGGCAACAAGCTTGAAAAGCCAAGCGCATTGATGAGTGCACCATCTCCCCTAGGAAAAAATGAAGCCGCAGACAGGGTTTACGATTGCATCGCACTGATTCGTAGAGGCAGAGTTGGGGGAGCAGGTATTACTTTGATTTATTGGATCGTATTAGTAAACAACTGCATTTCATTGTGGCTTGAACCAAAATGGCAGCTCCCCAGCTTCAGAGCTGTGCATGAATCCGTGCTTGGAGCTTGGCCAGTTGAGCTGACAGTGAAATTCCCATCGACTAATGTGGAGCTCAGATTGGAGTCGATACATTGCAGGAGAGATGTCCTATGGGGCAGAGCACTCCAGCACCTGGGAATGTGGGCTACAGCGATGGAGAAGTACCTGAAGAACAAAGGAAATGCCATTGG
Organism: Tetrax tetrax; assembly: GCA_009806455.1. Classification (NCBI taxonomy): domain Eukaryota; kingdom Metazoa; phylum Chordata; class Aves; order Otidiformes; family Otididae; genus Tetrax; species Tetrax tetrax. The sequence continues at coordinate 87,774 of WHYT01017858.1, forward strand.
GCAAAGCTGCATCCAACTGTAAATCTCATGAAAAGCATTATAATCTCCTCTTCTTTTTGTGTCTCCATGATTTTTATTTTTTACCGCCCATGAATCCCATAACAGGTATCAGATTAAAAGAAAAGTGTCACATTATCAACTGTATTTCCAGAGTGCTGTGCGTCACGTGATCATCTCTGATGCATGGCTTGATCTGTGAACTTCTGTTTCCAAGAATTTGAAGTCTACAGGTATGATGGCTTTTGCTGACATGGAAGCTGAAGGCCATAAATAACACTCTAATTTGCAAAGTTTTCAGTTTATAGTGCTGTAGTGCATGGAACTATGAAGCAGATTTTCATAAATCTTCTCTTTTTATCTCGTCTGATGGTTTCTTTTTAGATGGTTTCTTACCCCGCCAGCAATTTTCCACTTTACCGGACAAATGAATGCGTATAGGCAGAACAGCCATGGCAGTTGAAAGGTTAATGTAGTGACATCAAAGTAAGTTTTGTTAAGTGAAGCTTTGATTTTCTCCGTTATTGGCTCTTTTGTATGAAGAAACTTAAATTTTACATACAGCACGTGAGCACAGACTGCTCATGAGCACGAACCGCGAGAGTACAGCAAAGAATATTCGTTTGTTGTTTTTCTATAGTTCCTTCCAGCTGAAGGTCACAATGAATGCATTAAATTTCAAGCATCTCTACCCTTACATGCCTGTTAAATATTACCAGTTTCTTATTATAAATAAATAAGAGACTGAAGCAGAGCGTTGCATATTTAAAGATGAGAGTAAATGTCTACGGCAGCCGTAGGAGGGGACGTTGGATATTTTACTTCCCAGTTTGGGCCCCTCCCTAAATGAGAATTTTTTCTTTCTAAGGCTGTTTCTGTGCAGATAGTGGGTGCTGCACTCTGTCAGCACCAAACAGATAAATAATCATCATCCAACAGATTCACGGTTGCACCTGACACACCAAATTTATTTGAGAAAACTTCTACTGCTGGCAAATAGCGATTCCACGTCTGCATGCCAATTATGGGATAACTCCCTTTTGTGAAGAAGAGAAAAGCTTATTGTTTTAAGGGGTTCTCAGAAAATTATACACCTGAAAGAGGTCACTCTCTGTTACGCTTGAGCAATTTCAGTTATCTTAAAAAACCCGTGTGTAAAAAAGAAAAAAGATCCTATAATTTTCTAAATTGCAAAAATAATTCTTCTCTTTTCTCATGTTCGTTCCACTTGGGTTAGCTGCTGTGTTACCAGTGCTACAAGAGTTGAAAGCTGTACCATACAGAGGCAAGTTTCAATTTTGGGTGAAACTGTGCAGTACTCGCATCGTTTCTTGTTCATGCAGTGCATGGGTTTGTCTCGAACACCTGCGATGTCGAAGGTTTCTTGGGCAGGTGAAGATGAAGAGCAGAGGAAGGATAAGCAAGAACTTGTAAAGGTTTCTAAATATTGAGAGGGTGACCCCTCTTTCAGTGACTGACGATGGATGATTAACTTTGAAGAAGTGTTTAAGGGAGAGAGAAAGCAGGAGCTCTGCACATGTTATAAATATAGGTGTGGGGTTTTTTTTTTTTTTTGTATTTTTGAAGAAATGCACTTGACTTTTACATCAGTAGCTTTGTTGAGGGATTTAATTTTGTCTTTTTGACACAGAGCAATACGAAAATAGAAAATCATTATTGGCACATACAGTATTTAACAATAAAATATAATGTTTTCCATGAGCTTCTTCAGGTAACAGTAGATAATAGATCCATTTCCATCCCTGATGAAGTAGTACTGGATATTATTTTTTACACTGGTTTTGGAAGAAGTTGTAGCATGTAGTGCTTCAGTGATGTGATTCCCTGTAAATGCAGATTTTGTCATGATATACTGCTCTGTTATGGGTCAGATTCCCTTCACCCTCTGTGTTGTGGCAGCTCCAGGTACATAACTTGGCATACGTGGGATTTATACTCACACCTTGTATCTTGCCCTGTGTGGAAATCCACTGGGTCGGTGTAAGCATATGTATAGCTGATGTTATGGAGATGTTATTCCACTTTTGCTACACCATTACTGTTTAAAAATGGTGACGTAGGGAGGGGAAAAAAAAAAGAGGAGACAAAAAAAAAGAGGGAGACAAAACCACAAGGATCCAAAATCCCATTGAAAGTCAATAAAGCTTTGGCTCAGGGGTTACTTATATCCTTTTGTAAATGTTATCCAGTTTTTCTGGGTGCAAAGTGCAGATTCTTGGTGGAAGGCTGGCTGAACACCGTGAGTCCTGAGGAGGAGGATGGGAAGAAGATAACAAGGCCACTGGGGAGGGACACGAGGCAATGGGAATTGTGTCAGGCGTAGCAGTGGTGGGTAAAGAGGCATGAAAAAGGAGGCGTGAGCAGGGTGGGCACCGAGGAAGGGGGAAGAAATGAGAGGGCTTAGGGGGGACGTAAGAGCTGTCAGGCACTTGGGAGCGCTGACTGGGGAGGAGAGGCCTGCCTGCCCTTTGCTGGCACTGGCGTTGTGGGAATAAGCTCGGCCGTTCGGCTCACACAGTTGTATTTCACATCTTTTCAAACTGCAAGGTTTTAAGGTGGCTGATATGTGCAGTCTCTAAAGCCAAGCTAGCGAGTCCTTCTGGGAAGGGGTGCTTGGTTGCACAGTGTGGGTCATGGTGTGCACTGCGTCGGGGCGTCCCCGACCAGGAGCCTGGGAGCGGCGGCTCCATCAGCCGGGGCTGTGCCAGACCAGTGCTTCTTGGGCTCTGCTGGGCTTGCTTCCACCTACCGTCAGGTGGTATTTTCATTATTTTCACATGGAGGAAGGTGGAATGTTGGAGAAGACAAAACAGAAGTTTGGCAAGATCCATATGAATTGGCAAAAATTACCTGCTAATCTGTGATTTTATTTAAAAAAAAAAAACACTCTGAATATATGCTTTTAAAATCCTTCATAGCAAAGAATTCAGCCAGGGATTTTATTATTGCATTAAACCCCCCACGATCGTTGAGTTTCATTTTACTGTAACTAATGAATTGTTTTAAGGCTGCACAGAGTTTCATGGTCAAAATGGAAGTGAGTTGAAGAAAACACAGCATAATTAAGAATTCTGCAATTTTACGTATCAGTTCCCTCATGATAATTGGCCTGCAACATGAAATATTTAAAAACACAATCAAATTCTGTCTGTATACACGAGGATATGTTTGTATCTGTATCTGTTAGCTCTACGCGAGGTATTAGTTGCTTGCAACTAATTAGTTGCTAGCTACTCGCAGCATCTGTATTTCAGATCCCGTGGGACTCCAAGGAATGTGACCTTATTTTAATGCTTTTCAGTGCTTTGAGAATCGCTCCTTTGTATCTGCTGCTGGGACGTGTTTTGTTGCTTTAATAACAGTAATGCTGAGCACTCTTTTTAGATTTAGATCCCAAGGACGTCTACATAACTAGACAAACATTATCTCTATTTTAAAATTGCATCTCTTGCTTTAGAGCTGGCCACTTAAAACCAGAGTGATCTGATTAATTATTGGGTGATGCTTGTGCAGTGCTTTCAATAAACTGTGCTGGAAGTGTCCAAGATGGGACTCTGCCCAGCTCCAGTGGCTTCCCTTGGCTCCCTTTACTCCGGTAGCTTCCCCCCACGCACCGATGGGCGTCTGACCCCGGGCACCGGGCTGCTTGAATGAGGGAGCACTGTGCTCCCACACAAACGCAATGGGAGAGGAGCTACTGGGAGTGCATCCATTTTCACACAGCGGTGACTTGCGATGGAGATTGTGATATCCGTCCAGACAAGGCCAGAGGAGAAATAACTGCTCTCTGCTTCTAAACAACTTGTGTTTCTGCGGGCGACTGACTTCACAGCAATCGTGTGATATTGGGGTTTTACTCTGCTTTCCCTAACGCTCTTCTGTCTGCAAGGCTGAAGAGAAATTTGAGCTTGAGATTTATTTCCACAATAAAGAATCACGTTGATGTTCTCCAGGCCCAGGGAAGTTTGACTGAAGATGTTCATTAGACTTTGTCTAGAATTTGGTATAATGCTTGGTGCGTAGTTCTTAAATACACTGAAGTTTGCCAAATCAGTACTTAGCTTGTATTTTTATGAGAATGTTGTTTGTCTTTAGTAGATGATGCAAGATTTTAATTAATGTATTTTTTTTTAATTCATCACTAGAGGCACATTAAAATTGGAGCTTGTTTGGTGGCTGTTTTCTCCGTGAAAGGCCATATTGTATAGGATGAAACACTGAGATCTTGCTACTTGTGTTCATTAAAGATCTCATGGCACTTCTGGCAGGAGCTACGTGGCTGGACTTCATGTCCTGGCTTGTACTCCAGTTTGCACTGGCCAAAGTCCAGTATGAGTAATTATATTCTGCATGCCTTAATTCCCCCAGTAATTTCAATTAGAGTTAGTATTGTTCTTTGTGCCTGATCCTAAAATGGTGCGTGGGGTTGCTGTGTGATTAAACCGTTCCGACATTCCATCCCAGAGGTAGGTAAAATGATCTTGGCTTCGCACTTTGTAAAGCGTTTCCTTGGGATGAATGGGCAAAATAAGCATAAAAGGTTATTACTGTTTATTTGTGACATATCGGTGGCAAGGTTTTCTGCTTGCTTGTTAGTCTTTTTTTTTTTTTTTTTTTTTTTTTTTTAATTTCAAAAGCTTTATAAAATTCTCCTGAGCTGTGGTTTCCTAGCTTTAAATAATTCAGGACTGAAAGCAGTGGTCCTTACTGGGGCAAAGCTCCTAATGGAAGTCATTTTTTTTCCCGGAGTGCTCAGACTCGACTCGGAAAAAAACAAGGACCCTTGATAGGAAACAAGCTTTATTAAAAAAAAACCCAAACAGTTAAAATACTAGTAACTATTCTTTTTATAAACAAATATCCTTCCAACAAGGGCAAAATCACGAGAGCTCATGTAGCCCTCAGATGCCTCTCTCCCTTCAAATGTTCAGTGGTTTTGAAGATGAGCAGAAGGCACAAGTGTTTGTCCCCCGAGGCTTAAGGGGTGAAAGCAGGGAGCTGTAAAATGGGGGTGAGTCTTTGGAAAACGTAGGAATTGCATGTTTTAACCTGTGAAAATAAGGGCTGATGTGAAGAATTCTCTTTTGACAAAATCTCAGCTGCACTCTCAAAATGCAGAGAGGATGATAATGGGTATGAGCTAAACAGAAGTTTATTTTCAAAGCGATGTTTCTTACAATTGGTAGAAGCCACACTTCAAACTCTGTGTTGCTGAATGTGGTACGTACTAGGGGAGACTGCTCCTGCAGAAGAGAACTATGCTTGGGCCAACGACAGTTTTTCTGAACATTCAGGTATATATCTATGTAAGACTTAAATTCCATTTTACTCACATTTCCAACTTTTAGGACTTATCTGTATTTGTTTGAAGAGAGGCAAAAGCATTTTGGATAAAGGGGGTTTTGTTTTTGTTCCTCCTTTTGATTTTTGGTCTGCTTTCTAGAGCCTTTTTTGAGTGTGGTCTTTAGTAAATCACAGTTTGGGTTCTGCACTTGCCCTAGAGGTACTCAAAGTGTGTTACCCCATGAAAGATGAACATAAAGCATTATCTGTGCTAATGGATAGTTGTGACAACTTTATTTTTGGAAGTGACTTATGCAGAGGGTGTGCTGTGATTTGCTGCTTGGTAGGTAATCTGCAGCATTGATTCTTAAAATGCCTGGATGTTTCTTAAAGAAAATAATCATGAGTGTAATTGACACTACAGCTGTAAAACACAAGATCTGTTCTCGAGTAAGTAGGTAGATGCTGAACAGGCTCAGGCTGGAGCCCATAAGTGGAAAATAATATATGATGGAGAATCTATTTCAGAAAGCATCTTAAAAAAAAAAAAGTAATTTCTGCATTATTCTTTCAGTTGATAACTATTTGTGGTATCTATCTCATTTGCCTGGTTTATGCCATCTGTTTTCTTTCCAAGTTTAGTATAATTATCTTAGTTACCCATCAGACTTTGAAAGTTTTAAACACTGCCTTGAAAGAGTGTGAAGGAAGTTGAAGTCATTGTTGCCTTTTAGCTTTGAATTCCACAGCTTCTAAGTATGGTATGTTGAAATAGCTGCTCTAAGAAAAAACACAACTACCACCTTGAAAAGTGAATTGAGTTAATAATGGTGTAGATAATAATCGAACTTCTGTATGCTGCAGATGTGAATTGTCAGAGGAAAAAGAAGATAAAGCAGTATATCATCAATAGGACTAGATCTTAGATTTTTTTTTTTTTTGCATAATTTGCATAGTAATGAAAGACAATTATACTCTTAGACTTCGTTGTAAGCTCATATGAATCACCTTCAAAATAATTTATAGTACATGGATGGAAAGAAAACCTGTGTAATTTTACTGATGTTTCAGCTTGGCCGTGTCAGCCTGACCTTCCATCACTGTCAATTGTTCCATTCAGACCAATCAATGAGAACATTATTAGTAACAGTAAGCGATCGCTTATGACAAATGACTGCGATGTGATTAAATTGTCAGTACAAATATACATAATTGCAGCTGTAGGTGCGAGGAAGTGGCCCAACGGCAGGAATGCTCAAATCTGTTCTGTAGAGTTAGGCATGTAAGGATTTCCAGAAACCAAGTGTGTGGAAAGGGTTGTAAACTGAAGACCAGGGATGAGGAGATGGTTTGTTGAAAAACCTGCATCGGAAACTTAAACGACAGAGAGTGCAGCAATAGCAACCTGCGCTCAATCAAAGTGTTTAATTTCTACTCCAAATTAAATTCAGGTCTGCTTCATGCCATTAATTGCATGTTCCCACTGCTGTAATGCAATTACGTTCACAGAGTAGCTTGCTTTCTTGGATCTATACTCAAGCTTTGAGCAACCTGCTGATCGAAAGCTCTCAAAAATGTCATCCATCCTGGGAGAAGGACGGAGCCTTTGCCTGAGCTGTGAGGAGGACGTGCAGTCGAAGGGTAACAGGCTCGTTCAGAGCAACCTTCAGAAAAAGGGATGAGTTTTTCAGCAGCTGACAAGGGAAGACCGCTTTCAGCAAGTGCTGTGTGCTGCTCACATCCTCCTTAGCTGGAAAGGGACTGCTGAGAAGAGGAGCCAGGGGCTCCAGAGGACAGAGCAAAGGAGAGGAAACAGGAAGGAGAGCCCTCGGCCTTGGTTTTTGTGCACATGTGTGGTAGAGAGTAGTGGATGTGGAAAACATTTGTGTGGAGAGGGGAAAATTATTAAAATAGCTGGAAATTTCATTTAAAACCTTCTTTGGTGTTTTTGATTGAGCTGTTGCACGTGGGTCTGGATCCAGTTTAGGATTTATTTTGGTTGCTCCTTGTGAACGAATGCTATTTCTGGTGTTTGTCTTGATCAGGATGCGTGCCAGCCCTCCTGCTGCTCAGCTTCTCACACTCTGCTGAGCTATGAGTATTGCTCATCTCTGGGAAGAGCTATGGGTTGTACCGAACCCTCCTACACTTGTCAGACAAAGTACTAGCCACCTTGGTTGCTGTTTTGTTTATTAAGAGCTGAAATAATGGGAGGCTCCTTCCTAAAACATAATAGTGCTCAGCACTACGGTAGCAGAGGCACGCTGTGCAAGGCGAGGATTTCCAAGGGATGGATGCACCAAATACAAGAGTTCCATCACTGATGATGAAGGACTGAGTTTTGGGGACAGCCAGATGAAACGGTGACACTAAAAACCAAGGGGCTCTGGTGAGAGGAAAGCAAGAGTAAATATTTGGGTTACATACTAGCTGGCAGAAGATGGTGTCTTCTCTTTCTATGTCCATAGAAGTAGGGCTTGTAAAGACATGGCATAGGTTAAAGGGACTTTGGAGTTCCTCATCAGATCATCTTCCTTGCTGGAATTATGTCTGAGATGATTTGATTTAGAAGGGATAACGTTTCTCTTTGGCACTAGTAAATATGACAAGTGCAAGCTCCTCACATGTTAACTAATCTGCCCCAAGAGCACCTGATGTCTCGTTCCATGGGGACTGAGAAGTTTCCATGAATGTACTTCACCGTAGTGCCACGGATTCATCTTGAGTTCCTGGGCCCGGGTTCAAGTCTTCTGCCTGTGCTTTTCCAGCCTTAGAAAGCAGACCCCCCAGTTAACACTGCTAGCTCCCCTTCTTCCAGTAGTGCAGCTATCGAACAGGAATGCAGGTGGCAATCTTTGGACCTTACCAGCTTTATTTTCATGTTAAACTTAATACTAAACTCCATCTTGCTCTACCTAGCTGTAGGTTTGGTGAAAACTGTTGTCTCTCCCATGCTTCCTTTGTGTTTGCCCAGCCCTCAGTGAGCTGTAGGGAGGAGGTACAAAGTTTTGGCATTGTTAGCCGTTATTTCTGAGGACTGTGGAAAGGAAAGTCAACGCAAGCATTCATCTGTGTTACCAACTACAGTTCATGTCAAAGAGATGACTGTTACATACATGACATATGTTGAGGCTGAATCTTTGCAGCGAGTTTTGCCGTAGTGAGGAAAACAACTAGGATAGAGATGGCCTTGCACATCAGATCAGACCAAGCCAGGAATTAATATGCCAAGAGTTGATGTTAACTTGATTGTTAAAGCACTGACTGCTTTATTGAATGTATTCAAACAGGTTAAAATCACCCCAAGCTCCTAAATATCGTGCACAAAAAGTGAAAAATGGGTTATTCACAGGCCCTTCTTCACTGGAAGCAGCAGCTTGCGTTGAACGAACTCAGCAGCCAGTGGCCACACTCTGGGCCAGAGAGGTGAAACAGTCTGGTGTGTGCTGGGCTGCTCTGGGCCCTCAGGAGACCCAAGCTCTGAGCTCTGGCCCTGGTGATGCCATTGATTTGCGATGTTGTTGGATGCAGCTTGGCTTCTTGCTGTCCCTGCTTTCCTGGCTCTGAGGAATAACCTCTGTCAAGAGCTTTGAAGTCTTTCCTGGCTGCAAGGGCTAATTATTGCATAATAATTTAATGAGTTATTCCAGTTGTTCCAGCTAATGGATACCCATGTAAGAATTTGAGACAGTATGTCACTTCTTGTTACTGATAAAAGAAAAAACCTTGAGTTTTTCAGTGTCACTAGCAAACAGTAGCTTAAAACAGGATTGCCAGCTGCTACGTGGTTTCCTGATGGCTGTAATATTACCAGGAGCTCAAAGCTGAAAAGTCAGTTTAAGAGATAAATATCTTTTTCTTACAGCCCACCTAATGCAGAACATGTTAATTAGTAAAACTGTTTGTCTTCTAACTTTTCCCTCCGCTCCACCTGGTTCCCATCCCCATCATCCGTGTGCGATTGAGAGGAGTTTGCCTGCGGTGCTGTTTAAGGGTCCCTCTCCGGGGATTTTGTCCAAAGCCAGGGCTGACTTTTGCTCCTGTGTTTCATGCACTCTCACTGTTGTCCCGGCTCCGCTCTGCTTTTCTACAAGCGCTGCTTCCTGCCATCACCTTTCCTTTTGCTACTTGAAACAAAAGAAAACAACCTGCCCTCCCCAAAGCCCCGGGTTTCACCAGCAGGTATCCTTCTCTGTTCCCTTTTCTTTGCCGTGTTTCACTCCAATTACACGGCAAATGTGGTTTCCCTTTGAAGTTCCCTTGCTGCTTGGCTTGGTATTGACTGTCCCCCATCGTTGTGTATCATCAGCAGATCTGACAAGTTCACAGCTGGTTTCTCCACTGCGGTCGCTGCTGATTAGAATCAAAAAGGGGCCTTATTGAACCTTCCCCCTCTACTTACCTGCTCCTACAGCCCGTGTGCTCATCGTTTCTTTTGGAGGGAGTCTCTTCCATGGCTTTGATTACTTCACCCCCAAAACAACTGGAGGAAGAGACGTCCTGTCCCTTAGTTTAACAGTTCTTGTAGGACAGACCCCCAGTCTCTGTCCTTCAGTGTGCTGTTAACTATAGACCTGGAAGTCCTGAAAGAAGTAAATCGTAGAGTTATAGAGTCATGGAATCGTTTGGGTGGGGAGGGAACTTTAAAGGCCATCCAGTCCAACTCCCCTGCAAGGAGCAGGGACATCTTCAGTAGATGATGTTCCCGTGTGGTAGAAAGCTAGAGTGAGCAAGGCACCCTGGAGTTAGGCAGGTGAATACGCACCTTAAATTTGCTTTGGGAAAAAATCAGAGTAATTTCAGCTCTGTAGGGTCTTTGAGGAAGACACATTGTCCTCATGGACCTTCCTCTGCTTGGCAGTTGACATTCAGCACCGGCACAAGAAATGCTAAAAAGGCTCAGGGCGAGAGACTTTATCCATTTTTCTGTATTTGAGTTTTTTAGTTACTTTGCTGAAAGTGTCCACAAGAGGCCAGTCTGCTGATGACTTGGGGATGCAAATGCTTCCCGGCGGGGAGCTAGAGCGAGACCCTCCAAACTCGGGTCAGACCTACGGTACAGTCTCACAGCAGGAAAAGCATCCGCTCCTTCCCTGAGCTGCACTGATGGCGAAGGCTCTCTAAATGATTTTTTTAAAGCCGCCGCTTTCCTATGCCATCTAGTCCTTTCCTCATTGTGTAGCTACTTTGTGGTTTTAATTAATATTATGATTATACAGCAGACATGCTTCTGGAGCGTCTGTTGCTGTGGCAGCTAGACACTTTAATTACAGAGATTAAAACACAAATCAAGGACAATACAGAGTTGTTATGATGATAATTACCGGATTTGAATATTTCTAGAAAATCGGCCTCTTGAGCCACGGAGGTTAATGTACGAACACGTGCCACGGGGTCTCTTCTGGAGACGTGCGTTGGGGTGGCTGGTTGGGACAGGGGAGGGAGAGATGTCACCTTCCTGAAGTGTTTGAGCTGTTGGAAGAATGGATACTTTTAGTCTAGGGGACGACAGATTTGCTTAGCCTGGGTCAAGACCCCAGTCTAGGGTTTCAATTGTTTTATTCTGTTATTGATTTAAAAGTATTTTTTGTTTAATCCTAAAGGAAATATTTTCTCATTTCCCACCAAAATGAGGAAGCATTTTTAGTATTTACTCAAAGCAACCTTGGAAATTCGTGTCATGTTTAAAATCTGAAATATTAATGTGAGAATTTTTACTTTTTTTGAACATGAGCTGTTCAATGGGTTGAAACAGTTTCATTTGTTTAATACAAGTTTGTGAATATTCTAGTCCATCTCTATATGCATTTCTGATTTTGAGGAGGTGAGGGAAGATTGCTTGAAATAACTGACCATAGAATTATGGCTTTAAAATCACTAATCTGGCTTTAAAATCACCATATAACTTGCAGATCCAGCCCAGGAGGCTTCCATAAGGTTTAAGAATACTCACCAGCCTCAGAGTAGGGCTAAAATTTTTTTCTTTCACAAAAAGAAATCTGTAGTTCAAGTTGTATATCGTTCTTGCCACCTTGTAAACACCTTCTTTGTTGGGACATGAGTGTACGTGTTCTTTCCGCTACGTTTTCTGCTTGCTTGCTTGCATGTTCACTTGCTACTTACACAGAAGGAACAGAACATGATCTCCCTTAATTCTCGGCCCACGGGTCTGTAACAAACCTGTTGTTACCTGGCCGTTCATAGCTGTCGGTGTGCTCATGCAGTGGTCACTGGGAAACGTAAATGCTGCTCCTCTGAAGGCAAAGGACCCTGATGCTTTGGTTGTACGCTCCCCGATTTCGGCACCGCTCGTCCTCCTGCATCGTTACCAAGTCCCGCTTGTCTCGTGCTGTCACTCTGGCAGGGAGCTGAGAGTCGTAACCGTATTACAGATATGGCAGGTTAAACTTGGAAAGGAGAACTAAAAAGGATCTCTCCAGAAGGATCTCCAAGTCATCTACTGCCAGTGCTGCTGGACACCAGGGGACTGTCACCTGTGGTGCGGTAAAGGAAAACATTTCTTTTTTGAAAGAATAAACCACCGCATTCTTCCTTAACTAGGCAGAAATAAGGGACTACCAGCAGGAGCTAACTATAAACCTACAAAGAGTGACAAATAAACCAAACAGAAGCAATAGAGTATACGTGGTTGTTCACTCCTCGGCTCCCTGGAGAGCTGTGTGCAAAGGTGGAAACAGCAGCGTGGGCACGGTCTTCCCTTTCCTGCCACCCTCTCTTCATCTAAAGTAACACCCCCTCCAAAGCGTGCTCTGGATTCGAGAGGAAGCTCAAATGAAGCACAAGAAAGTGTTTCCCAGCCAGATTCCCCTCCTCTGCGTATTTCCCATATGTGGAGGAAGAAAGCCAGGTCTGTAATTGTTGCTCGAGTATTTGTCCCCATGGATCCTCTTAGGGAAACAAGCTGTGTCCCCTGGGGAATTTCCCTATGTATTTTCAGCAGGAGTGGATTTTTACTTGCAAGGAAGACGTTAAGGGACAGAACTGAATTTTGATACTGTGGTCTGTCCAGGGGAGTGGGTACCTGCCTACTTAGAGCAGGGGAAACGAGCTCTTCAGGCCATGCAATGCAACTTTATTTTGTACAGGATATTTCATTTTTTGGGTATCTCCAGCTATACTGTAGAACTACACAGCAGAAAGTATGCAGTGTAAATTAGAGCACAGTACAAGCCCGGAGTGTTGCATGAATTAAAATCATAAATAACTCAAAGAGGAAGAGCTTGCAAGGTAGGGACAAAGAGAAAACCCGCGTTTTCGTATTAGATTTCATAAAAGATGGTCTCACTGAGCCGAGGAGATAAAAGCTCATTCGAGTGTATGGCAGAACTTGGAAGGAAACGTCTTCCTACAGATCGAAGAGTGCTGGGAGGCATCATCTGTTTCCCTTGCCACCTTGTGGGTGGGGAGCTGACAAAGGTGGAGAAGGAGACAGCTGAAAGTTTTCCAAAATGTTAAAAGACCTTCAGTCCTGTGGCTTGGGCTTGCACTAATGATCAAGTTACCTCTTGTCAGCTGAGCAGTGGTGTCTTTGTGCAAGATTTTAGCCTGCAGCAAAACCAAAATAATTCAGCTTCGTTTTGATTTGTGGTGAAAATGTTCAGTGTGCTTTTCAGTATTTCAGTGCATGGGCAGTTACTGGTTTCTCTGTGTGTAGGTAACGCAGTTCTTGCTCATTTTCAGTGCAGGGTGAACTACCGGCTTTTAAAATCTCATGGTTCAGGGCAATGGGATGAAGAGGGTTGTATGGCTTCATTCTGAAAGGAAGATGTACAGAATGAGGATTCAGCAAATATGCTGAATATGATTACATACAGGGCTTTCCAAAATAATGTCCCAAAAATAACTTTTTTATTCCTTACATGAGTTTTCCACAGCACATTGTTTTCTGTATTGGCTGCGTGGAGCTGTTGACATCCCAGCATCCTTGGCTCTGGGACTTTTGGAGTATCCCAATGTTTTCTGTGTGCTGAGAGGATGTGCAGGAGCTGGTAATAAACAGCTCCCATGGGACTGTTCCTCAGATTGTCCATGCAGTGTCTCAGTTTCTAAGTGTGATGGATCGCTGATCATACTGTTGGCATGAAACCAATTAATAACAGAAAAACCAATAAAGTGTTGCATTCCCCTGAACTTAATAGAGGCTTTGTCAAATACTTTAGTAGCACTGGGATTTCATTCTTATTATTTAAACATTTTAAACATCTGAATTGCAGTTTAAAACTGTGTTAGTTAATTACTTAACTAATCCAGATATTGAAGATGGGCAGGTGTCTGTGCGTACGTACCCGCAGTGTTCCTGTGGATGTAAGCGCCTGTCCTTACTCGGTGTGTATATTATCTGTGTATCCACGTCTGCCTGCGATAGATCCTTTGTTACCACTCCAGACTTATTTGTCAGACACCATTGGACAACTTAATTCAGAGCATTAACAGTAGTTTCTTTTCATTAACAGTCTTGTTAATTTGGGAGGCAGTAGTCGTTAGAGTACAGCGTGAAAACGAGCAGTCTATCTCAGCCGTTAGAGAAGTTCTTGATGTTTTCAGATCCCTGACTCAGTCTTAACCTGTCGATACTCCGGTGCCCCTGGGCATTGAGTGTCCGCAGCCGGATCCATCCCATCATTCCTCCTTTAAAGACAGCCTTCAGAGGGAACCCCACCTGCCGTCCCCATCAACTGCTGGAATGCCTCTTCGTGCTACCCTTCTCTTGTCTTGTGGCGTACATAAACTCAACTCATTCTGAACCTTATCTGCCTTGGAGACTTTTTCCATCAAGGATGCCGCGACTGACACTTACTGCTAAGGTTTGACTGCAGAAAATCAATCTGCCGCTGCTAAATGGAGCACCCACGTCCGCTCTGTGTACATGGGGAGAAGGAAGGCAAATCTTGTATCCAGATGCACATCCTGCTTTAGCTGGCATCTGTGGTCTAACAGACACGGCGTGTGCCTCTATTTCATTCAGGTCCCCTCAGCCCTTGAACAGTGCGAGTCCTGATTTCACTAAAAGTATGTCATTTCTTCAGTGTTTTGGGGGTTTGAATCTAGGACAAGAATATCAGCAGAGAGCAGCAGGTACAAATATTCAGCCTGTGTATCTTATCAGATATTCAAGAATGCGGTAAGAAATGTCAGAGAGAGCTTTCTACGAAATATTTAATTAACAGCAACAGCTACAGAAATGAAAAACAACATCCAGGCAATTACAGTGTTCAATAAAGCAGCTCTCAGAGGATGGAGCAGCAACGGATTAGTGACTGACTGGCATTTAAATATGTTATCAACCAGTTAGGGAGACCAGAGTAAATTTGCTCCCCTGGGGATCAAGCTAGTAGAAGTATTATAACTATATTATTGTTTCTCAGGGCAATCAATTGAATTATATGGTGCAGTAGTCTAGGACGCTTGGCTGTTATTCCAGCAGCTGGTTATGTGATTTGTTTCACTGGACGTTAATACAGTGTACTGGGTGAGATACTTCTGTCAGTTAGCAAACAGCGTTTTCTTGTTTAAAATCAACAATGTATACATTCTGCCCTTGGATTTTAAATGCAGAGTGTGCTGGAAACTCTGTAATTTAGAAAAGTGGTGGAATATGCTAATCTTGGGATGTTAAAGTAGAAGAATTTATGTTATCTTCACCTCCAGGGCCAAATATGTGCTGAGAAGGCATAAGTAGTCTACCACTTGTAATGCCTTCTTTTCTTACGGTCGTGCAGAAGTGTGGATAGTTTCACTGATTGGGGATTTTTGCTGTTATAGTTTTTACATTTAAAAAAAAATGGAAGCCCTAGAATAAATAACTGTGGTTTTAGTTAGAAATAAAATTACATGAACTACAACCATACTTCGTTGCAAGCTCATGCATTCTCTTCACACGTACATACAGTCTGGATGATGCAAAACCCCGTTTGGTGATGAAGCTGAGCTCCAGTGTACACAGGTACACGTGTAGCTGAATTTCTAACTGCATCTGGCTGTGGAGTCCGTTGCTTCTCTGTGTCTCTTGGTAGAGCACAGTGATGCAAAGGATCTTGGAGGGACCTGGTAATTTGCAAGGTTGTACTTGATAAATAGGATTTGCATTGATTTATGTTTGATACTGACCAATTTGGTAAGTAAATTAAAATGAATCAGTGTCCCTTCAATAAATAACTGGTCCAAACCCCACAGTGTATGAGCCAAAGGATGGCAAGCCAAAATGGTTCAGTAAGGGATCTACATTTCTTTGATATCGTTCGTTCTTTCTTTATAGCAGCAAGGTTGCCTGGGGTAGCCTGTTGAGCCAGCATTGTAACAGACTCTTTTTCATAAGGAGACACGGAGCAGCAGAGAACAGCTTGTTATTTTTTTCTCCCGTTGCATTTATATAGATTCATTTCCCCCCACGGCCCCTTTCTTCTCAGTTTCTCTTCCAAATGTGAGAGCGACCTTTGCTCTCAGGACACTGGGAACCAATATAATGGTCTGAGACAGAGCAGCTACCGAAAGGGACACCACTGTGAATGATTTCTTTCACCGTAGGTGTGTGTTATTGATGTTAGAAGTGAGGAAGGGCCCTGGTAAGTCAACCTCTTGAAAATCCAGGTGTCTAGGAGATCCCTGGAATAGCTAAACAATTTTCCGTTGATGGCATGCTTAACTTTAGAAGAAAAAGCTGCCGATAAAACGCACAGGAGGCTAAGTACCTTCAATGCAATTAAAAATATTTATCTAAATATATATTTATCTAACTGAGAGCTCCAGAGCAGTATAGTCAACAAAATAATACATCAGCATGAACACGTTGATGTTCATGAACCTGTTGCTCACAGCTGACCAGCTCATTGTGAAGGAGAGAGGGATCTTGTGTGTTGCCTTATCTTGCAGATGACAAAATAAAAAATACATTACTAAGTGAGAAGTCCTTCACTAAAAATGAACTGTGTGCTATATTTCCTAGCTGGGAAATGCTGCTACTGGAATGGAATTCTGGATGAGATAAAGTGCAGGTTGAAGAAAATACCTGTTTCATTCCTGTTCCCATTGCTGAGATGTTCTGAGAGCTCCTGAGCACCCCTCAGCAGTCTGATCATTCAGTATCGCAGCAGGGAGAGAGGGGCAGTGGTCGGGCAGGTGAGAAACTCATGGAAAAGCTGTTGGACGCCGCTCAGTCTGCACAGTCCCCATTGAAAGCAGATCTGCTCTTACAAAGGTACTTGGGAGAAAATTTGTCAATGTAGAACCAGTTCTCTCTGTGAAAATGGTGAAGTGCCCCTCTGAAGTTAAATATTAAGGATCAAGTTGCTTGAAGCTCATGTGGTTTTCCCCATTACCCCTGTAACGCGAGGAATTGAGGGAAGCAGAATGAAAAGGAGAAAGATATTCTGAATAACAGAAGCCCGAAGGTAATTAATGCTCAGAAAGTGGTTTGAAGATGAAAAGCACTGCTGCTAACTGTTATTAATAGTGGAGTAACCCTGCTGTTAATTATAAATAACAATAATGCTACGGAGAACACTACATGCAAAGATCTCAAAATCCTTTTGAAATATGAATCATTGATTTATTCTGATATTCTAAATGGGAAGAATAAGGCGTGGAGGTGCATAACAACTTGTTCGAGTAAGACGTTAAATACAGAAGCGGTCCAGATCTGGGACTTATGTTTGACAGGTTTGACTCCTGCAGACTGTTCCCAGCTGTGCAGACACGGTGCCACAGAGTCCAGCCTCAGACTTTTCGTGAGTTACGTAGGAGTGTCTAATTGTGCAGAGTATTACCTAACTCAAAGCCCGGTACTTATTCCTAGAATTCTCAAAAACGAGGTCTGCAGAATAAAGTGACTCAGTCGGGGCTGAGCAAACGGTGCCTGAATTTCAATCAGAGATGCTAATCACACCCAAGGAGCCTCTTAGTTTTGGAGAACGGCAATGTGAAAGTAAAATTAAAAGAACCAGCTCTTGCTGTAAGAAGAGCATCTCAGCCTAGGCCTTGTGCTTACGCTTTCGCACTCTCTCTGTCATTTCTGGTTGCTCATAGATGTTCGCTGCTCTATTAGTTTGGCTCTCCGTTTCATCAGACCCTTCTTAAATGAGGGTTTTTAGTTCTCAAATTAATCTTTTCCTGTGAAGGAGGGTTCATTTGTATGCTGTTATTGTCGTTAACAGTGTAATCTTCAGTCTTAATGTTAGTGTGGCTGTTTTGTACTTCCTTAGGGTAGCTGTGAAGTACTTCTCCACTAACCCGTGAGTGCCTCTGTTTTCACATCTTTCTGAGGACTATTGTGTATTGTGATCCTCTCCTAATAGAGGAGATTAGCCGAATCGCAGCAGTTTCCTAAACAAGAGATACGACACTTTTTTTTTTTTCTTTTTCCTCTTCAGTTGATGTTATAAGCTTGTCTTTTTATACTGGGAATAATCATTTTGTGTTGTTCTTTTATTATTGCCATTTCTGCTCTAAGACTTCTAGCTGCAGAGTGCTAAAGCTCTTCCTCGTTTCATCTTCATGGCCATTCAGAGTTTTTTAATGGGCTTTACAAGCAAATCAAGACTTCCATCTTCCTTGAATGGACCTTCTGTTGGAGTCAATCTGCTTGCACAACTGGGATCACAGGTGTACGCAACCTTTCAAGCAGTGGTGGTTCTACTCCAGTCCAAATTTGCCCAGATGTTATTTCGAGAGCAATCAGAATTATTAACGTATAGTTCAGCAAAATGTTGACGGAATACAAAGCATAAAACACCTTGCGCTGAAATTCCAAACCCAATTAAGTGGGCTAATTCACCTACTGCTTAATTGGCTGGAAGCCATATGAGTAATTACGCCACTGACATCTTCCAAAATGATATTCTTAATTGTTACATTTATTTGCATTACAATGAAATAACAGCATCTCAGTTCAGCACAGCTCCTCTTATAGCAGCAGCCCCAGCAGCGTAAGGGAAGGAGCGGTTTTACATTTCACAGGGTTGCCTTCGTGAAAACGTCAATTGGCAAGGTAGCAAAGAGAGGCCGCTGGGGAGCCGGGGCAGGAAAATACAAAGTTGGTCTGTTTATTCTTGAACATATGTAGCTTGTTATTGTAGTACATGGTGGCTTTTATTGTAGCACGCTGCGGAAGACTCCTTTCTTTTCTTTTTTTTCCCCGTCTCTGCTATCGTTCACTAAAATGTATGAATGTAGCAGGGCGATGCTATATTGGTTGTGCTTGCAAACGGCAATATAATATCGCACTCCAGAGATGCAGTGTTTCTATTTGCTATCATAAATTTATTTTGTATTTTCTTTCCTTCATAAAATATACCCCTACTTCTTTATACAAATAATGTCATTGCAAGGAAAATGTATGCAGAACCACTTTACAGAAAACCTCTATAAGCACTGTTTGGTCTTGCTGTGTAGATCTACTCTCTAATTGCTTTGAATTTACTTTATTGCAAGGCTGGGGATTGCTTTGAAGTGATTATGAAAGAAAAAGCAGGCTTCTGCAAAGGGAATTTAGGAAAGAAAAAGCTTTTAAGAAATCCTGTTTTGAAGTTCCAGTTCCAGAGGGTCCCCGGTTACTGAGATGTAATGCCAGTGCATTCTCTTCCCTTCGTTCTCTTTAACGATACGCTCTTCTTCATTAATAAGTCTTACACTGGCATGAAAATGGTTTCTTGAGATCGTTTTCCAGCCATGTCATTTTGTTGTAGGAGGCCGCAATATTACTGTATTTATTGACTTTTTGAAAGCCCTTTATATGCATTCAGGAATATTTTCATCCATCTCACAGGAGCTTTACCCAATTCTAACCCCGTTCCAAAATACAATAGATGCTCGATGGGTTTGCTGGGCTGCGTGATGTCTTCTTTCTAAAATACATGAGTTGGGTACAAAGTTCATCCGACCGTCTGTTTGACCAAAATAAATTGCATACTGAAAATAAGGACTTAGATGGAACGCATTATTGTTATTTTAAAGAAAATAAATAATGGAATAATAAGGAAGTGAAGATTTGGACTCAAGTTTTTTATATTTATGAGCAGTCATGAGACCCAGGTAAAGGCTGCTTAGTCGAATGACTTTCTATGAATGAAAAGAGTGCGGTTATGTTTTTCAGTGAGATTTCTGTAAAAACCCCCAAACGGATCCAGCCCTCTTTCTATCCCAGCATGAACATTTGAGGATGACAAGGAAGACATGGAAATCAGACCAATGTTGTTTTCTTCAGACCTTGTGAAGAGCGTGATTCCCAGGCAGTGTTCCCTTTTAGAGGCTCTCGGTGTTCATTTATCGTGTTTATGCATCAACAAACTCAGAATTTCCATCCATGACTAGAAGACTTGTTGGTTTTCTGACACAAAGCTAATAACGTCTGCTCTTAATTAAACATTAATAGTAACAAATGGCTGCCTATCAGGTTTTTATCCGCTGTCAATCTGTGTGGTATCTGAACATCTTCTGGAAGGCAGATTTCCTACCCTGCCTCACTTAGGGTGCCCCGAACTCAGCACTCGCAAAAGCATCACCCTTATAGGTGTGCTCAAGGCTGTCCATTCCAGGCACGGGCGCCGGACACTTGGAAAATGAGTCACCCAGATTAATTACAAGGAATGAGGTCAGCCCACCGCCTCGTGGTGCCTCACGTGGGACTCGTACTGAGGAGCGTGTGCTCAGGGATGTGCTTGGGTAGAACTGATATGAGTCTCCTGTGTTACAGTGACTCCAAAATAACAATACTCAGCTTTAGATTCCTTTTTTTTAAAAAAATATCTTTAAGATGGATGTTTGGGAAACAAGTATAAGGGAAAACATGGGTCTGCTAATAAAATGAAAATTAGGAGGCATCACTGGCAGTCCCGCAGCAGATAAATACAGAGAATAAAGCTGCTGGCATAGAAGGAAGTGGAAATTTTTGTCGTGCATTAGTTAAGCATTAAATTTGTGATGTGTTATAGTTTCTCTGGTAAAAACGTGTTCCTATTCAGGCAGCCTATGGAAAAGTTTAAATGTATTGTAGGTGGTTTGTAAGCCGTGCCGCAGCTTCTGCCGTGGTGGGGGAAGTTTGGCTTCACCAGCTCCGTTTGGACTCTCGCCTCCTGCGTGAGCTCTCCTTGACTGGTTCAGCACGGATTTTTTCCCTGCACAAAGACCAGGCACCTTTTCCCCTTCTCATTTCCAGTCCGTCTCCACAGAAGTCAATGAAATGCTCTTACCTGTAACTCACTTCAAACGCTCGCTAACTTCAAAAACCCCGGTTCAAAGAACTCCGGTTTATTTGCTGGTTTTGCAGCACTTACAGCCCAAATAATTAGCTAATACCTTTAAAATATGTCTTTTAAAGATTACAGCTTAAATCCCCAAACGGTGTCATCATTTCGAAACAGGTCTCCTCAAAATTGCAGAGCAAGCACAAATGACGGAAAAGCTCCAGATGGTCGAGTAGTTTTGCTGTTTATTTACAGTAAACCAGGTCCTTCCTCTCAGCCTTTTATCTCAGGCAGTTAGCAGGAGGCGAGGGGCTTTCTGTGAGCTCCGTAAGGGATCCGGGTCCTTTTACCAACCTGCGAGTGAAAAAGCCACCTTGGCTGATTCTGATGCTGTAAATCAACTGGGAAGGTCCGACGCACGCTGAGCTGTTGCCCACGCGGGCGCCCCGGGCGGAGTTACCGTCCCGCACAGCCGACGACATCTGTGCCACAACACCCCGGGCCGAGGGAAGAGCTGCCGGTGGGGGTCTGTTGGTAAGACACCTCTGAATTTTTTATTATTGTCTTCGGTTTTTTTTCCCTTTACTGTGTGTTTTGAGGATGTTGACAACAGCGTTTTATTATTTTATGATCTGTGACTTTGAAGGTAGGACTACAAAAGAGATTTGACTGAAATATTTGGGGTATTTGCAACTCTCGCATCTGTAGCGTGGCTCAGCTCCGTTTTCTAATCTTTCCGAAATAGTCACAGTTTTCACCAATCACAGATGTTGCCCTAAATCAGAAGAAAGCCTTGTTGTCCATCTATGCCGAGATCTATCGAGAACATCTTTTTGGGTCTCCCAGTACGTTTTTTTTTTTGTCAACTGTGTTTTTCTTGTATGCTTGTTGTGCTCCAGCTGGGCCTTCTGTGCCTTGTACAGAGAAGCAAACCCTGCCAGCACGTTCCATTATTTATAAGGCAGAGATGCTATCAGATCTCACTCGGGTTGGAAGAGACTCCACTTTCCAATAATTATAGAATTTACATTTATGTAGTGCCTCTCGGGGAGACCTCGCAGCGCTGTGTTGAGTGTCAATATGAATCTAGGATTGGTGGTTCGCCGCTGAATAGAAATAAAATCAGTCAGAGGGGGAGAGGGGAGCAAATACCCCCTCAGAGGCTGGCTGCCGGCGGTTGCGAGGAGGGTTTAGGTGGAGGATACAACTTTCTAAACTGGAACTTAAGGAAGAGAGCAGGCCTGAAGCAGACTGTAGGAAGAGTGCTGGACTCGTACGTGGCCAATCTGGACAGCGTCTCAGTTTGATTTTTCATCTGAAAGAGTTATGAATTGCTGCATGGTTCCTTATCCAAAGCTGGATAAGTCCCAAACTGGGACATCAAGTCTGGTCTACAGGGTGGGGATGAGCAGTCATGTGGTTTGGACAGAAAGGAGGGCTTGAGGGGGCGTGGGGTGAATTTAGGGGTACACCTGTGAGTTACACAGCCTCCCACACCCGGACTGTTTCACATCACGTCTGCTAATATGGTTTTCCAGTTTTAGCCACAACTTGGCATGTTTCTGGCTTCTCAGCAGGGACAGGCAGAAGCTGCAGTTTCCTCCAAAGTTCATTTTATCGGGATGTTTGTAACATATGCCTGTCGCTAGGAATGTGTTTGTTGGAAGGAGGGTGTTCTGGAAGGATGGGAAAGATCCATATTTTAAGCATAAAGCCTAGTGAAGAACTTAATTTTGATGCATTTGCAAGTGGAAGAAGAGCTTGATTTGTTCTTCCCTTGGCACGATGCAACGCGTTAGTTAAGCGGTTTGGAAAAGTAGATTAACTGAGTGGAGAGGTCCCAAGTGACACTTTCTTTCTTTTTCTTTGGAAAATCAATTTTGTACGAGAAATTTGAAAAAAAAAAAAAAAAAAAAAAAGGAGGGGAGAAGAATACCCAGGAATGCCTGGAGTGGGATGTCAAGACAAGAACTGGTAGGGCCCAATTTGAGTTAAGCTGGATTCCTGCTGTAAAGGCTCTGCTCTGCTCGTGCGTTGCCATGGCTCTCATGGGGATATCTGAGCAGGGGTGTCTTTGTCTGTGATTGAAATAGATTTGGTTACTATTTTTTGAAGACTCGTGCTGTGACTGATACAAACAGTCCTGATTTAAGATGGTGAGGGATCTTTGTGTTTGGTGCAGCACAAACAAATATGGGGGGCAGTTTGAAGAGACAACGGAGCCTGGGAACTTCAGGCTGAGAAGATGCAATTTTGCAAGCTGGCTGAACGAGCTGTAATATTTTTGTTGATAATTTCTGATCAGATTTATAACTAGTGGCTTTTTAAAGCATACAGAACTCCCAAACTCTGGAAATTAATATTGTACTGATTGGACCTGCTTGAACAAACATAATAAAAAATGTGCTCTCTGTCACGGCAAGCTGAAAAAGCAGATGGCAGTCGGAAGCTGAGCAGCATACAGAAGTTTGAAATTTTAAATTAAATCAATTTGAAGCTTTGTTTGTGCCTAAGGCAAGCTTTCCCCTCAGATGAAGGAGAGTGGCTAGCTGAACTCTTTTACATGGGCTCTGGTTTTGAAAAGGCTGCTGAAAGGTTTGAAATCCTCTACCATCTACGCCGCTGTATTAGTCTGGGCTACCAGTGGAGCAGAAATAGGAAATTCAGGTTGGTCCAGAACGGAAAGCCTTTCCAAAAATGAAAACTCCTGTAATGAGACGGGTACAGAAGAAGGGCTGCTGCTTTTACACAGCGTGCCATAAATATTCAGATTATGTCATATGTTTCCTGTGCTCTGAAGAGATGTAAAAAAATAACTGAAGAAAGAAAGAATCCTGAAGCAGATAGACACACTGCGTTGTTCTGCTACAATAAATCAGCTTGCACCTTGATTTAAACGTCATGAACTGTCTTGACTTTCCTGTAAGCGCACGGGAGCTCACGGAGTAAAGCAGGGAAGCTGCTCCCTGGGCATAATTCTGTTCTCTGTATCTGAGAGTTCATTAGTAAGATGGGATAGGCTGGACCCTGAGGTCTTTATTTTTACTTACTCAATACTCTCCCAGATTTTAATGAGAGGTTTACATGAATAAAAGCTAGCTTTATCCCAGGCCAGTAAAATTGCTGTCTTCTGCAGAATCATACGCCTTTTCCTGCTGTCTCCTGGCTTTTTGATAACTGTGCCTTCTTTGTAGTTAAGCAGCTTCGTGGAGGGACCCTCGGAGCAGGTCTTGGGCTTCTGCTTCTTGGCCACTGATTGCTACGTTAGTTCAGTGATGAAAAGTTATTTTATTTCTGCTGATTTGTTTTTTGGCCTCTCCTTTTTGGAAGTCAAGAGTCAAGAGACATTAAAAGAAAATCCGTTTAATGACTTCTAATTTTGCAGAAAGAAAAAAAATAATACCAGGATTCTCAAAAGATGGCTGAATTCTCGGCCAGCCTTTTAAATAAATGAGTCGGTCTGTTCTTTGCGCCTTCTTGAGGGATGCTGATCTGCTGCTCCATTTGGTCAGGATGAGTGGTTTGTGCCGCAATAAGCATTCGCCTGGAATCCACTGTCAGTACAAACCATACCTTTATCTGGGAGAGTAGATGTTGAAAGCACTAGAAGCGTAGCAAATTCAGTTATATTGAAACACCAGCCATAATTCCTGGAGTTCTCCTCAACAGAAGTGTAAAGGAGAAGAACGTAATGCCCAAACCTACTGCTTCGCCACGTTCTGTGGTGGTCAGAGTGTTAAAACCAGTGCAGCTGTGGGATGGAGAGAAGCCTGGACTGTGCTGTGTCGCTGAATGCGTGCTGTGCACAGCGCTTAGAAAGGGAGATGTGTGGGTTACAGGCTTAATTGGACTTCTCCCTGAATTTTTCCTCTGTGTTGTTGAACACATCAGGTTTTGCCACAAGTTTTTCCTTGAACAGTCTGAACTCCGGAGCCTGCGGCTCTGTCTGTTTGTGTTGTTTCCCACTTCATGGTGGTGGAGGGGAGCAGTGAGCTCACAAGAACTACTCCTTCTATGCAGTTTTTGTGTCCCGCAGGTCAGGGTGCACGATTCAAAGAGCAGTGGGCCTATTGCTCGGCGTCACCGGCACGGTCGGTACATGCTTCCCTGAGCACTGATTATTATCCTCGCTGATGCCCAGGGCTCCGCTGTAGCGAAGCCTTGGCATCGCTGCCAGCTGCACTGACTACCAACCAGCTGGCAAAGGAGAGCTGAGAAAGGGAGAGAGGCTGCACTAGAAAACCAAGATATTTTAGACCCAAGTGCTTTCTTTTTGACAGTACAGCTCCAGAGAGATCAGTGTGGCTTTTTTGGTAATAATAAATAAATATAGCTCATGGATGAAACAGAAACTGGGTTTGGCTTTCCCTTCATCAATAGATTCCAGTGGCTCTATTTGGCTGTAACGATCTTACTCTTTCCGGGGACTTTTCTATAGAAATGACAATTAAAAATGGGCAGAGGAAACAAATTCTCCTCTTGCTACTTTTCTTCTTCTCTCTTGCCCTCTCTCAATCTGCTTTGCAGCTGGAGGAGCTGATGAGTGCAGTAGGCCCCATACAGCTGCGTCAAACCCCAAGCTGTTGGAGACTGGGAAGGCCGCAGCCCGGGGACCAGATGCACTTTCGGGAATTTCTTCTGCTGTGCCAGCTTTTTGGCCAATTTCAACGTATTTTCTTCCTGTAGTCCTAGAAGATTTTTTAAAATCTTCCCACCTGGAAACTGCGGAAGGAAGAGGCTGGACAAAATAGTCCTGATGTTCCCAGTGCTGTACATCCAGGTTAGTGTTTGGATGGAGAGGCGTGTCCTGAGCTACTGGGATTTACTGTTCCTGCATGGAGCGCTGCAAGCCTGAAGCCTGACTGTGAAGCAAATACATGGGGTGTAGATTTCAAATATTCACCCCAGAAATGTTTGTACAGAGTGTATGTGTTCTCAGTTTGCCTTCCAGTGTGTGCTGGGAAGTTTATAAATTAATTCCATGGCTGTCTTCTCAGATGACGCTTTCTAGATACATGGACGTGGCCTTTTCTCAGCTTCTCTCCTTTTCTCTGATAGGCAACCACCACCAGGTCCCAATCCAGCTGGCAGGCCACCGACGCAGTCTAGCAGAGTGGTACACAGGTTTTCATCGTATGTGTACTGTCTGGATTTCAGTGAGAGGGAGTCCAGCTGGTGTAAAATGACCCCGTGACTCCAGTGGAGCTTTATATCCCATCTCAGCTGAAGGTCTGTACCATTTAATAGTGGCTCTGGCTTCTCCAAAGGCTCTTACAGACATCTTGGATTTAGGTCTAACTGCAGATCTTTGATTTAGTTATATCTTGAACATGAAGAATGAGAAATTAGCTCTGTCATTAAGTTGGATGTTACGTTGCCGCTGCTGCTGGGCATTTGTGTGATGAATTAACCCGGCTAAGGTAGCAACGGGCGCAGGCCCCTCTGCAGTGCTGTCTTACAGGTTTTGTGGGTATAAACACGCTTACAAATGTGGCAACCTAACTGCATAAATCTTCAGATGTGTTTGCACCTGGCTACCCTTGGATATGGAGTTTTAATTATCTTCAGATAATTAAAAATAATATATCAATAGACTGCAATGTGAATTAAAAGGACAGGGGTTTGGGAAGCTTCTAACACCTCTATTGTGTCCCGATAGACGCACGTGCTCCGCGTGTCCGTGTGCGTGCCAAGCGAGCTCTGCGTACCCGGGTAATGATCTACCACATTTGCCATGTAACAACTCCCCTGCCCCAAAAATGGTAGCTATTTCTTCTTTCTTTTGTGTGTCAGGAATATGTGATTTTGTTGTCAGCACGTTTTTTGTAATGAAAAGCAAATGGTATCCAATATGTCTTGGAGAAAACGTGCAAACAACAGCAAAATTATATGTTGTTAAAAAAAAGAGATGTAACTTGTTTGCTGTCAATACAGCTCTTAATGACAGAGTACAAGAAAAATGCACCCGGTGTTCACTGCACGTGTGCAGGGATATGTGTGGGATTGGAATATTACATATGTATTTAAAAAACTGTCCTGTCAGAAATTCGGTTGTCAGTATTGCATGTACACATCTGCAACATTTCGTAGAGTTGAGTGTGTACGTGGACTTTGTGATTAAGGACTTGGTTCTGTAAAAGATGTGGGAATTGAAAATCCCCGGCTGGTCTCTTCAGAGAGAAGACATAAACAGTTCCCTGAAATTACTGCTCTGCAATTTGCTGTAATTTTAAGTTCAGACATGGAGGTAATGTCCTAAATCACGAGTTTGAAGAAGGAAAAAGCCAAACAACAACAAAAAAATCTGTACATTTGTGTGTGTGCATGCACACACATGTACATGTGTGGCTGTAAAATCGGTATGGGAAGAGGCTTCCCTGGTTTTTTTTGCAGTATCCCATTAACTTTGTCCAAGCAAGTAGCCACTATATAGAATTTATCCTCAAACTGGAATTGATCTTAAGTCCCTGTGTTATTCAGTGTAACTTGGGAAATGAATTTTTTTCCAAAAGCTGTCATTTCTCATTCTAAGAAAGATTATGAATGATTTGCTATTCCTGTTGCCAGTAGAATTGATTGTTCTTGCTTTGAAATCAGCTAGAAGACATCTAGGGTAAAATCGCAGCGTTTTTGAAACACACAGCAAAATTCCCATGGAATTCACAAATGTCACGTTCTCCCCAAATATGAAAATATACTGGTTTGCAACCAGTGTACATATTTTACATGAAGATCTAGTCAAGCTAAACCTTGCCCATGCAGCGAAATTTTGCAAGAAGTGAATAAAAAGGAGAATGAATACTTGAAAGGACGCTCATGGGCCTTGATTGAATGACTGTCCATAAATATTTGATGCCAGTATTTGTCCTGCTCTTGCAGAGACGCTTGAAGAGCTTTTCCTCTCTGATCTTTACTTGACTATTCTTTTCTCCTTTCTTCTCCCCGTCTGTTGGGATGGTTCAGTTCTGAACCACTCTGTAGGCTGTTCCTAGGAGCATGTTTTTCATACAAAGCTATTAAACGCTCTGCATCTGCCCTTCACAACCTTATTTATATGCTACTAATACTTCTCAGTATAGCCAAATTTCAGATAATTAGCCCCAGAATTGTCCACATACCACACACATCTACAAGTTCCTTGGGGTTGCATTTGATTCGTTGTTTATTAAAACACCGAGGAGCATGAAGATTTCTCTCCTCCTCCCTGCTGGAAACCAACATATCACCCCCACGATAAATTCAGTTCTCATTACGCACCCGTAGTGTGCACCCGTAATGGCAAAAAGTAGGAAATGAGCAATTGTGTAGCTGTAGTTAACATTTTTTTTTGCAGCTGTAAAACGACAGCGAGGAGGGAACAACTGGGATGTGCTTCCAGCTCCGCTACAGCAGGGATTGGCCTCCCAGCTCCCATTAAGCCGACAAGAGATGCACACCTAACGGGCCGTGCCCTACAATTAGTAAGATGTGGGAGGCAATTTGGATCCAGAGTATTTTAAAAATTATTTATTTCTATTTATTTAAATACTCTTTTTGGCATCTAAGGCTTGCTGTTGCATCTATTTCAGTGGAAGTCAGGGCTTTTTGGTGAGAGTAGCTCACAGAAACGCTGAAGTTTTTAATGTTTTTAGCAAGATATCGTTACAGTTGGTGGCCTTCCCGATCAGTAATGACATTAACGAGGGAACTGGTCTTAAGGATGCGTGCCATTTCCCAGTGAAGTGAATAATATCTATACACACACTCATTCAAAATGTACAAATGCAAAAACGTGAAAATTAATTCAGAATATCTTTGTGATAATTTTTGAATAATTAAAAACTCACAGGCCCTTTCATTTCTTGATTCAACCACTATGACCATTTTTTTTTCCATGGTAAATTCTATAGCGACCTTAATCTGTGATAGTGAAAGAATAGACTTTTAAATCAAAATAAGTGTAAGGGGGAAAAAAGAGCATATTAATTGCTCCTTCTTCCTACACAGTTTTTTTTCCTTCTCCTTCCTTCAGGCATTCCTTGCATAAAAATATCCATTCACCAACTGTTCACCAACTGTTCCTCCGCTCATTGCCCTACCTTAGATTTCATTTTAAGACACCAGTGAATATTTGCTCTTCAGCCTCACACTCTTTGAAGTTTTCTTCAGGTTTTTAAAGGTAGCAATTTCAGGATGTACCAAACAGCAACAGTGAGTTAATGAGCACTTTCTGGAGGGGGCTTAGTTGTTATTAAACTTAAGCTTTTATGAAACTGTTACTGGAAAAATGGCACAGATTAACCCAACTGCCGGCAGCGTGTTCCTTGCTTTAGCATCCCTCAGTGGTTTAATTCCTCTCACTCCCATCCTTCAACTTTTGGCGCTTTCCAGCTGGGTCCTTTCCCATCATGAGGTCAAGCGGTGACTTTTCAGGCTTGGGATTTGGTTTCAGGAGGGAAGGTGCAGGTGAGACGGGAGGAGAGTAGACTGTCGCGAGGGTGAGCCCTCTTCAGGGGCACATTCACCTCTTGGTGACTGGGGTTTTTTTTATCAATGGTGCAGACATGGAAAGAGGGGTTTGGGGGACTTTGTGTGGGGCTCTATCTGCAGCTGGGTCTCTGGGTGGCCCGGGGACACGGCTGGATCCGCAGCAGTGGCCATCGCAGCCAGCACGTGCACTTTGTCTGCCTGAGGCAGGAGTGGGACAGGACCCAGCCCAGGGACCCGGTGCAGAAGCAGCCTTGCAAGAGGCCTGCAGAGCTTTTGGTGTGAACAAACTCCAAACCCCACCCTGTGCCCCGTTATTTATATCCTGGTTTTTCCTGTTGCTATTTACATTGCTTTCCCCTTCGGAAATAGAGAAGCAGACTGTGAACTCAGACTGTATCTATAACCATTAAGGAAGATTTTCAGCCTACAACGATGAACTCCTGCAACTACCTCCTAAATTATGCACAAACACACCAATTCCTTGAAGACTGTGGACAAGTGTAATAAATATCTTCTGTTACCAGCCCGGGGGTTGACTCTGCAGTGTATTTCTCGTTTTCGCGTGGTGGGCCAGATGCCTTCTCCTGGAAGGTAGCTGAGATGAACAAGGCGTTAAGAAGGCAGCAGTAGTTATTTTTTCAGAGCTTTCCATTAAACTTGTAGGGGAAAAAGTTATCAAAAATGAAATATGCTGTATGTAAACCTGTTTGTTTTTCCTGGGATTGAGGCTGGAGTTTTAAGAGCTGTGAAGCCATGCAAAGTGTGAGAGCTGCGCTTGAAAAAGGAGAGGAAGAGGAGCAGATGCTGGCTGAACTGCCTGCTGCATCATTCCCTTTTTTCTGCCTTTTCATTTTTAGGGGCTCCATCATTGTTTAGATACCTGTGACAGCTTGTCTTCTAATAATAATACAGGCACAGGAATTGTGTGAGACCTAAGGTCCCTCTATTCCAGTATCTTGTCTCTGACAATATTCATTACAGTCTTTTGAGGAGGAAAGCGTAAGAGCCGCACAGGGGGGAGACACAGAATAATGTGATCCCCTGCATGGATTCCTTTGGATCTATAATACTTAGGACTGACCTAACCCCTGAGGCACAGGGGCTTATATCCCTTCAGGTTTTTTGCTGTCATTAATTATGACAGCATTGGACATGAGTGGATGTGTTTGTTTTTTTTTCTGTGGATTTTATCTTCTTTCCATCTCCTGAGACATGAGACCTTGCATCTTGTTTGTCTGAGCAAAGCAGGACATGCTCCTTGGCAACAAGTGAATCATAGGGGCGCGAAGGGCCATTGCGAAAGGACTAACATGCCCCCTCCTCGTTATACTTTATGTCTGATTATAAATAACCCAGGTTTATGATGGAGCCCAGAAGAACTTGCAGAGCAGGTATTTGAACATTTTCTTGTCTTTTCACTCTGTGGATTAGTTTGGCCAATTTAAATGTATTTCCTTATCTCTCTAACGTAGGGGCTTTTATAGAGCCCCTCAAAGGAACATTAATATGCTCTGCACAGAGATTATTTTATGTGCAGAATGAAATCCCTTGCACCTCTACTTTTTCATCCATTGTTTTTAAAGCCCCAATATACACTGGTAATTTTGGAAAGCTCTTAAAAGAATGGTTGGGATTTGCTCATAAATCAGCTGTGCTTTGATCTGGCTGTTTGCTTCCTTAAGGAGCTCTAAAAGGTGATAATATTTCAATATTTTTTATTTTCCCCAGCATCCCACTTTCACGAGCGACATAGGTGTGTAAGAATCATCAGGTTTTATTAGGCTCAGATTTCTCGTCCAGTGTTTTCTTTCACTTTTTGATTAGCAATGCTTTGATGTCTGTGTGCTGAGGTTTTGGATGCACCCCATTACTGAACCATGTTCTCCCATAATGACTTACTACAGTCACTTAAGTTCTCCGTGCTTAGATGTGTAAGTGGCAAATGTAGGGTCTGGAATGAAATGCAGAAAGTGTTGCTGTAATATTTGAGATGCTTCATTTTGAAGAACAGAGCAGACGGGGTATGAAATTTTTTTTTTTATTATTGTATTGCTCTTTGTGCTTGTTCCACGAGTCTGGTAACACTATACTGCCTTGTGCCACTTTGATTTAGAGGCAGCTTTACTTCAGGAGTGTAGTTACCCTTTCTTTAGCATTAGTTCATTCCCAGCACATGGGGAACTGTTCCCATATTTCTTCTTTTGTCCTTGTTGGTACTTTCTTATCTGACATTCTCTCCATTCGTATGATCTCTGACCCGAGTGATGCACAATTCTCTTCTGAGTCAAACTGCAGATGAACCCTGCTCAGAACAGCTGCAAGAAATATTCTTTGCTTCAGGAACTGTTTGGTGCCGTACTCCGTAGGGAAAGCCGTTTGTTTCCCAAAACAAGAAAAGAATCTTGCTGCAAACAAAAGAGATAAAATATTAAGCATCATTTTACCACTGACAAAGAATAAAAATAATTTAAGTCTGGACATGAATGACTTCAGCAGCGCATCGATTATTTTTCAGGTTGAGTGTGCACTCTGCAATTCAAAACACAGCTGAATATTCAGACTTTTTTTTTTTTACTCATCATTTCAAAATGTGTCAAATGTATTTTAGTTTTTTTTAAACCAAAAAACATGCTTAACGGTACATTTTCTAAGGCTGTTGTTGGCTTCTAATGGTGAGTCAGTTTGTCCTTTATCAGAATAGCAACACATGGCTAAACTAACGTAAACTCCTTCGACTGTCTTGTGCACGTGGTTAGTCTGCTGGCGTCTGTGTTGAATTGCAGAGAGGTGATAAGGATGCGGCAACCGTTTCATCCAGGTTTCCATTACGGAGTTGGATTTCAGCAACATCCCTGCTCGCCTGCACTGTTCCCTTGTAACCTAAAAGTAAAGAAAAAAAAAATCATGTTTCAGCTCTGGCTGGCTGGATCCTCGCTGGCAAGGAGTATCCTTTCAGATAACCTCAGCAAAACCGAACAGGTTCTTTGGAGCTAGAAAGTCTCCACATTGGTTCTTTAATTGTTGCTTTCCACATATTATTTAATGCTTCTGTATCCCCTTCTTGCAGCCCATCCAGTTACTGAGTTCTATCACGTACGACTCGCAGACAGATGATGGGGCCTGCCGTTCCAATGGCATCTTCCAGGTCTAGATGCAGACACAGTGCGAACATCCCCCCAGGGAACATAAGATGCTCCCGATTCATCGGATTCATCCTGAGCTCTGGGATGCCATCTGCAGTTCCCAACACTCCTTGCCCTTTCAGGGCAGCCACACTTCCAGCATGGAAAGTTAATCGTATCTGTCTCAAACTTTGCTTTCCAAAGTCAGTAATTCGTTGTCGTGCCCCGTAGAGTTCAGCATTTTGGCTGAGAGAGCTGTTTCGATAGTTGCGGACTTTGTTCAGGAGTTGTTTGAAAAGAAAGAAAGTTTTGTGCCAAATGGGGAGAAGATTTCAGTGCAGATACGTGACAAGATGCATGAGGACCCGATGCAAATATGGATTATGCTTTCTTTGGCTGTCGACATTGCCTTGAAATTGTGATTCTTCCTGATTTTTTAATTGTTTTTAGAGGCTGCCATCGATGTGAAATTCACTTAATTAAATTTGACTGCAGCTTGCATGTTTTGAAATTTTTATTACAAGCCAACAGTGCCTAGATGTGCAGACTGCCTATCGAGTTACCTGCCCTCGTCGTCTTTCTGACCAGTGTAAGAGAGAAGTACTGGGTCGCCACATCAATTTATTTATGGTGGTAGGGCATCGTTTTAGCTGCTTTCTGGGTTTGCTCCTAATTTCCCTCCCAATTCTGTTAATGCTCACTTTCATTGTTACGATACAAAACCAGACAATCATCTCAGGGCCCTTTTTTGTGATCTTCGTGAAAATGAAGATGTAACAGTGATACATTTCCAGTGCAAGGTGATTTGACTGCGGTAGGGTAGACAATTACTATTGCATTACCATATCCACGTTACGTTAATGACGGAGTGCCACGCTCGCTATCAGGAGGCTGTGGTTTACTTTTGTCTTGCGTGCAGAAAGGGATCATTAGAGTTCCATGAATAATGGAAATCAAAGAAGAAAAAAAAAACCTATTAGGGTGTTTTATCTATCTTCCTGCCAATTTAAAATTCCTTTTTTTCAGTACATATTTTACAGTTGTGTTCTTTTTCCTGACAAAACGTCTGCGTTAACATTCCGGAAGAACTCTCTGTGGGAAATGTGATCTGAGTGCTGTTAGGATCAGTGGCAGGACTCCCACTGATTTCAGCAGCAGTTGAATCAGGACTGTAAAAACTTGAACACATCTTGGTAGGTAGCTTCTTCTGAGCAGCGTTTTAATCTATAAATCAGTAGGAGACATACAGGGTCTCTCCGTTCCCGTCCTGTAGCTGTAGAGCGTTTGCAGGACTGCGGCAGTTGCTGGATTTAGGCAGCTAGAAGGCAGATGGAATACAAGTGATTCCACCCACGTTGGCTATTGATAATTCATTCTTCTTTCACCTTCAGAAAATATTTTCAGATCTGTTCTGGTAAAAAAAGGCACCAGATATTTATTTTAAAATGTCTTCTGCATGGGTTGCAGCTTTATTCCACAGCTGCTGTTTTATTTTTTACTTACAAAGAGCAGGCATCGTGGAGAGAACAGGAGGTAAGGTGCAGACATCCTTCCCGTGTGCCGCTCCTCTGTCGGGAGCACCCAGAGGCTGTGAAAAGGTATCATCATTTCTGCAGCATCCAAGGGGAAATGTTCTGGAAGTAGGACTGTTCTTATTTTTTGTCTGTGTAACCTTTGAGGGAAACCGTGTCTGTTTTGCCCGTTGGTCTTGCTCTTGGGACCCGCTGCTGTCATTTGCCGACGTGGGGCCCGTTTGCGCGGTTTTGCTGATACCCTTGTGAAGCACCTCTGTCTTACTGTCCTCAGTATTTTGTGTCATCTGCTGAGTGAGGCCTGTGCCACTCCTCACGTCTTCCCAATGTGCAAAATCCGGTGCCTGCCCATCTTTCGAGCACTTCCTGCATGTTTCAAGGTGAAATCTCACGTACAAATGAGTTCTGCCTGTGTTTTGTATTCCTAGATTACTTCATACTATACACTTGCTAGGCTGGGGCACAGAGAATGGTACAGAAAGCTGCAACTTTGAGATAGCTCAATGAAGGCTGAGGTGAATAAGAGTGTTTTACACTAGAAAAACCTGTAAACTGCAGGGGACAATACTGGACTTGGGAAGAGCCACCTATGAATGGTCGAGTATGCAAGAGCTGCCTGTGATTTAGAGATTTAAATAACCCTCGTACTTGCCAATAGCTCTTATGTACAAGGATTATCCACCCTCTCAGATAAAGATGGTATATAGAATGTGGAATATAGGGAAGATCGGGTAACCTTGAGAAGTTCTAAACCCCCTGAAACTGGGGACAATCGATGGTTTCTTTGGATGACTCTCCAGCCCTCTCTTATGAGTGCTGTGCTCACTTTCAAGATTTCTCAAAGTCTGGCGTAGCAGCCTGACTGCAAATCAGCCCAGGTAAAAGAAAACATTCTCTGAGTTTGGATTTATTCCATAGGCTGTTTTCTGGTTTTGCCATCCTCAGTGGCAATTTTCTCCCCTGCAACGTGAAGGGTGAGCATGGGATGCAGTTGTATGGGAAGTAATTTTTACTAAGGTGATAAATAATTGATAGCTGCACAAACAGGGTCTTTATGCTGTCAGATGTAAAACATTGCAGAGTACGGTATTGCTATTAGGCTTTTTGGCTGAGATCAAGCATTGTGTCAGCTTTGGTTTATGTGTCTTCCAAAGCAGCCTCGCAAGAGATTCAGAGGTTGTGAAAATGTGTTCTTGTGTTGGTTTTTTGCTTTCTTCTTTTTAATGATTTTTTCAGAAAATATAGTTATTTAAGTAATTATAGGAGTTTATCCTTCATATGCTAATAAATTGACATTTACAAGCAAGAAACATATATGTCAGTAACCAGATCAGTAACTGTAAAATAATTTCTATTTATCTCACCTACTAATATCACTCAAAGGCGGCCTCGGGCTTCCAGACGGCAATAACATAAATACCAATTTAAGAGGTCTAGTCAATAAAGTGCGCCGCACACACACTCCAAATGTAATTGGTTACTCCGTTCTGTTCCCCTTGTGTTACCTATGGATTACGTCTATGGATTAGCCCTTCCAGAAATGTTTCTCTTCCGCTGTTTTCCCCTCGCTATACATCAGGGGGGTCAGGAGATAGCTCCCACCTTTGGGTGGGATTGTTTGCCTATGAATGTCCCTTCTCCATGGGTAACCACCGCCCCAGTCTAGGGAATTTCCTCCAGGGAAATGTGAAAGGGGTTTTAGTGCACGTTAGTATTTATCCAAGCACCCAAGGAAGGGATCTGGATACCCTATTAGGATAACATACAAAAGTTGGAGTCATATAGAGATTACTTTGGAACTCTCACTCCGTTTAAAAAACACACTAACCGATTTCTAGTGATGTTTCTTGCATATCAGAGCGACAGGTTTCCCGCCGTCAGACGAAGAGGCAGGCAGCGTGAGACTGCCCGCCTGTCTTTGTAGTTTGCTGGTGGGGAGCGTTAACCTCCTCCTTCTCCAGTGCTTCCAAACTTGAGGCTGATTATCAACAGGGGTCCATGTCGCGTCGCTTTCTAAAGCAGATTTCAAGGCCATGAAATCCAACATAGTAAGTAGCTGAACCTTAAAAAAGGGGCAGGGGGGAGAAGATGAAAAGAATCTGTAGCATAAGTTTGATTTAGCAGAAATAGGTCTTTCAAGTTTTGTTTGCTTACCTTAGCAGACACGCACGAGCCAGAAATACACAGTGGACTGCAAAAATAATGAGTTGGAAAACAATACGCCGTTGCGGGGAGTGCACAGTTAGAGCAGGAATGAAAAAGTCTCTCTTTTCTGAGCTTGTGTACTGTGGCATACTGGTATACTGGGTAAGATTAATCTTTGGAACGGGAAAACTACGAAACTCATGTTGATCTACTAGCCCAAATCTTGTAGGCCATATTAATTCATTTTCAAGTAAAAGTAATTGCAGAAACTTTGATAAACCATGCCCTGTTGAGACCGGCGGTTGTGTTAGATTGGAAATATTTCATGAAATTCATTGAATTTGCTATTACTTAATTTGAGAGAAATCGAGAGAAAGGTGTTATGATGTCTAAATATCTCTGTTTTGAAACAGAATGCCTTGATTTTCAGTTTGCAATCATACTTTCATTTAGAATACTTTTCTAATTTTGTGGAAGTGGGCGACTCAGCTATGGAGCGTTTTACTGATTATATGAAACATTCTTTTCTGCAGAGTATTCCTGCAATGAAAATTTCAAAATAGGGCAGATTTGCTATTAACTGAGATGAAGCAGAATGTCAAAATTTAAAAAAGTATCAGTATTATAACATGGATCTTTTGCAGAACTCAGTTTGTGGAGGAAAAAAAAAAATGGTAAGTGTACCTTACTGTGTTGTTGGTCACAATCAGGCAGAATTTTAATAGAACAAAAATACTGAGAAGGTATGATTTATTTCCCTGTGTGTAAGAGGAGCGGGTGGGTGAGAGGCAGGACATTTGCACTGCCAGGGCGTTCGGAATGGGCCACGGAGCAGCAAAGTTCATTTACCATGCAGAACAGTGCCTGTGCACTTGTACTGAAAGTGCTGTAAACCCAAGGAAATTAGGTTCAGAAGTAACACATGAAATCATCTGCTGTGCTGCTCGCTCATTCTGTCTGCGATCATACCCTCAGCTTTGCCCACCCATTCTTTAGATGCCTGAAGCTTCAGGACTTCCACTTGAAATTTTTTTTAGACTGTTTCTTAATCCAAATGGCTGTGTAACTGAGCAATTAGTCCTGGCATTATTGAAATGCCTCTGCTTGCTGGCTTTCGTTTTTCCTGCTCGTCGCCCTAAATATTAGGATAGTTTACAGGCTGGTTTGCAAAGCAGTATGGGAGACTCGAAGATGACGATTTTTTAATTGGTGTGAAGCACCTCATGGTTCTGCCTAGAGAGAAGATGCTTGGGAGGGGATCTGCGACGGATGGTGTAATTCCAAATGGTAGAAATAGCTTCCAAAGAGTCAAAAAATAATATGGAAACGTTGGCCTTTTACAGGGAATGATTTCTGATGCAGACCAACACTCCAGCAGTAGCTCCACAATGCACGAGGAACACATTTCCCTCCCCAGCTGTTCTTTATACATTCCTTCTGTGAAGTACTTGAGCCTTCAAATCTAGGAGGCCTTTGCATGGCTGGCCCGCTCTCCCTAAAGCTACGTGAAGGCTCTTCCATTTTATTTTCATTTAAGGGCAGCTTTTCCCCTGTACGACCTTCCTAGAGAGCCTTCCATTCCCCACCAGGTTTTAAAAACTTAATCAGTGCCTTGTACAGCTCTCAGTGGTAGAACGTGCTACAACACAGGCTATTTGTTCCTAAATCTACACTTGATATAAGAAGCAGCAAGCAATATATATCCTCATATATACACACGCACACACGCTTGCACCTTCTTTGGCTGACCTGGTTATTCCTGTGTTCCCATTAGCCTGCTAGGCTGTTCAGTTTAACCAGCTGCGCGCACTAAATAATAGAAACATTTAATGTTTTGCCGCTTGAATGGTCCCCAACAACAGTTTGGAATGCTCTCGTCCCAGCGGATTGCGATGGCGGAGTGGCTGGATGACAGCCCTGCTTCCTTCCAGCCATTTGCAGGGCTTTGGCGACTGCAGCGAGGTGGAAGCGGCGGAGCGAACATGTGCTATTTTCCGAACACCCCCGGTGCAAACAGGAGCGGGGCGCGTATGTGTGGGTGCCTGCGTATTTACACTTCATGCAAATTCAGATGTTCCTATAGCAGCACCAACCTCTCGCTGCTGCTGGAGAAGCTCTCAGAAGTTGTTTTCCTCTGTTGTTCAGTTTAATGTCAATGTTTTACTGTGTCACAGAATGTGTTCTCTGCCTTCCTGATGGGGAAGACCTTCCTGTGCTGCGCTCGCTGGCTGCCGGCATCGCAGGGTGAAGGCAGAGCTGCAAATCAGCGGTGTGTCTTCCGACAGATTTTATGAAGAGAGCGCAAGTCTCAGTCCCTCCATCCCCCTCTCTCCTTCCCCTCTCCTTGGACGATGCACTTTCTTTGCAAACGGCAATGCTTTCCCTTCATTTACTCCACAGCCTGCAGGCCCACATGGCCAAATTCTTAAAGAAACTGAAATATCCAACCACAGGATTTGGCAAACCGTCTGGGAACACTCGGCTGGCTGGTCAGTACAGGGAGCTGAATCCTGGATTGTCCAGTCGTGGTGGACAAGCTCCATTTAATGCACCTATCAGCCCTTTTCTGACAGAGACAGCCTCTTGGAAACGAATTCAGGGTGACTCTGGTGTGCCGAAGGGCCCTGCAGAGCACGGGGACCTCCGTAACCCGCTGCCAACCTGCTGAGACCCTGTGACACCGGGACTTGCCTGGAACGGGGTTAGGAACCCGGCGGAGGGGTTGGTGGCCTTGGCTGGCCACCTTGGGAAGGCTCGGAGCTGCCCTGCTTTCTGTGGGACACGTTGTGCCGTTTCGTGGATTGGGAGAGGCTGTGGGAGGCAGAACCAGTGAATCGCCGCACACGGAGGAGCACATCCTGCAGTGGGACACGGGGACGGGACGCTCCCGAGTGACTCTCGGTACAAAGCGCTGCCACCAGACACCGCTAACGGCTGGACTGTGTCAGATGAGCCCAACGGATGAAAAACACCAACTCAGGCAGCGCTTCCTCCAAGTGAAGTGTTTTCTTCTCTTTGTCCAGACAGAAAATTGGAAAATGTCAGCTTTGTTTTCTGATGAAAATTCATTGTCTGCCAGCTTTCCTGAAAGCCATTGGTAATGCCTAGCCCCAGCCTGCATCAACGGGAGTCCGAAAATACAGCTAGTAGCAGAGAGAAGCGGTAAAAATATCGGCTGCTCTCTTCTCGTCGGTGCTATCACTCTTCCTGCCCTCTATGTGTGCCTTACATGAGCATGGCAGCTTCTCTTGATAAAGAACGCTGTTTCTCCCAAAAGAAGCGGCATTTATTATTTTTGCTACATGGGGAACCTGTCGTCTGACAAGTATTTCCCTCTCCCAAGCCCTTTTCTCCTTATCCGTACATAAATGTAGTGCTTGTGCCCTTCCAAATGCCCCGGCTTTTCTGAAGACCCCGCTGTTGTATACATCAAATTGGCCCATGCATTTTTAATGCAGCCTTATTGACTGGATTCGGGAAACATAAGGATAAAACAAATCGCTGTACTACCAAGAAAAAACCCATTTGGCTGAGTGCATCTGCTCACCTTTGATTTATTTCAGCAACTTTCTCCTATATTTTCAGTCTATTCCCTCCCCTTAAAAATAATCTATTAGTCTTCTAGTATTTTGGCATTTGCAGTCTGCTTCTCAGCCTATTCCATATTCACATTCCTTTGATATATACATCTGAAATAATGACCCAGAGCTGAAATACTAGCTAAACCTGGTTTCTGATATAATCCCCGTGGTGTTTAATTTTACTTTCTTAGGCATCTAAAATGATGGCTTGTGCGATTGCCATCTAAATGTATAGCAGTGTATCTTGGAGGAGTTAAACATTGTGTTCGAGCTGGGAGCGTGAAACCTCGCTGAACAAAGCCCCTCCAGATAAATGAGCTGTGCGCCGTTTGCTCAGCGCGGTGTGGATAACCGGAGCCTTGCAAACGCTGCCTCGGATAAATGCTGCGGAGGGAGTGTAGGAAATCTGCATTTCCAAACCTTGGCTGCCTCCTGAAGCCATCCAGGCTGCTCCTTCAGCCACCAGCTTTGGGTGTGTTGCCTTTCGTGCGGGGTGTGCTGGGGACAAAGGTAATTTGGAAAGGGGTTTTGTGTGTGTCTGTGTGTCATTTGGGAAGGGGGCTTCCTTTTTCAACAAGTAAGTACCAGTCTCCTCTGCCGTCTTCAGGCAGGACGTTCGTTGGGGTGTGCTGGAGTATGGTCCTGGGAGCAGCAGCGTGAGGGTACTGTCCAGAGGGGCTTCAACTTCTGGGTGCCTTGGAGACGTGGACTGTTGTGTTTGCTGTTACCTACTGCATAGCCAGTCCACGTCTTCGGGAAGGAAAGGTAGCTCCGCTGTAATGGAGCGATGATCAGATGAAGGCCACCTCTCTGCTAGCCACCTGACAGCCAGCCTGACGCCATCAGGCCAAGGCAGGTTGTGTGGGGAAAAGGAGAGGGGCCGTGCTTGCAGCCAGCCCTCGGAGAGCGCGAGGAGCGGGTCTAGGCAGGGCCTGATAAATCCACTGTACCTCAACAGCAAGAAACACTTTTTCCAACCAAACCAAGGTGGATCTTGATCTTCTTGCTTCTCTTTTCCTTTCCTTTCTTTACTGCGGAGCCTTAGGCGCCGGCAGGACTCTGTTTAGAACCTATAGGAGCAAGTGCCTGTCTTGATGAGCCCTCTGTGCGAAGGAAAATGTGTATAAAACACAAATTCCAGTAATCCTTCATGCACTGAGGTAGCTGGTTAGGGGTCCAAGTGGCTGTGTGGCCACACCAGTGACCTGTGCTAGAGTTTTGTGGGGATTAATGATGTAATTGCAAATGTTGGGGCTCGTTACGGAAGCGCCTGTGGGGTCCATCCAAAAATGGGACCCTGGCTGTGCTGATTAGTCAACAATCACGTCAGCAGATCGTTAATATGCCAGCCGGTCCCCAGAGCTGTCAATCTGAGTGGGTAAGAAGGACAAAGAGGAGAAGAAAAGGAGAAAGAAGAGAGGAGAGAATGATCTTGTACAAGTCAAAGTGCACTGACAACGGTTAGATCCTGGGCTTTTCAGTCCCATCCCAATGCACTGTCACTGGACCAAAAAAAACCAAGCTTCGTGTCTGTCTCACAGTGAGAATGGTGGAACACTGGCCCAGGTTGCCCAGAGAGGTGGTTGATTGATGCCCCATCCCTGGAAGTATTCAAGGCCAGGCTGGACGGGGCTCTGAGCAACCTGATCTGGTTGGAGATGTCCCTGCTCCTTGCAGGGGGGTTGGACTGGATGGGCTTTAAAGGTTCCTTCCAACCCAAACCATTCCAAGATTTTATGATTCTATGATCTCCTCCCTGAAATACACACTGTCTTGTGCTTTTCTGTGTTGTGTTGCTGCTGGGAAGCTGTGAGGCTTGCGTTCCGCGTACAGATATAAATTACTATCAGCAGCATAATAAAGAGTGATATACACAGCCACGTCAGCCTTTCTCGCGCTGCAAGCTCTTATGTTGGTTGTTTAAATCCACCAACAATATTGCTGCAACTTCACAAGATATTGATGCTTTTTAGTCTAATGGGAATGATACGGCTTGTTTTCAGCTGCCTTCGGGAGCAAGTACCAGTGCGGTGGGATTTGAAAACAGCCTCTCGGCGTTGCGAGGATGGGACTGACCTGGGGACTTGGAGCAGGTTTGTCAGCAGGAGCAGTCCGACAAGCCAGGGCCCTGGTGCAGGGCTGTTGGTGAAAGTAACCTAAAATTCATTCTAGAGGCAGGGTATCATCACGCTTTTGTAGTTTACAGCCATTTACTAGTGTGGGAAAGGAGAGCTTGTGGAAAAAAAAAATATTACAAATTCAGTGGAATGTAAATCCTTCTGCATTAGGATGCGTTTTCCCTAAAGCATCCCTTAGCCAAATGGGCTGTGAGGTTCCCTTTGTCTCAGGCAGTATTTTAGCCATTCTGAGTTTAAGTGACGGATGCATAATTCTGTGACATGTCCTTAAAGAAACATATTGTGTCTGTGTTCAGTGTTGACTCAGAGCCAAAACTGAGAAAGGTTTTTGCAGATTTTTGTATCCGGTAACTTCAGGGAATAACGCTCTTTAAAATATTTCTTTTAATAAGCTTAAGTGGAGAAAATTGAAAAACATCATTCATACTTTGATGTCCTAAAGTATGAAATCCGAGTAGCTTACCAGCGACTAAATTCTATCCCTTGACCATGGAAAGAGGCAAGATTTAGGAACATCTTAAGATCAAATAAAGTAGGGTCAGCTTTGTGATGTCGTGGCTGTGAGATTCACTGGCATACGGGAGTCACTAGTTCAAGCTCTGAGCTCCATATTTCTCTTCCAAGCTGATATTCCCACAGAGGGCTGCAGGGCTAATATTTTAAATACAATCCTTGAGAAAGGCTCCGGACCAGCTGCATAGGGAGATGGGTGGTTCTAAAACTTCCCTAGAACGTGGGACACCTTGGTTTGAACCCACGAAAATACAGCTTTCTCTGAGGTTTTGACTAAGGTACTTCTGTAACACAGAAATAAAAGCCCTTTTGTGCCTCACGAAGTTGTTTTGAACATTAAAGACACCCCAGACCAGCGTTTAAAAGGTGTTTAGATGCCTGAAGATTCAGTTAAGCAATTTGGAAAATCGCTCAGGGTTCCCAGGTGCCTAACTTGTTGGCTTCGCTGAGTTTTTCATAAGCTGCTCAGCCAGTATTGAGTGATACACCCAGATAAATGAACCTGGGGAGATTCTCACTTCATGGCGTGATTTTCGGAGAGAGC
Organism: Tetrax tetrax; assembly: GCA_009806455.1. NCBI lineage: Eukaryota > Metazoa > Chordata > Aves > Otidiformes > Otididae > Tetrax > Tetrax tetrax. Next base: position 130,316 of record WHYT01017858.1, read on the forward strand.
TTTACAGATTCTTCATCTGCTGTGGGAACAGTAACATTTGGGAAATAGCTGTAGAACACGGCTAGACCCCTACTGCAATTTATTAGTATTCTTTATGCAAACCCATGTGGAAAATTGCTCTGAAGATACCTGCTTAGGAATCTAAATGCTGACAGGCTTGCCAAAACTGCAGGAAACTGGACGTAGGAAATCTCCAGCCTGACCTTTGAATAACCCTCATACTGAAATATTCAGTTTGTTGTACACAGTCTGCTTTAATTCTGTGAAAAGAAAAATGGTGTACCCCAGAGGAGAGAACCTGGCCAGGTGTGAAGGGCTGCAGCTGATGTGTGTCATCACCTCCAGAGCTGAACTCCAGAAGTCTGCCATTGCGTGTGAACTTCAGCATCTTCTTTTCGAAAGCAACTGGTCGAGAGGTTGACTCCGAAGTATTTGAGATGATGTGTGCTTGTATGTATGTATTTAACAGAGAGCTTTTTGTGAATCAGGCAGAACCGAGATGGTGTCAAGGATGCTTTAAGCCTTATGGATGTGGAGGATTTGGCCAGAGCTTTATGATGATGCGACTACTAATGTATGTACTACCTTCTGCTGAGAAAATGTATTCATCTTTTACCGGCATGAATATGTTAACATTCATGGTGCATTGTGTTTGCCTTCAGCTCGTTTGGGAGGGTGTAAAGGAGCTTTATTTTGGTGGCTGTGGTTTGATAGACTCTGAGTACCTCCGTGGTTATTGACTATAGGCAATAATCTAGCCTTCATTTATACCTGAGTTCCTCAAAGTCTTGCCTGCCCTCCTTCTCTAGAAATATTTGGAGGAAGACAGTATAGTTCTCTTCTTGGGGAGAAAGGAGGTGAATTCAGCCCATAACTGAATTCCTCACCTGCCCAAGACACTCAGGGTAGGAGTAGGGTTGGCCAAGTTTCACCTACAGTTTATGAAGAGGAATAGACCCCCTTCCCCAGGGGTTTGGTGGGTGGATCATTGCTCATTCTGCTTTGAGTGAGGACAACTGAGCTCCCACCTTTCAGGCCTCCTTCAAGTGCATTAGGTCCGGAGGCATGAACCCAGGATGCAGGTGTGGAGGGAACGATCATTTTTTGACTTTGCGTCAGGAGGCCCACCTGTGCTTCCTTGCTTGACTTAGCTGGGGTGGCTGCAGCAGGGACAGCATGGTACATCAGGCTTTACCGCAGGCTGTAAAGGCATTTCCAGCATCCCTGCATGCATTTTTATGTGCCTTGATAAGACCACATACCTGCGTTTTATTGCTGCAGGATTCTGCCGTTAGAGCAATGTTTTACTTGTGCTTTTATGCATCACCTGTTCCATCTGCTTTTGAAGTGTATCTGTGAAGATCTAAACCTACAAATATGTGTGCAGAACACAGCATTGAACCTCTCCCCCAGATTTTTGGTTGAGAACCCACGTGGTGGACTATCCCTCTCCTTAGTTGCACAGGTATTATATTATTGTTGTTCTTCAATTTGTAAAAATGGATGCAGGGAATATAAATGACTTATCTGGTTCCCATCTTCAGCTAGATAAGAATCATAAAACCGTAGAATAGTTTGGGTTGGAAGGGACCTTCAAAGCCCACCCAGTCCAACCCCCCTGCAAGGAGCAGGGACATCTCCAACCAGATCAGGTTGCTCAGAGCCCCGGCCAACCTGGCCTGGAATGTTTCCAGGGATGGGGCATCCACCGCCTCTCTGGGCAACCTGGGCCAGTGTTCCACCACCCTCAGTGTAAAAAAAGGCTTCTTCCTTGTATCCAGTCTGACTCTGCTTCCTTCTATTTTAAAACCATTACCCCTCGTCCCGTCACAACAGGCCCTTGCTGGCCTGTTCAGTAACCTGTAGCCATCCCTCCTCAGAGCCTGCAGAGTACAGAAACAGTAATGCATTGTCTTTTCTTTATGGCTTTAATTATTGTGTGCGCTGGGTCCGATGATAAGTCGATATCTTTGTGTTAAGCAGCTAATTAATGTTTGGAACTTTAGTCTTTTGTTTATTGTAGAGTTTTGCATGAAACTCTTCTCAGCTGTAATAGAGTTTGTGAAATATGTACTGTAGATTCAGAATGTTAGAGACAAAAAGATGAGGTGCTGCTAAGGGCCATCAACGCACTTGACTTCTTTTGGTCCTCCATACATCAAAAAAATGAAGTGAAACCCGTTGCTGGAGGACTGATTGCAGCTAAAGCACCTTGTTTAATCTCAGACACACAGGATGCCTTGTGAGCCAGGAAGGCTATCAAGATACAGTTTTAATTAACATTTGCTTTTTAGATAATGTGCACAGTTTATTTTGGCAAGAGTTCATTGAATATGAAATTTTCATAATTAAGATACTTAAACCTGCAATATTTTGTTTTCTGCAGTATTTTTTTTCCAAAATGACATAAATTCTGCAGCGTTTATTACCCAGTAGACAACTGCTAGAAGAAAGAGCAATTTCTCCCCCAGCTTTTTTTTAATCTGCTTTTAACCTCTTGGTTTTGGTGCCTTGTTAGGCAGCATCTTCTTTTCACAAATGTGCTGGAGCAATCACAGAACAAAAATAAAGGAGAGAAGCTATAAATATAAGTACCTATTCCTAAGATAATGAGATACAAATCTTCTATTAATTTGTTTTAATATGCGCATCTGAATGAATCATCGCTGTATCATCCGAACACCCCACAAAACGATGTAAATCAGTGAGTCATCACAGATACCATATTTCTCTTCTGTCCTTCAGAAGGAGCCAAACTCTTAAAACAATGTGTTTTACATTTTTAGAGATATTAAATGCTCCCTTCAGAGATATTGTCATCCTCTGGTTGTAAGAGGAGTGAGAGGATAGGTGTGAGAAATCTTCCTTGGTGTAGACGATGAGCTGAAAGAATTCACGATTCTTGGATGCTCCTCTTCTTTTTAATGATGCTTAAGAAGAATTTGCTGAAAAAACTTTGTTGTACTTTACATTTTTCTGTCATGGATTCTTAAGATGAGGCTAGAAAGCTCTAAAAGCAAACAGAAATGCTTGATGAACAATGAGACCTGCTACCTTAGCTCTGTATAATGTCAACAGATAGTCACAAGAAGCAACATTGTTAAACAGTGGCAAATTAAAAGGTGGAAAACTGCTTCCATTCCGGTCGTGTTGGGAGGGGTCGGGAGAGTAGAGAAGGATAAAATTGCTGTGCAGAGCGATTGCTGGAAAAAAATGAGATTCTTCAGTGCACTTGATGTCACTGACAAGGGAGGAAACATGCAGATCCGTTGTGGCAGTGCGACTTTATTATTTATTGAGGGACTTCCAGATGAGCGCAGGAGGAGTGTAAAAGTGAAGAACAAATTAAAGGTAAAAGGTTATTTGTGTTCTGGCTAAATCCTCTTTCTTTTGGATATTGTCAGGAATTCCGTTCTTAGCTCTGAAGCAACCCACCCTGAGAAACAGCCAGGAATTCGGTGCACAAGGTTTGAGGGGTCCCACCTCCCACCCGCCTGCTCGGTGTGCGTGTGTTGATGTAAGGGTTTACAGACTGGGAGGAGAACAAGTTGCTTGTAGGAATACAGATTTGTCTGAACTGCTTGTTTCTCTGTTGTCCGAAGAGTACCTGTGAGGAAAGCTGAAACCACACCAGCCTGGAAGTGATAGCTGAAATCCAGACTGCCAGGTAGCCTCTGCCTCCCCTGGGCTGTGAAACAGCTCTAGATCCTGGTCCCTGGAAGGAATTAATCTGCATCCAAAATTTAGCATGGGTATGACTTTTTTTTCACAGCTTAGCCCTTAATTTAGCTGTGAGACAGGTGAATGTGGTTGGTCCAGCAGTACCCATCGGACTGGCCCTGGCAGATCCTTAGCTTCTTCTGAAATATCCGGGAGTCTTGGACCACGTTATGGCTTGGGGGTCCCTGTGAGACCTCCATTCTCACCTGCTGAGCTGGGCCTGGCCGCAGTCGAGCGTAACCCCTGCGATAAAAGATGAGCGGAGGTGCTGGCTGGAGGAATGCTGCATTGATTACATCCTGTGTATCTCGGAGGGTGTAAATGCTAATTAGCATCAGGGATGGCTAGAGGGGAGGATGGCGCCCGTTGGACTCGGAGGGGTGTAGCTTGCCCTTTCTAAGCAATAAATCCATATTGGTTAAACTGCCTGTATCGGAGCGTTTGTGGAATCAAAACCGGTGTCTGCAAATGTGTGTGAAGTTAATAATCTCTGTTAGCACATCATCAGAGAGAGAGGCGACCCTGCTCAAGCAGATATTCTAGGTATTAAAACAAAGTTGAGGAGCTGGGATTGCATCCTTTGAGCAAGGAGGGGAGGAGATGAAGAACAGGCCTTACTGACGGATGCAAAGTGCTGCAGGGAACTGGCAGAACAGAGGCCGTGAGTTTATTCAAACCAATGCCAAAATTTGTGTGAGAGTCCACAAATGGAAATCTAAGCTGCCACCAAAATAATATAGGAATTATTTCTCTACTGTCAGAATGACAGCTAACAAGACTGTAACCAGCTGGAGAATATACGTGGCTTTAAATGAGCATCGTGTATTATCCTCAGAAAATAATGTAAGTCTCTTCACAGCTTCCATATCCCTAAAGCATGTGCTAGTCATTAGCTGTTACAACGTACATAACTGTCTTTTCATTTTGAAGTCTTCTCTTCATTAATTTTCTCCATTGTACACTAGCAAAGATCTGAAACTACACGCTGTTTTAATCCAAACAAAAATTGCTACTAAGAATAGAAGAAAATCTGTCGGTTTATATGGTGCTTAGGAAAACCATTAGTACAAATTCTTGATGCCTTGGCCAGGTACTTCTGTAATTCTGGCCTTTCACTCCTGCTTTACCCACATCTTCACATTCTCACTCAGTTTTTTTTTAATCTATATTGAATATGTTTATATTTAATTCCATTACAGGTTCTTAACTAGTTTGCTGAGGCTTCCCACACTGCGTGAAAAAGAGCTCGGTGTGCCATACAGTGCATCCCGTGTATCCATCAAAAAGTGGGTGGACCAGGCGGGCAGGACTCAGGGGAAGGAGAAGGTGGATCGGTTATAAGCTAATGGGTTAATAACGACCGCGGGCTGGGCTACGTCTCTATTGAGTTCAGCGCCTTTGTAGATCCAGCTGGGAAATTGTACAAGATGGGTTTTCTCAACCACAAACACACTCACACAATAGAGGTGAAAATGAAAACCGGAGATAAAAGAAGCAATATATTAGCTTCACAGAAGGCTGCAATGCAAAGGTTTCAGGAAACCATATTTTGAAGAATTAAGAAAGTTTTAGGAGGTAAAGTGGGATGGCTGGAAGGGATATATGGAACAATCAGCAATTGCTGTGCTTTAAAGAGGGACTTCTCAGAGACTGAGGCTAAAAGTGTGTGTGTGGAAACAGCCAAAGTGGTGAAAGAGGAATACGGAGCTCAGTTAAATGTGAAAGGACAAAGATAAGCTGGAGTTAGAGTCAGCAAAAAGAAGAAAAAGAAGCTCCCTTAGAAATAATCTATAAAGAGAAGGAAGTTCAAGAAGGAGAGCAGGCCTATAATAAATGAAGAGAAGGGTCTATTTAAATAATAATTTGAATGGCTACGGTCCTGAAATAATTTTTAGGCATTTCTGTAGTGAAGAGAAAGATTAGTTTCTGGCTTCAGGGAGTTAGTATTGATAGTCACTTGTTTTTTGTGGGGCAATATTTTACCCAGTAGTTGTGAAGGGGTGTTATGTATGTTATCTCTGGCATCCCAGAATATACTGGGAAGGCTGGAGGCAATAAACATGGATGTAAGTGATGAAGGGGGTGAGGGGGAGCACGGTGAGGGCCCTTGAACCTTTGCAGCTTGGGAAGGGCAGATGCTGTGGAGTTACAGGGCCCAAGGAGTTAAAGTGGCGACTGTGCAGCGGAGCAGCGGTGGAAGGGCTGGTGGGCTTGTCTGACATTTAGAGGTGCGATGTTCCAGGCCTTGATCTAATTAGCACCTTCTGAAGCAGCAGCCCGGGCAAGCCAACGGGATGTCTGTGTGTCCTGAGAGTCTAGGGGGGTGCTAAAAGTGTGACAAGATGTCTCCATTGGCATTAAGTGGCGTTTTCAACTGGAGGGTGTAAGGTAACATCCTTGGGTTGGGTACAGGACACGTGCCTACCGCAGCCCTACACCCTCCGCTGACTATGCCTGCTCTTCTTTCCCCTTGTTTCTTCTTTTCTTTAATGCAAAACCAAATCCTTTTCTCCTGTTTGAAACAAGGCTTTAAAGGCAGACACACGTTGGTCTTCTGCAGAGGAATGAACTTCGCCTGCAGAGATTTAATTAGCAGCCACTGTGTAAACAAAACGGGCAAATTATAGTGAAGTGGAGCTGATAAAATTGGAGGAATCGGGCGTTACCTGGTGAAAAACTAATAGACTATCAGTCTGAAAACAGTATGTAAAGTGATTCTGGCAATTCCATTTGAAAAATATCTTCTGTCATCAGTAAAATAAATGGAGCTAAAATCACTGGTGTTAGACGGTTACTGAAACCAAGTGCAGTAAAGAATACAGGTTTATATAGAGTAAATCCCACTAAGAGAGCGTACTGCGGTTAAAACAGAATCACCGCCTCTTTTGGCAGCAGGTAATACAATTAATGTTACAAATTTGTTTTTTTCCAAAGCATTTGATATTGCATTTCAAGAAATCTATTTGACAAATTAGTTTAGTGAGGTTCGCAATGTGAAGCGTGGCCGAGGGACTGCGCAACAGAAGCTGGATGATGGATGGCCAAGTGTTGTGGTCAGGAGAGGTACCTAATGGGGTTTACTGGGAAAGGTGTTTGGTCTGGTTTTATTTAACCTCTTCATTAATGAGCTGGGAGAGGGAGTAAGTGTGCAAATTAATGATTTGTTTGAGAAGATTTGCAGATAAAAATGAAGAGAGAAATAAGGAATGTGGGCAAAAAGATAAAATGCCTTCACCTTGCAAATACAAATGCATATGTATATGTGTACATGTATATATATGTATATATAGCTTAGGAGAGCTACTTGGAAAGACACAGCTGGCACTAAAATACACCAAGAGGACAATAGAAGGAAACAAATTAGACCTAAGTTTGCAATGAAGTGTGCCAATATGAAAAATAAACATAAATCTGGGGTGTATTTGACAGCATTTCATCATAGTGCAGAGGATGTGACCGTATGAATCGCATCTCTCAGGGCATTGCATAGTCAGATGGGAGGAAGGATTAAAATATTCACTGTGAAAAATAATCTTATATTGGCAGGTGGATGGTCAAAATGATATACTGGTCTTTCACCTATATTTGTTTTTTCTCTAAAGTTGAGAAACAAATAGTTTTAGACTGGATTTGTTATGCCATAAAGGATTTGAAATGCAAACCGTGAGATAAGTCACACAGGTGACAAAAGGGATGGAAAGGAAGAGGAGGAACTGCGAAGCCTGATGCTTAGCACATGCAGTTTCCAGCTCTTGTGACTGGATTTTTCTCCTCTTAGAGTGTTTATTCCTACGTGATCTGTGGTGCTTCCCAGCTGACCGGCACTGTGATGCGACATGTGAAAAAACAACGGGGGAAAAACACTTAAATGTAAGAAAAAATAGAGATCAAATGCTGGCTAACAATAATATGTTGGGATTATTTCAATCAGGCTGCAAAACCTCTCTGTATGACTGCAGAGGGTGCAGGACGTTCTGTGATGTAGGTGCCTCATTAAATTAGGCTTGTGTTGGGAAGGCTTGGGAACAGGTTTTTTGGAAGAGGCAGGGATAAATGGAGATGACAGTTCTGGGTAATTGTTAGTTCAGAGCGAGCATCAAAGCTCCCCAAATGTTATTTTTAGTTGCAGATGGCTGCAGAGAGAGAACCGCGCGAGCTCCTCTTGCTCTCGGCTGAGGGGCCGGGCGCTAATGAACACACCGGCTTCGCGGGGTGGAGAAACAACGGCTCGCACTCGCCGTGCTTTGTACTTCCACAGCTCTTCTCATCGGCAGGTTGCGAGTATTTATCCGGACACTTTGTTAAGTGGAATGATCTGTTGGGCAGCAGAGAGCTTGCAGTTCAGGTGTAATCTTTGATAAGTACGTGAACAAACCACCAAAAAAGAATCCCACCGTAGGTTTTTTGACCACAGGGGTGAAGACTAACAAATGCCACCTGGCTGTTCTCTGGGAAGATATATAGTCGTTCTTAAAGAGCTGCTGTAATTTAAACTTGCCCCTATTTACCTTAAGGATAAGTTACTCAAGTTAATACATAACCTATCTTTTCTATTTTCAGTCTAGCGCATGCAGCCTAGACCTGGTTTTGAGAATGCATTTATTATTTCTGTGAATTTGGCAGACAACATAGGTCTGCAAGTGCTGGTGAATGGTTCCTTCTTCTTAATTTATGGCACCTTCAGACTCCTGGCATTGCTCCTGTTCCCTCCTTGGGGGGCTATTTTTTTTTTTTTTTTTTTTTTCTTTTTT
>WHYT01017858.1:141959-156226 GCA_009806455.1 Tetrax tetrax
TTTTTTTTTTTTTTTTTTTTTTTTTTTCCTTCCAGGAGGAGTTTTCCTGAGTTTGAGTGGCTTTTTAGAGGCAGGACGTGTAGCATACAGTAATTTTCAAGCAATTTGAGGCATTTCTCACTGCCCCAGGCTTGTCACAAGTGTTCTTTGCAACTTTTATTTACTATTCCTCTCTGCTAGTCTCCACCACGTCCTGGGCTACATCTTCAAACTCACACCTCCGCCGTGCCCCTCCATGACCCTCACCCTGGGCTGTCCCTCAGGAAATGGCGTCAACAGTAGGGTGCATTCTGGTAGGACCTTCTTCATCATCTATCTACCATCACAGTTCTCCTATTTTCACTGATGTCTTACAGAGCAGAAAAAGTCCTTTCAAAATGTGATGGAAAGAATCTGTGATGACACTAGGGAAAGGTAACATTCTGGAATGCGTCTTTGGAAGAGGGCAATGTGGAGTCACGGGAGGATATATTTGCTTTCTCTGCATTTTTTTTATGGCTGCTATGGGGAAATTTGCCAAACGTGCTGTTTCCCAGTGTATGATCGTGTAAAGGAGAGTGCTGAGATGCATTCTCTCTTATCTCGTGTTTGATCTTTTTTTCTTTTCAAGTCCAACCTGCCACTGCATTCACGTATCGTAATCTAGCATCGTGTACCCGTTCACATATGCTGGTTTTATCCTGCTGTTTGTATACCTGCAACCCTCTGTACAGACATCATTAATGCATGAATGCAGAATCAGCCCTCGGACGATGCATCGTGCTTAGGTTCGAGTGTACAGTGTGTGATAAACCTGCCGCATCCAGGCGATGCATTAGAGGACTCTTTGTTGCACATGAATCACCTACCTGATCAACTGATGCAAAATATTTTTTCCATTAAAGAACAGGAGTGAAACAGTGCTCTTTTCCATCAATAATATTCCATTTTGTACATGCATGTACTAAGCAAGAAGCCAAAGGAAATATTTATGAGCGCTAGTAACAGTTATTTTTTTTTAAAAGCAGTATAAACCTGTGTGCTCCAGGTCACATGGCAAACCTCAATTGACATAAAATCAGAAGAATCACTCTTTTATGGACAAGATATTCCATAAAAGTCAGGGGTTTTGTGCATCCTCCAGAGCATCTGATCCTGTCTGCTCGTGGATGGGCTGCTATCCTGTTGTGGCAGGGCAGCTGCTGCCTCCTGAATGTGCAGTTCCCTCGCTATGCACTTACATTTCTATTTACTAAAGGTTATAAAGTGTTGGTATTTTGTTTTGTGTGTCTGTTGTATCTACCATTCAGCTGAGCATATTGTGCGTAGGGGACGAGAAATGGCTCCTCGGTTCAAACCAGTCTCACATGGGCAATCCCAACCTGTCCCACTGCTGAGCTGCCCAGAGACCTGCACATGATTTGCCTCTTCATGCTGGGAAATCATGGATACCCTGGCCTAGGGAGCTGTGATCCTTTTGCAGTTGGATACGTTTCGTATTTCTAAACTGAAGATTGTGTGAAATCAATTGGGAGGGGAAAAAAAAAATCAATGCCTGGTTTTTCAGGATGAAAAGGCGAGATAGCCACACAATTAAGCACTGGAACACATTTTCCACACTCTTCCTGTCATGTTCTCCTGATTCGGTGTCTTGGCTGTTCATCAGAAATAATTAAACTCTCTCCCATGGGCAACAATTACTTGCTTAAAATATTTGAGTAAAAAGAATGCATTTATAATTACCTACCCTTTTTGAAGGTGAAAATGGAGATTATCTTTTGATGAAATAAATGTATGTGGGAAGACTTCCTACCAGAGCACCGCACCCTATGGCAGTATGAGCGGTGTTCATCGTCAGATGCGATGTGCTCGATGGCGTGTCTCCAGCCCTCCGGTACACGTTCGTTCTGAAGAACCGCTGCAAAGGTTTTGATTTCAGAGTTAGGCCCAAGTTTAAGCCCCTTCCTATTCAGTAAGAGATGTTTATTCTGGCAAATCTGCATATGAACTTGACATTTTTAAGCAGTAAGAATGAAGCAGGAAACACATTCAATTTGTAACTATCAAATATCGCGCTTTTATTTAGTCATACTGCATCTTCCCTTTTCATGCCAAGAGTTGTCTTTGTTCCTTTTGACTTACTCCCAAGGGAGTTTGAGCTTTGAAAGTGTTTCGTGTTTCAGAGCTGCCTTTTTTCCCCCTCAGATTTGTTTACTGATCCATCCTTGGGAAGACCTTTTAGTGAATGTGATAGGAAGGTTATTAAAAATAAAATATTCATCAGGAAATCAGCCATAAGCATGTGGGCTGGTTAAAATTCAATTCCTAATTCTTTCAACCTTGACATCATTCTGCTTTTTGCTTAATATCGCTGTATACAAATTTCTGAGCTAATTTATTTTATCAACTTTGCTTATTTCAATTGTTCGTACAACTGCCTCTTGTCTGCTTAATAGCATCAAATAACATGACAATGAGAAAAATGACAATGACAAACGGAGGATTGTGACAGATTGGCTGAATTTGAATGTCTCTCACTGAGAAAAATGTTTCAGGAGTGGCATTAATTGCTTTCACAGCAATGAGTTATGTTTGTGCATCTTGTTTGTCACTCGGTGCCTGTTCCTGCTCCTCCCGTGCGGAGGGGTGCCGACTTATTTATTTTAATGGCCTGGGACAGTCATGCAGGGAGGCCAGGGCAGGGAGTGCAGGAGATATGGGAGGGAAAGTAAAGAAAGTTGAGGTGAGAGCTGGATTTATCTGAATTATCAAATGCAGGCGGGAACAGAAGGTGGGTACAAACCGTCTGTCTCTGGGAAGGAGCATGGCGGCCGTGCTAGTGGATGGCTGCGGCCTAGCTCTGGTGGGTCACATCATTTCCACCGCCGAGGCTGAGGCTGGTGATAATGCTCGTTCTGGTGGCTGTGTTCTTCATTTTCTGGTAAGATGGTTCAATTCTCTTACTTCTTCCCACTGGCTCTTCCTCAACACCTTCTCTCTTTTCGGCATCCTGTTTTTTCCCACCACTGTTCCTGCTGCGGTGCTGAGCGTTCACACCGATGCGGTCGTTCACTCAGACCTTCAATCCTGTCGTGGGGGAGAATTAAAATTACCCCCTCCAACCCTCTGTTCTCTGTTTCCCCTCTGGGTTCAGGTGCGTTGGCTGCCAGGCCGGGTAGGCCCTTGCTCCATCTGCTCTCTAAGATGCGGCTGGGCCGAGGGGCCGTACAAAAGCACACGGCTCTTGCTTATCCCAGACCTGGGAAGCTTGTACAGGGCTGGAAGAGCCATTCCTCTCCCTCTCCAGGCAGATGGACTGAATTTCACTCCAGTCTTTGGTACTTTATTACAGTTACTTCTTGCCTGTCACATCGGGGTTCAGTAGCGTACCGCTTTCTTTGTCAGCTCTGATTTCAGGTGGTTTTTGCATGGATTTTAGGCTTTTTTTAATTACAGAAAAATCTGCTTCAATCCCTTGGACATCTTGCTTTGCAAATCAGCGACTGCAGCCAACAGTTGCCTGTCAGCTCGCAGCACGCGTGATAATTGTAAAGGTCAAGTAGGAACCTGCATCGTCAGAGAGCCACCAGCGTTCAGCACGTCCTCGGGGACTGCGTGCTGCTGGCACGCTAGCGGAAAGGACACGCGACCGCTCGGCGGGATGCACCGGGGCTCGAGCAGCACCTCTTGGAGAGTGTCACTGCCACCGTGCACCCCCATCGCTTGCCTGGCGAGACTGAGCCTCTGAGGGTTCTTCTGGGGAGTCCCCGTGGTCTTCACCGCTATAGATGGGAGGAAAAGGGCCACCACTGAAATCAACAGTTTTACGAGCACTGCTAGCAGAGGAATGATCCAGGCATTTCATTTTCAGTTTCATTTTCTGAGCCATTCAGACTACTTCCTTGGGGTGACCAATGTATTTTGGAGCCTGAGGAACGTTTTTAATCTCGGTGGTATTTATTTTATTAAAAAAGAAATAAAAGGTGACCCTGAAAGGGCTGGAGTTGCACACGAGGTGTTCATTTCTGAGCCTCTCCTGAAGCACTCTTCTTCAGAAACAAGAATTTGACAATTTGGTTTCTGACCCAAGTGCGTCTCTTAGCCTTCTGTGAGGGTTTGGTGCGCCTAAGAACAGGAAAATAATTATTTCTTTTTATTGCATGCAGGTTTTCTCTGACTTCTTTCCTTCAAATCTCCAGGTTAAATAATCAGGAGACATCAAAGGGCAGGTTTTGAAATATATGCACTCAATTGCTCAGCCGTCTGTGGTAGTTGAAATCATGATTATGCTTTAGAGCGGAGATTGATTTTCTTCCTTGACCACATTGTCTTTCACAAGAGGGGAAGATGCTCGCCAAGCCAGGGTAAACTCTTGCTCTCACCTTCCATAGAGGTGAGCATTTTTTAAGTGCCACAGGTGCTTGAAAGCCTTGTTGGATCATGAAAATCTATTCAGAGGCCTGAAGAGCTAAGGCTTGCAGTAAAATATCTTTTTTGATAAATCCATCTCTCCTTCTGTCCTTTCCTCCAAAAAGTCAAAGCTGATGATTCCCCACATGGTGGGCACAATGGAAAATACAGTGCGAAGAATCAGAGTTTGTTTACTACTACTTTGTGTATCAATATGAAGAAAAAGCATAAATACTTTTCCTTGCAGGCTCGTGCCTGGGGAATAGAAATGAGGGAGCAATTTGCTGGTCTCGGTGTATTTGAGAATGTGCATTTCTGCCTGATGGCAACTGTTAAATCAGCCTTGGAGTCAGTCACCCGCCATAAGCTCCCCGTGTCCTAATACACAGAGAAATGTACTCGTATCCCAGCAGAGGATGGATTTTGAATTAGCTTTAACCAGGCAGTGTCTCCGCTTTGCTCATGATCTGCAGAAAGAGGGAGGGCAGCTAGGAAGTGCATGTTATGAAATTTGATAGACAATGAGTGATTGAAATGTGAGGCTAGTAATGTATTTGCTTTCTCACTTACCTGTAATAGAAGTACGGGGAAAGCACAGATTTTCTCGTTCCTTTTTACTTAAATAGAGGTGTTTCTCATCTATCTTTTCTTGCTGTAGAAAATGGTTTGTTTGTTTTTTTTTTCTCCATTAAAATATGGATGTGTATTTCTCCTTTGGCTTCCTTCTGAAACACATTGTTTTAAAACCTAGCAAGTTAGAGATGGGAATATGTTAACAGTTAACATTTTTTTCTGATTTGTGTGTGTTTTTTCCCTGTCAGAACTGGTTTTGGTGCCAGTTAGGGGCAGATTCTAAATCAGTCACTGGTGAAATTCTTGAAAATCAAGTGTTTTAGCAGATTTGAACGGGGTTACCCATCGGAGCTGAATTTGCAGCATCTCGACCTGGCGAAATGGACAGACAGGGGATATTTGTCTGTTAGAAGAGTGAAGCCACTTTTTGGCTGAAAAAATCAAGGCTTGCCTTCTGATAGGGAAGAAGGTTGTCTTTGTTTCTCAGATCAAAGTGTGATCCTGTAGTTGAGCCTGTAAAATGCCCGGCACCTCCCCCCCCTCACCCCCTCCCCGAATCCTGTAATGATTCATCAAAATCAATCGCACTTTCATGAATTAGTCATTGGGTTCCTCACTGCATCTGGACAAATTCTGTGCTTCTTCCTGCACACTGGTATCTCAGCTCTGCTCTCTGAAGCAAATGCCGCTGACTGGCTTGTTAATAGGCTGGGCTGCTTCTGATACGGAACTGGCTGCCAGCAAATAGACAGTTATTTTGCAGGATTTTGTTTGGTCACCTGGAAGAATCACCCCAAACATCTGTGATGGAGGGACTGGTTACCTTCCAGGAGCACTGGCAGGGAGAGGAGTTTTCAAAGGCATAAAGCGCCGTTGCTTTTTAGGGATGGATTAAATGTTGCGTTATCGGTATCACCAGCGACTTTACCATGGTGGAAAGCAGAAGGATGTGCCTGTTGGTGTGGCACGTTGGTCCAGGAGCCACGTCCCTGCAGGTTGACACAGCCCAGTTGGTGTGGGGTGGGAGTTTGAAACAGGACTTCTACAACCCCCTCCTCCCCAACCCCCTTACAGCACCCTGCGCCCCAAACCACCCGACCATTGGGATGTGAAAATGGGATGTTGCTGTGAGGATCCTCCACTGACCACAGCACATTCTGGAAGATGCTGATATCTGGGCACAAACTAAATTCTCCTTGTGAAGCCCGGCGCTCGTGCCTGAGCAGGCCGTACCTGCGGCTGCAGCTAACTCATCTCGCCAACAAGCGCAGCGTGGGGTGTGGGCATCCTTCCCGGCTCCTGTTGTTTTGTGCTTTGAAGCATGAAATGTAATCATCATTACCTTATTGCTCTTATCTCCCTTGGGTGCTGTGCCCTCTCTCCCATCCCTCGGTGCAGAAATCATCGCTCACAGAATTCCTCCTGCCTCTTTAAAATCTAACTGGAGCGTTTGACTTGCTGGCCTTCCGTGATAGGAAATTCTTCAGGCTGGCTGCGTGAACAAATATTTCCTTTTATTCGTTCCAAATTTACCGGCAATTATTGACTGACCCCTTTGCTCTTGTGGTATGGGATGGTATGAAAAGAGAGTGATTGATCCATCTTCAGTATATTGCCCTGCAGAGTTAACGATATTTTATTTTCCTGTATTATGGAAGAGAGAGGGAGATCCTTTTTCATTACAAGTGTGATCAATTCCTAAGTTTTTCAGGGCATTTGGATTCCTGAACTTTAGAGGTAGTAAAGGATAAGATGAAAAGGCGCAGAGTTGTTCTTGAAATAAATCGTTGAAGAAGATGAAGAAAAATCAACGGTTGTTCATTTATGTGTATTGCTTTGTGCCTAAATAAATTAGAATCAAAATTGTCCAGGGGAGGAAATGCAGGCCTCTGCTGTCTCCCCTGTGTAAGATCTTCAGGCAACATTTATGGAGTTCGAAAATAATGTTTCTGGTAATAAATGGCAGAAATATTCTGTTTTCTGCATCAGCAGATATGAGGATTAAAGGATTTGACCATATTAAACAATTTTGCACAGCTTTGGCTCCCAGGGCTTGCAGGCTGCATTATCAGAGTTCATCTCACGGCATTTCCAGACCTGATTTAAGAAGAGAATATGTTCCTGCTTTGCAAGTTGTCACTCCCTAATTTAGGCCATCTTTGACAGAATTAAAAAAGCAAAGATAAAGAGATTATTTCTCTTCTCTTTGAAATGGGATGGCTTCCTAAAGCTCCCCCCTACCCCAATCAGCCATTTGAAATGATGGAGATAATTGAATTGTGTTGTTTCTCCATGCTCCCCCGAGCTCTGCTTATGCTGGACTATCACATTGCTATGGAAACTTGAAAAGGATAGTAGCTGATCTTTGTTTGGGTGAACAAGAAGGTTTCCTTTGCCATTTGTCATATAATCAACCTGGACCTGGAGTATAACAACCTCCCCGTGGCCTCTTAGAGGCAGGTATCCCCCACTCTATTTTAAAATTTTTTAATTTCTCACTTTAAAACCATGGAATAGTTTGTTGTTATTTTAGCTGTCCAGCATAAAGACACAGCATGGGTACCAAAATAAGACTGAGATGCCTTTGAGGTAACTAGGTGTGAAATAAATCCTGAGCATCCTCCTGCCTTCAGGGTTTGTATCAGACCGAGGAAGCAAGTCCCTGCTGTGCTCCAAAAGCAAATGTTCCTGCCTTCCTCTGCCAAGAATGCGATGGGGCAGGTATGCACTTCACTCAGGTAACCAAGTAAATTTTCTTAAAATCGCTCTGAAGACAACTGCTGACAGCAGAAGTCGATGATTTGTACCCTTAGTGAAAACCACCCCACCTGCCGTAGTGCTGTTCCAGCACTTCTTTTTGCAGCGTGGCATTGCCTGCTGTGAAAGCACCGGCCTTCCCCTGCTTTTGACATCGCCTGCATGGATGTTTGACCTCCTTTACACGTTTTCCAGCTGGCTGTGCTGCTTTGGGCCCATGTATCAGGCACACCACGGTAATACATCGTTACCCGTTTGTGTTGCTTCTGTGTACTGCGCAGTGATTTTTATGATATAAAGAGCAAGCTTTTACGTGAAAATCGCTTTCATTTAATGTGTCGTTTATCTGATAACTGTCTAATAGACTCCTGAGAGCCCTAGAAACTGATTTTATTTTAGAAATATTTTTTTTTTGCATTGAACAGTTGTTAAATCTTAGGTGAAAAATTACGTAGACACCCATTAAGCTATGCTTGGGTAGACCCAGAACTCAGTTTTGGCTCATCCTTCCTCATCTTTTAATTTATTTTTCCAGACCAAAAAAAAATGGTTTTCAGTCATACAAGCCCTTTAAAAAAAAAAATTTCTAGTGAACTGTAGCATCTACTGCAGCATTAAAATTCCCTCCCAGTGCTGCGTGTCACAAGCCATATTTTAAAAGCTTCTTTACCTTTATCAAAGAAAACTCTTAGAACTTTGGAAGTCCAGAACGCAGCTATCTGCGCCCATCGACTCTTGCTGCCTGCACAGGATTAATCAAGGCTGTCACACATCTTGCCGTGAAACGTTAATATTTTTAAAAGGTTTGAAGCCGCTCTATTTATCACGTGCATCAGGGAGGATAAACTGTTAAACTGCTGTATCAGTAGGAAATGGTTTTAGTTGTTGCAAAGGAAGGCAGAGATGAGCCCCAAATGCTAGCCAGCTAGAAAAAGCCCCTCTAGATATTGGACTGAGATGCTGCTCTGAATCTTTGGCAAATATTTTTCCTCTCACATACGCACGTATGCAAATCGCACTGTATTCGGTGGAATTTGCACATGGAGGCTGGTGAAAGCATTAATCGGTTCCTCTAAATAGGCAATAAAAAGGGTAGCGTGCCCTTTACTCTGCTGGTAAATACCTCATTTCTGAGGAAATCCCAGTGTTGACTTTGTCACTACGAGACATTAATTTTGACACGTGGCTTCTGATATCGTGTTTGTTGTCTCGGTTCTTTTTTAGCAGCCTGTGCCCAACGCAAGCATAATGCAAAAGTTTATAATTTTATTTTAATACTTTTCTGGAGTAGGAACCTTTCCAGCCTGATGTTGTAAAGTTTCTATGAGATTGCAACCTAGAGGTGGAAAAACTTTGTCAGAGTTTTTTTTTGCATTGCATTTGAGTAATCACAAACCAACAAAGAGTGGTGATGGTTTTTCAAACCTAATTTGAAATTCTTGAGTCTGCAAAGCTAAATTGGAAGTGCCACCAAGACAGATGTTGCTTTTCCCTTAATTCTGCACTTCAGCTTTTAGCCTTGCTGGAAATTTGAACAAAAGATAAATGATGTGGTAGGAAAAAAAAAGTTAATGGCTCCTTTTCATCTTTGGAACAGGTTTGAGTTTGGAGAAAGTTTGGATAAGTTTGCTTTTCCTTGTATATATTCCCTCTGTACACACATTATGTCAGGTGTATGCTTAGAAATGTGTAACGCACGGTAAGACAGAGCACCAGTAAAATACTGGTTGCACACAGCCATTGATTATCTGTCTGGGGGATAACCAGGCTGAAATCGCGTATGGATCTGAACGGCCGTGATCGGATACACTGATCCCGACCCCAACACACTCGTGCCAGAGTGAGATGGGCTTTGTTCAGCGTAAGATCTTTGGGAAGGCACAAGCAGAATCTAGGGAAGAGCTAGTGTTGAGGCCATACCAGTTTTTCCAAATCTCCAGAAGAAGTTACAATCACACCGGTGTCAATGGCAAGGTGCGTGCACTGGTATTGAGCAATAGGCTGTACTTGGATGTCCCTTTTATAAACCACAGTGATTTTCGGTGTGTGGTGAGGTGTAAGGGGGCAGATCCTGAGAGGTTCTCAGCATTCCCTGAGAGCTGCTGGGCCATTTCATTCCGTACGGCTACTGCCAGGGCTGAGGCTGTTACGCACTGGATAAGCGGAGCACCTACCCGATTATGCACGGCCGCGACGCTGCTTAATTCTCCCTTATGCCTTTCTTACAACTGAGGCATTGCAGAGACTAAATTATCAGAAAGGTGTTCAAATAATGATAGTAATTACATGATTAATTAGGCATGCAAGTGCAGTTACTTAAAAATTTTCAACAGTTGGTGCTTAATAGCAAAGAAACCATTGTGCAACTAAATAAATACCCAGAAATGATCAGGTGGATCTTGGAGCAGGTAAGTCCGTTTAAGTATGGAATTGCAGAGTCAGTGTAATTAGTTACCTAATTGTGTGCCCAAACTTGTTTGATGTGCTTAGTGTGCATGTATAATTGATGATGATTTATTGAAAAGCACTCTTACTGTAAATGCTTTCCTTATCATTCCCTAAAAATCAAATTGCTGAGGGAAAGATTAGAATCTGATTTAATATATATGGATAGAATTAGAATTTCTTCTTGCGTTTTTTACTAGCTTAAAATAAATAAGCCTAGAAATTCTCTGCGTGTAAACTCGTGTGTAGGGATGGACTGAATACACTCAAGTTCAATCACTTGCACTAATACTAATGGTTCAGATATTTTTCTCAGTTCACGCAGGAAAGGAGTGAAAAAGCAGAATTTTTTTTTGCAGGTAGCATAGAAGTGTGAACAATATGTCTCCTGTAATGCTTTGTTCTTTCCCCCAAAACTCCCTACCTGGAATGGTACTGTGCGTTTGAGTAAAAGTTAAGCTGAGCACTGTCTGCTTTCTAGGTACCTGCGCCGGTGTTGGGTTATGGCAACGTTAACTCCGGTACTGAGTTTGCTTTTCTTCGGGAGTAAATCTCTTGTGCAGTAACAACTTTGCTTCTCATAGAGCTGCTGTTTTGCCGGTACAGGGAGGAAAGTGTGACAGCACCATGAAGAGACAGCTGTCAGGGTTGGTGCTGCTTTTCGGTTGTGTCTTCCTCAAGTCTTGAAGCTTCAGTGCACCCACAGATGTTGTAGCCAAGTGAAGGGGGTTCAGAACCTCTCAGAAGCCAGGTTTGCAAAACCTTCTCAGCCTCCCATGGCATTCGTGGTTAAGCTGCTTCTAGAAGTTTGGAGTTCAGAAGAAGTCATGAGAGGAGAAGGAATAGTGATGTGTTTTTTTTTCCTGGTCAGATGGGGCCCTTGGTGTGAACTCAAGCTCACTGTTACGCTTGCTTCTAATGGAGAACTTCATCAATCATCATCATAGAATCTCAAGGTTGCAAGAGACCTCCAAGATCATCAAGTCCAACCGTCAACTTCACAGACCCTAAACTGAACTTTGTGGGTGGCGTCCTGTATCACTGTCCACAATAAAAGCTTGAGGTGAGCTGGGCCGTGGACAGTAGGTTACGTGGCAGCCTTGAGAACGAGGGCTGCCCGTTCTGCTACAGCGACAGTACAGCTGTGCTCTTCCCTCTCAGTGGTGCTTCCCTGGTCTGAAGACGGTGTCCAAGCCCATCCCTGTTCCAGTAGCACTGCAATACATACTCATGCTATTCATGTTCCTTCTTTCCAGTGTTTCCTTTTTCTGTGATGGGCAAACCTCGTTGCTTGGACATTTCAGACAGGTTTGGGAGCCAGATGACGGGAGAAAATTCATCATTGATTTTTTCAGGTTTCCTAATAATCTTTGTGCGATTACCTCTTTCCTTCCTATTTTTTACTTAACACAGCACAGATCTGTCATTGCTCCTTTTTCATCTTACTATTTTCAGGCTTTGGTTTTCTGCCTTGCTCTTCTTGATGGGCTCAACGCTGCTTCCCCTGATCTTCTGTTCATTTTTGTTTTCACTGACACGCACAGATCCTGTATTCGTTCTGGCATTCAGATCTTTCCTCATTTCCTTTCTATCTTTTAACAGTCTTCTCTCATCTCTTCAGATACGACTTCTGAGCTGCCTGGCAGCTTCTCCTAACTACCCCGGAGTACAAGGAAAAGTAATGTGTACTGCGCGCAGGTCCGGCGGGGGAAAGCAGAGCAGATTGCTTGATTTTTTGGTTTTCAAATACTGGTTTAAAAGAAAATTGGTTTCATTGCTTGAAAATGCACATAATCAAATAACTACTTTGATTATCTGAAAAGTAACATACCGTTCTATGAATACATATTAATATACATTTTATAGGCTATTTATTGCCTATTATTCTCACATTATTCTAGTTCAATTTGCTGTCTCTTTTTCCTAGCAAATTTTTCTCAATGTTGTATTTAAAGCAGATATCATAGATAGAAGTTATGAAAGAAAAAAATGAAGTGTAAATTATTGCGACAAGGAATCTGGAAGATGACTTAGCTCCTAATTTTCCATCCTATAATATTTGAGTAAACAGATATAGAACCGCGATGATTTCAGAACGGCTTCATGTGGAAACGCGTAAGTAGCAAGATTTGTGCTTCAGTCACCACCAGAATCCAAATCAGGCTGAAAAAGTAGGAACTGATTAATCATCTTCCCTTTTCTTAATCTTCGCCTAAGTTGGCTCCAGCAGGACAAGCTGCGATGACTCTTTCCTTTGAGCGCAGTCAGGGTTCTTCTGGACGCTGCGGTGATACGCGGGCAGTAGGGTGACTGGGTACATAAAAATCAGTGCAAAACATATCAGTGATAACGCTTCACATCTTCAAAGCACTTCAGAGGTATTAACTAATGAATTGTCAGAGAAGCCGTATCACATAGACAAGTGTCTCTGTCCTCATTAGCGAGATGGAGAAGGTAAGGTAACAAGGATAAATCACTTGTCCTGGGCCCCAGAACAGCCGACAGCAGAGGAAGGGTTTGTAACGGAGGAATTTCTGCCAAACTCACGGGAAGGCTGAGATTTCACTTTCCTTGATGACTGTCATACAAAAAATTGCCGAAAGTGGGTAAATACCACCCCTTTCCCCCATCCTTTTCTTTCCTTTGGGAAGTTTTATTGCCCTCTGCTCTCATAGGTGTTTCTAAGAGGTCTGTGTACAATAACTTGGAGGAGAGTGTAAAGGTCAAAAATTGTATCTTGGAAAATGGTATTTTTTTGAATTTCCCAGTCTGATGAGTCATTCATTGCTATGACATATCGTGTCTGCTTTTGTTAGTCATGTCAGATTAGACTCAGTGAGTGAGAATGATCCTGCCTATTCCAGGCTGGCGGATTTAATGAAAAAACTTAAATTGAGAGTGACACTGAAGTGCAAAAGAGTAATCTGAGGGAATGCAGTTAGTTTGCTTCAGATCTTTTCTTCTGTACGTTGGAGTGACATGAATGTTTTTCTTCATAACCTGCAGTTCGCAGCCATCTGAGTTCTCTAAGATTACGCACTTTACAAAAGTGACACTATTTTATTGAATTAAGTAAACAATTTGTCACTGCTGGAACTCAGTGTTAGTAATTTATTACAAATTACATCATTATTTTACAATACAGGACAAGTGAGTCAGATGAAATGCATCTAGCTAATTCTGATTTTCAGGATAATCGATGAGGCCTTTGTTAGATTGAAATATGATGTATTATCTAAAGCCATTTAGCTGGGCCTGGGCTGAAATTTAAATATTTCTGTAACAACCTAACTCTTCATTTCAAAAACAAGCACTCGTTTCCATTAGGGCTTTCAGTGAGTATGTGTCATCACTTTCTGATGACCAAATCCGCGGAGAATGTGCTGTATTCTGTGCCGTTCATCACAGGGTCGTACTCTGTTCTGTGATACTGAGGTTTTTCAGCAGAACAAGTTGTGCCAGTTGTGCACAGAAAGATGCCTTTCCCTCCCTGACCAGCTCTGAAAGTCTGTGTGCTTTGCTGACATCTTTCTGACAGTTTTCCATCAAATTGTTGAGTTTGTATCGAGGAGGTGTTGCATTGAGCTTTGAGTGGTCTGAAGCTGAGAAGGAGCTCTTGGATGGGATTCGGTGTGTCGTGGGACGTGTGGCAGAGCAGATGGATGGCAGAGGGCTTCCTGCACGTTGTGTGCCCAGCAGATCTGCTGCTGTGCTCTCCTCCGGCTCGCTTCAAGCTGATGGGTTCAATGTGGGTAGGTTGTAGAGTTGAAAGTACATCTGACTGAAGTCAAGTCATGGCCTAAGAGGTTGAAGTCCTTTACCTCCATCTTAGGCTCTAGAAATATCTAACCAGAACAACTCCCAGATTACTCTCTTGAGTTGACTAAAGTCAGGTCTAGCATTACAAAAAAAGTTGGCATCGATGTGGCTGTAAGTTTATACCTGTGACCATGACCTCTGCCTTGCTGTAATCCCCTGTTATTCATGTTGTTTCCCTGGTTTCCACCCATGAGCTCTTTTTTGCTAGAACAGCGGGATGTTTTAGAGTAGGGGTGTGCTTATACATGATGAGAGCACGTAGACCTCCCTTAAGTGAAGCGCAC
>WHYT01017858.1:176694-201341 GCA_009806455.1 Tetrax tetrax
TGCGTATCAACTCAGGAAGCACTACATGGGAAACAGTCAAGTAGTGCCGGTATTTATTAAACCAAGGATACGGATTTGCTTTGGGTTTTGGATTCTTTGGGTTTTTTTTTTTTTTTGGTTGTTCTTCTAATATTACTCTCTTGTCTCCAGGCAAGAAAGCAATTTTTCCTTTGCCTCTGAAACATGTGGTTTAGCTTCATGTCTTGCTGGCAGGGGATTTAAAGCAGCCACTATAATTTACATGATAATTGTGTCATATTTTTTACTTCCCGTACAAGTTCCTCCTGGTTTGAGATTGTTCTGTCCTTTAGCAAATAGCGCACTTACCTTCAGCTCTGCAGGGAGCTCTTGGCAATCCTGAGTCAGGAAAATAATGGAAAAATGGCTCACCTGATGATTTTAAGGGGATTACAGATTTAAGGAAAATAATCTGATGGATGGGAAAGGGAGGAGAATTCCACAAGCACACTACTGGAGCAGAGCAAATATTGATCTCGGCCGTCATTGCCTGCCCAGCTTTCAGCACATCTTTTTTTCGCAGCGCTTGGGAGAAGACACAGGCGCAGGTATCTTCTCTGTGCTCAACAGGCTGCGAGCAGCCGTTACGTCACGAGTCCACCTTGCTCTGTGTTTTAAGCAGGACTGCCAAGCTGAGGGGAGCATTACAGACTGGGCCTGAACGACGTTCTTCCCAAGTTCAGACCCAAGAATGTGCTGCAGGAATGACAGCTGTTCCACGTTCATGCCATGTAAATGCAAACTTTGCAGCGCTTGTCCTGGTTGCAGAAGAGATGGATCATTCTGGCCTTTGCACGGCTCCGCTCTTCGCCGTTTGGCTTGTCCTGTTTGAAATACAAATGATAGAAATTAGGATATTAGCAGGAGACTGCGGGATGTAATTGTACGTTGACTGAAATGTTTCTGATGGATGGACCTGGTGAGATGCCATCTCTTATTTATGGAGAGGAGAGCGCAGGTAGCTGATGGATTTGACAAGAGCACAGTGGCAAAACAAAGTAACGCCGAGGCAGAATGCGAATGTGTTTCCTAATGGCCTCCCTCGCAGCTGTATACACTGATTTAATCTCTCCAAAGCACTCCGTTGTTTATGAGGCCTGTGGGTACAATTTTATGCCTGACTGAAGAGGTTGCTAATAGCTGCCATATTTGTGTTTAAGGACCTGCGAAGGATTAAACTAAGTATTTTAAAGCAATGAGCCATAATAAAGTAATAATATATTGAAAATAATAAACAGCTTTTTATTCAATAATTGGCTGCAAAACTGGTGAACTTTAAATGACAAAACTACTAATTATAAATGCAGTTGCTAATCATATATTCATTGGGGAATTCCAATTAAAACCATGGCGTAAAGTCTCTATATGTGCCAGAGGCATCAAGTCACAGAGCAGGATGGTAGTCTTCTTTAAAAAAACACAAAACCGCAGAAAAACCGTAAAGGAAAAACAAAATATTCCTGTAGGAACCAGTTGTGGTGACTAATCGGGGTTGCTTTGTCAAGGATCAAGCTGTTGCATGACGAGAGATGTATCTGTTCTTCTCAGGGCCAAGGTGTGATGTGCCTTGTCGGGAGATTTGAATCCAGCGTAGCTGCATGGTGACAGAAGGACACACACAGAAATGTAGCTGCCAAAGCCATATGAGAGGCTGTCCCAGCAGAGAGCCTGCTGGAAGCTACATAGCGATTGTGGAGCTGAGACAACCAACTCATGGACGACCTGCATGATGGGCTTTAAAGGTCCCTTCCCACCCAAACTATTATATGGTTCTGTAATTCTAATTATCAGTCTTCCCTCTCCTCAGCATCAAGTGTAGGTGCCACTCCTTCAGCTCACCTCCTGGCACGGAAGCACCCTACAGCCCACATGTGTGAAAATGCCACAAATGCCGTCAGGGAGGTGTGTTCCTGAGATGCCCTTGGTCATAGTGTTCAGTCATGGGTCAGGATGGGGCTGGTCTGTAGATGTGCATCTCCTTTGGGCTCTGCACAGGAATGAGAGCAGGAGCTAGTCTTGTCCTCCAAGAAACAAACATTGCTTGGTCTGTGCAGCCAACTAAAAAATGAGGTTCCTCTGGGCAAAGATGTTCAAGAGGACTTGGATGTTTCCTTAAAAAAAAGTCATACTGAGTTGCAAAGAAGGAACAAACCTGTTTCCCTGACCACAGAGAGAATCACAGCTCGGGGGATTATTTGGTGGTGGTGGTGGTACCAGGGAGTGGTTTGGGTAGGGACACAGGTGATATCAATCATGCCGTTTGCAAGCAAAGCCACCCAACCATGTGTGTGTGATAACCACCAGCCCTGCCAGTCAGCCTTGTTCTGTGGGGCTTGGGGTTGCTGTGAGCCCTCAGCCACACCTGGGTGCCCTGCGGCCATTTTGGGGGAGCTCAGCTGGGGGTGAGGGTCTCACTGGGAGAGGAAGGGCCATCCCAGCTCCCTCTGTGAGGGAGATTTGTGAGGCAGAAGGAAAACTGAGCTGCTGTTATGAAATAGTTGGAATAACAACAGACTTTTTATTCCTCTCTGACTGAATGAAGCGGTTGGATGATGAGAGTGGGAGCAACTCTGCAATGAAAAAAGGTACTTCTAAAAAATGTATACTTTCTTCGAGTGTGGTTGTATAGAAATCCAAATGTCCTGTTAAACAAGGGCAAGTGTGTAACTGTTGAACTGTGGGAATGGTGGAAGGGTTTGCATGCAGACTTGTATGAATCAGCTCTGTGACAAAGGGATTTGTGTAAGGAGCAGTTCAGCTGCTTTCTGGATTTTAACAGTTAAGTCACTGAAATGTCCTTGTCAGGGCTGGGTCCGGCGGTGAGTTGGAGGTAACTCCTTGTGAGTGATTCACAAAGGTGCAGAGATGTGCTGAG
This sequence comes from Tetrax tetrax, assembly GCA_009806455.1. Lineage (NCBI taxonomy): Eukaryota > Metazoa > Chordata > Aves > Otidiformes > Otididae > Tetrax > Tetrax tetrax. The sequence continues at coordinate 179,588 of WHYT01017858.1, forward strand.
CTACACTGGTGGGGAGAGCTGAGAGCTGAAGTCCTGAAAGTCAGGATTAAAGTGGCTTTGTCGCTTTGTAATCTGTACAGCTCTGTTTTTTTCAGATTCAGTTCCAGGTTATTATCCATGTTTTATATGTGTGAGGTCTTGCATCGTGTGTTTTCTAAGGAGAAGGTGTGTTCATCACGTCTTGTGCCTTGGGGATTGGTGTGGGGAGGTTTTTTTGCAGACCACTGTCTTTTTGCTGCTGCTTTTGCTTTACGTTACCTCCCAATGGTGGTTTGGCGTTGCTGAGCATGTGGATGTCACCAAACCGTTCCTCTGCCGCGCCGTTTAATTTTGCCGTGGTTGTTGTAGTGATACCTCAGCAAATTTACAGCCAAAGGTGGTGGGAGTGGCACAGAAAAGATAGGTTTAATAACCACTTGTAGAGAAAACAAAAGCAAATCCAGTGACAGCCCTTGCAATTCCCACCTTCGTTATTGCTGACAGACGGCTCAAGAATGAAAGCAAGCCGGTTTACATGCACTGACACTAATACACAACCGGCGGTGATGTCCCGAAGGACATGTCACCAATTAGCATGAAAGCTGCTGTAGTTATCAACTTAGACAAGATTTGGCCGTGGAAAGTACAAGGTTTTTAAGATGAACCTATGACTCCTTCTCCCAAATGCTTTCCTATCCAAACATGTGTGGAGATTTGTAAGACAGCTCAAGTGAACTTCTTGGTGGGCTCTTGTGGTCTGGTGGAGCTGTTTGCTACGTGCTAGTCTTGCTTCCAGTGCCTGTAGTTTCTGGGAATAAGGTGGCATAGTGTTACAGTGAAAACAAATAATTTTATATATATATATATATATAAGGTGTGAAATAATGGGATTTCATGATGAAGTTCAGCGTAGGAGAACTCATTAAACGTGAAAGTGGAAACACTGAAATGCATGGTAGGGAGATGGAGGGTAGCGGGGGAAGGATTTGGGTTCCTTCACTCTTCATAAACTGCTCAATACTATGGGTTTAATCTGAAACTGGACAGGAAAAAAACAAAAGGGTGGAGACTGCCACACCATCTGTAAAAACTGCCACGACAATTTATGCTGCATTTCAAGCCTTTCCCTGAAGCTGTACTTTAATAAGATTCCAAGTCAGAAGTCAAACTCTGCCTGGTAATTCATTCTAAACTCTCATAATGCTTTTATTAGTGTGGAAACCGCAGAAGTGAAGTGACCGCGTTTGAGGTCCGTATTCAAAATTAGCAAAATTTACTGTCCTTGCCAGTTAAAAAGGAAGGAAAATGAGCGGTGTAACATGCAGTGAGTGCTATCTTTTGCATTGGCATGTGGCTAAATGAGCATTGTTTGAAATAACATTTGATTAGGTTTCCTCAATGTGATAGATTATTTTTTTAGCTCAGATAAAGTTATTGAAATGAGAAATGTTCCATTATAAAGGAATTTCTTGAAAGACCGGGATACACTTTATCATGTTATAGCTCTTGCATCATATTAAATGCTACTTATGTGTTTCATTGAAATCCAAACCTCTTGCTTAGTGTTTCTGTTCCAACAATACAAAAGCTTATGATTCAGAACCTTTTACATAATAGATACATTAATGAGTTTCTGCATATTTTATTGCTTTGTATTGTTTTAAAAGCCATTAATCTGTTTTTCTTGATTATCAGTTGTGGCAAAAACGTTACAATTTTTCTCCGAATTTCATTGCTGCCAACCAAGTTCAGGACTTTCAGAAGTAATTTCTTTACCTACCTGTTGGACTCGTTAAACCTGGTTCTTTTCTTCTTCCTTTTTCCTGTGGAAGGCTGTAGCCAGCCACAGACCCAGCGTGTTTTTATCTGATCAATTCTGCTTTGGGGTACTTGCATGTTCTTTCATTCAAGTAGATTAGAGTTGTGCGTATGAATCTCAGGCCCTAATTATGTTTCTAATAATAGAAATTTCTTGCTATAAATACATGACTCATGGAAATGATTCCTGTATGTTTAGGCTGCAGATGTGACTTCTGCATATTCATTAACCTCCCAGTTCTCCACTTGAGATATGGAAATGCTTGATGATTAGCAGTGGACCTGCTAGGAGGACGCGGGGAGAAAAGATATTTGCCACCTCTCTCACGGAGGGTAAAGCCAAACTGAAAAACTGTGGGAGCAAGCGGCTGTGGCTTCAAGCTGTTCTTGTGTCCTCTCTGTCATGGACCCGCTTGAGGTGGAGCGGCCCCACTGTAACTTCATTTTGGAGAGACTTTCAGACCTGGGGCTGCCTCATGTGGTGCAGTTTTGACTCTACATAGTGCTTCACGCTTTTTCTTTTCTCATATTTTCCTTAGATTGGACTGATTTAATTGCTCAAGGGAAAAAAAATACATATAGATGTATGTTTCAACATACATCTATACATCATACATGTTTGCTGTAAGTCATATAAGCTAGACAGTGGTTTGCGTAAGAATGGGAAAATATTTATTCTATACAGTATATATTGAGAACTGTACTTGTTGACAAAACTACCTCATAATATTATTTTGTATATGTTTTCTCTGACTCCTCAATGGCTTTAGTTACTATCAAAACAAGACACTAATGATTAAATAAAAAGACTCTTCATTCTTACACATAAAAATGGATGGCAGAGACATAGTTTCTGCTGTGCAGAAGCAAACATGTGGACCACAGACCACTTAAGTCCCATTTTAACCTGCTCTGTGGAACTGGAGTGATGCACAAATCTCTCACTGTCCCAGCTCCAAGAGGTCCGTGTCACCGGTGGGGAGCAACCACACATTCACTATGAGCACAGGCCTTAATGGTGTGGGTTTAATTAACAAATCACGTGAATGCGGTATGGCAGAACAAACTCTAATTTTACCCTGGCGATTATTGATTTATATTCCCGGAGTGACAGAAAGCATTTTTAGTTTTATGTCAAGCATGAAGTTGTTGCCATGGCAATATCAGTGTTGGGTACCATTCTCACCCCACCTCATCCTGAAGTGAAACCCAATAGATTCTGAAACTCTTTAAAAATGATTACAGTAATAAATTTTTTTAAAGATAAGTTGTACTACTTGTCTCTGTTCCGGGGGGGAATAATTTATATTCCAGGAAGGTAATGTGTGAATCTGCCTCATCTTTTGCCAGCCACTGTCTGTATTGGGCAAAGTCCAACACTGCCTACAAAAAGAGGTTTGCTCTGCTGAGTCCTGACCCACTGCCACCTCTGTTGCTACAGGAATGTATGTTTGGACTTAAAAATTATGCTTATCTTCTTCTGACGATGATAAAATATTTGCATTCTTTGGCAAAGGAGGGATAGCTAAATGGCATACCTGAAGAACAAGCTCCTGTGATAGCAACTGTAAATTTGATGATGTGAACTCTTCTGACCAGCACTGGGGTGCACGTGGTTCCACTCTAGATCCTCACAACCTGGGTTTGCTGATAGGGATGCATTCTGCCTAAAAGAAGTGATGTCACCCTGCCAACAACTTCTTTCTTCTGCTCTTTCTGCCAGCTGGTGGTTGCTCAGGAAGGTTGTGGGGTCTCTGCCCTTGGAGATACTCAAAACCCAGCTGGACCTGGCCCTGATCTTCAAACATCTCTGCCAACCTCAGCAATGTGAAGAAATAGACCCAAACCATGCTCTGGCACAGGCACCAGCGCTTCAGCTCCATTTGTGGGTTGGTTCAGGGTAAATACTCACACTCGTGCAGCTCAAGCAGCCTCCTGCCACCCTGGGGTGCCCATCAAGGCTGCTCTTATCCCTGCCTCCGTTGCTGGGATGGGATGAGCAAGCTTCAGGATGACTTTGTTGTCAGCATGTCAAAACCTGCAGGGAAATACCCATGCTGCTGCACCTACTGCTGGCATTGACGAGCCAGAATTATTTACCATTAGTCTATCAGCAGGTGTTTGAATGGTCTTTTATTCTACTTTTATTTTTCCCCCATCTTGCAAGATTTAAATATAATTAAAAGGAGATTGACTGAAAATCAGGTTTGGTTTGTCTGTGGGCGACCCAGCAAACCACATCTTTTCAATTTCACGCATGGATGGGATGATGCGTCATGCTCTGTACGGTGCGACAGCTTGCTGCATTGCATAACTCGCCCCGCTGGCGCAGCCAGGCATGCGGAATGAACCCGATCGCCAAACCCGGGAAATCCAAGACTGCAAGCGGCTTCCTCTGCAGCTTGCATTGTTCAACAAACATCGTTACTCCCCACCTTCCTTCTTGTTCCTCTCCTGTGCAAATGATGCCAATGGAGTTTTTCAAACTATATGATTGGGTAGAGATGATGTGAATATCTCCAGACTGGGTTGGGGTTGAACTGACCCCGTTTCTCTGTCAGGGCTGCTCAAAAGCATGGACATCTCTGTGGCTTTTGAGTTAGCTTGAGAAGGAGAGAGACTTGCTGTGCTGCTTGCAGAGGCTGTGCCTAGCTGATTTTCTTTCTTTCTTTTTTTTTTTTTTCTTCTCCTTTAACAATGGTATGACCCTATAGTTCTGACATATTCTAACATCTCATTTCTCCATTTGCACACCACAGCTGTGGAACCGCCAGCTGCCATCTGGCCTTTGGGGCTAACTTTTTTTTTTTGGAGCAATGTGGAAAGGGACGTTGCTGTAGCTCTTCTGCTGCTCTGCAGTCCTGGAAGACGTCCAGGTCATCTCATCTGCTTCCTTCCCAAGGAAGAGAATGGGAATATTGCTCAGGAGATGCAGGGATGCTTTGTGGGACCCTCTGCAGCCACCCCTGAAAGCTGCCACCAACACGCGCTTGGTCTTGTTGCCCCAGGTGGAGCATAATTATGAACTGCAAGGAGAATAAAAGGCTGACGCTGAGCGTTCGTATCTGTAGAGTCAAAGGCCATGGCACGCCACAGATAAGCTTGAGCATCCAGTGCTTTGCTTAGGGCAAAATTTTTGCTTGATATCTGACATCTGTCACTGGCTCCTTGCATGTTCCTGGGTGAAGTAAAATAGACATTCTGCAGGAGTTTCTCACGTGGTTGCAGCAATGGGAAGGCCTGAGAAACTGCTCTTGATGACCATGCTTGGAAGTATGGAAAACAGGGAGGATCTCCTATGCAGTCTTGACTGCCTACCTGTGCCCGTTACTGTAGCTCCAGGAAGCCCCGGGCCACAATAACAACTGGCATGTGGTTACGTGAGCGGTGAAAATCAAACCAAAATGGTGTTTAGTGGCCTAAATAAAGATCAAACTCAGTGTTGGGATTATTGCGGTGAGTGGGATAGATTTTTGGTAACTGACATAGTTGTTTCCCTGAAAATTAAAGTAACCAGGATGTGGGTCTGGATGGCTCTGGGTGAGCAGTGATGTCCAGGTGTTGGTGTTGTGGCTGGAAGAGGTCCCTTTGGAGCAGGAGCTGCCATCTTGTTGCGTAGCACCTGGTGCGATGGAGTGCAGGTCCTCCAGCTGTCCCTCTGATTCTCATGTAAGTTAAAAGAGGAGAAAATGAACTGCCTGAAATCTATTTCTCACCTTATTCCCTGTATCAGCAAAGAGGCTCCTCCAAAATAACGTGTATTAGTGTGTCTTGGAGAGGTAGGAGAGGGCCATGATGGAGTCCTCAGATATTGTTCTTGCTTGAGTTGCTTTGCATTTTCTCAAAGTGTACAGTGCCCTCTGGCACAATATACATCCACACTGCATCGCAAAGTGCTGAAACTCCACATCTTAATTCTCTGTGAGTGGTTTTCTCTCGAGGCTGCGATGCCTCTGTGGAGAGCGAGCCTGATAGCAGCACTGAGAAGGTTACGCATTATGCAGGAAAATGTTGATGGCGTATTAAAAAATATCTTCGCTAATGTCTTTTTTATTTTTGTTTTTGTCTTGTACAATCGTATTTGAAGTAGATCCACTTTGAGGTTTGGTGAGGAAAAGCCTGTTTATTTGAAGCTGATGGAGATACTTGAATAGAGGATAACTGGGATATACAGCTCTGGCATAAATTACTCCACTTGTATTTTCTTTTTCTTTTAATCTGGAATGCACACAAGCCACACAGCAATATTATCATCACTTTGCACTTTCCTTAGGAAGTATCTTAATATTCTATAATCCTCTTTGCTACAGAATGGGGACTGAACTAAGATGGAATTATATTTTAATATTTTAATGTAATTCCTTGTGAAACAAAAGGGGACCGTGTTCAGAAGCTGGCTAGATAGATGGCAAATGGGAACTAGACAAGCTGGGTAACATCATGACCAGTTTCTATGGCAACAAAAATGTCAGCTATCCTTTTGGCTGATTCTATTAATCTGTGGTAGAAGCACTGATACTGACACATTTGGAATTTATTTAAACAAGGAGGTGAAAAGATAACCTCAGCGCAGCTTATAAACAAGGGGGAAGTTAAGCCACTGACATAATGCTATCTGACGTGTATATAGCGGTGTAACAGGCAAGTAAGACATTTCCAAGGCAGTCACTCTGAATTTTATCAGAAAAGTGATTAAGCCATTTACCAGGAGTTACCGCTATTGTTTGGGGTTTTTTGACAAAATTCCAGATTTGCCTCCAGGGTTGCTGTACCCGAACACGCTACTCCATGGTCACCCACCTGCTGATAAACCAGTGCCCGGGTAGCGTTCAACCCGTCGAGCGGGGTGAGACCTGGGCACCTGGGACACCCTGAACTAGTTGCCCAGTTTCTGGGATCATCCCCCTCTGTGCTCGCTGGCTTCCGTCCCGGTTTTGTTCCTGTAGCCAGAGCAAAGTGGCCGCCCGACAGAGAAAGCTGCAGCACTTGGTGATTAAAATGCACGGGCTGGCCACCGAGAAATGGGAAAAGCAGTTGCAAGGAGACAAACTGCCTTCTCTGTTCTCTCTATGTGGGTCAAACATGTTCCTAGGGATGCTCGGAAAGGATTGTGCCGTGCTATTTCCTTTGGTACTTTGTCCTTTATCCTTTTGTTATTGAAATAACTCGATGTTTTCCTGCTTTTCGATGTACCGTGACAATACAAACTGTACGGTGATGTCGGAACACAAAATAAATACGGATGCAGATACTCGTCATTATGATAAAACGACATCTTTTCATCTTTATCTTGGAATTACAGGCTCCTCGGGAAGATGACAGTGTCTTGTTATGGAAAATGAATTTTCGGTAGTAGAAAGATATCTTTTAACTTATTCTTGAATTCTTCCTGTTTGCCACAGGCATGTAGAAAAATTAGCTTCTTTCCCAATTCTTTTGCTGGTTTTATTAAAATTCATAGTACAAAAAGTGCCATATAAAAGTGCTTGGTGTGTGACTGAGAGAAAGAAGAGCTGGAAAATGCGGAGCTGAAGTTATTATAAGATTATTAGCTGGCTGCTGTCTGGATTTTTTTTTTTTTTTAGTTATTTAAAAAAGAGTAAGCCCTCAATATCTTTGCCCATTTATTTTTAGGCTTGTAATGTGCTGAAAATAATTGAATACAATATATATTTATATATTTCTGATTAAAAAAATTCTATTTGGGAATTTTTATCAGAACTGTAACCACAGTATAGCTCCTGGAAACAGATTTCATGTGAACTTGAGTTAGTTTCTCCCAGTTCCTAGTCAAAGAAAACAGATATGTTAAAGACAGGTTTCTTACCAACCCACGTATTTAATATCATCAATTTATGAAGCTCAGCCTCTGACTCCCGTGGGAGTTTGCCAGTGGTTCAGACAGCTTTTCTTTCCCTCTTTGCAATGTAGTAGCAGAGAAATGTAGGTAATGTCACTTGGTATTACAGAAGATGAAGCAGATGTGACTAAAACTGAACTTGAGAGCTTGAAATAGCGTTGCTCTGTGCCTGTCTAGGGGAGGTGAGGATGGAGCTGCTCATGGAAAAACTCCACTCCCTCCTAAATCCCAGTGAAGTGTGATCTGATGAGGAGCTTTTTCCAAAGAAGATCTTGATTATTTTGCTTTTCTTTCCTTCCTCCAGGAAATTTTAATGAACTACAGTTAGGAAGGTTTCTCTAGTCCTGGTAGCAGCAAAAGAGAGTGCCTTGGCATGCTTTCAATCTGCCCATCTTTACTGGAGATGCTGCCTTAGGTACCTCCTTGCCAAAAACCCACCTGAACTTGGGGCTCCCACAGGCTGGGCAGTGTCCTACCCCCAGGAACCTCACAAGCCCAGGTCATGGGGAAAAATGTCACGGATCCTGAAAAATAAAGGACAACTTTTAACTCCTAAACCTCTTAAATTACTAAACTAAAGGAAGCCTGTTCTTTATTCTGTATTAATTGTTACAGCAAACCCAAACTTTCTTCTCCAAAGAAGGTGAAATCTCCTATGGGGGGAGAAGGTGAGAAAGTAGAATTTCTTCTGATTGGTTTGATTCTCAAGCAAGTCTGGCATACCCTAAGCAACAACCACTGACAACTCTTAATTCAGGTTGAAAGTCATGCCAGAGATGATTGTGAGAAGGCGGCAGTCTTTCCTTCTGAAGCTATTGACTTGGAAAACTTGCGCACACAAAAAGGCTGACCTTTTGAGGAGTCACAGACATTAACTTTTGATTAAGTACTGTATTTAATTTCACTGAGCATCTAACCTGAGGGCAGGCTGTAGCTCAGTGTACTTTGAAGTCGAATGCCTGGCTGGTCCTATCATGATCAAAACACATTTTTGTGTCCTAGGTATTAGCAAGGGAAAAACCTCCGATGCAAAAGCAGATAAATCTTGATTTGTTTTAAGTCTTGTATGATTTTGTCTTTTTTTTTTTTTTTTTTTTTTTTTTTTTTTTTTTTTTTTCCTTTGAGCTTTGCACCTGCACTGTCGGCTCCTGCCTCCCTCCCATCACGGGAGCCCCGAACCTCAGCCATCTGCTCCATTCTGGGGTTCCCATGTCAGAAACGTTTTGGGGGATGAGGGAAAAGAGGCCTTTGTGCACCCATCAGTGAGGCGTTTGGAATCGAGTGGTATTGAGAAAATGATTTGGTTCAATGCAGAAAACTTCCCGTGGCCCACATGCACTTAACATTAAAAATATTCTGCAGATTAATTAGATTGATGATCCTGTTGGGTAGGATGAAGGTGAATATGTAGGTGAATGGAGAAATTTACTGCATCAATATGGTCCAGCAGTTTCCTCCAGGAATAAGTTATTGGCCGCTGATTGACTAAGGGGTACTCGTAGCTTTTTAAAAGGAAATGTTGTGGAAGTGGAACATTCTCTTCGAAAGCAGTAGCTCAGAACAGGGCGAGGAGGAAAAAAAAAAAAATCTCAGATTTCTCTAATGCTGTGTGGGTTTTTGATTAGAGCGCGCTGTATGCTAATTGAATGTTGTCTCATATTAGCATAATCTTGGGGTTACGGCTGGTCAGTGTTAATGATAAGTGACAGAGACGCATTTCACCAACTCTGTTTCATCAGATGGGAATTATATCCTGTAAATGCAAGTGCAGATCATAATATTTCATCTTTGTATTGATTTATCCCAACCTTAGACTACTTATACTGATTTGCTACTGGAAAACATATCATTTGGTGTGTGATCTACTAATTGCACGCATACAGTACAGACATTTTACACAGTATGATGTGTAAATATATGAAAGATGAAGACTTCTTGAAACATATATAAATGGATTCTAAAATCAGTTTTGAGATAAAATTGCTTCATAAAGGAAACATATTGTATATATGCTTATATGTACAACATGTACGTATGTTTTTATAAACTTTATAACCATGTTTAATGCGTGTGCTTTAAACTTCCAGGACCATATTGCCTAGAGAAGTGTCTTGTAGTTGTTCCCAGGATAACTGTTTATAATTGCTGTGATTTTTGAGCACAATTATTGTAAGTAGCTGTGCATCAAAATGAGAATTTAGAAGAGAAACAGGCTTCTTCCATGTAAGAATCATCTTAATATATATGAAAAAAAAATCCTGAGAAAGTGGCTTTGTTCTACCGGCAACTAGGTAATTTTGCTGAAATTAAACAGAAACAAATCCAGCATCTACAGTCAGTTTTAGTGCTCCATACAAATGTCTTCACAGCTATTTGCACTTGAAATGCTTCGTTTGCCAACTCCAATGTGGCATTTCCAAATGCAGATTAGTTATGGGAACGCTGTTGGCTGCTGCTGCTTCCTCCTTTCCGACGTGGCTCTTACTGGACATTTCCTGCCCAGACTTGTAGGCAGCAACCATATGGTCTGGTAGATAGTTTGTGGAATAACTTGCTGGGAGTACTTCGAGTGTTCCAGAAATCTTACAGGCAAAGATGCGCCACTTCCAACGTAACATTCGTCTGAAATGCCAAAGTTAAGATATTCGCTCGCTCGTATTGTTGCATTTCGTAACGGTAGCGCGGACAGAGATAGATTGCGGGTTAAATTAACAGATAGAAATCTCTGCCTTTATTAGCTGTTTGCTTGAAATGCAAATGTTTTCAGGGGCCTGCGTTACAAGAAAAATTGCTCTATCTTATTAGCAAGTGAATTCCACAGCGTCGGTAGCTGGCAACAGTGGAATTGTCTGTCTGTCTGAGATTACAATTTCTCACTTCACACTGTACAATGCTTCTGTTTTATCAAATGCGTTCAGCGCCTGCCATCGCCAAGAGAACTGCCTAATTCTTCCTTGTACTTCTGAACTGTGTCAAGTGTTCTGGGAATCGGTTTTCATACAATTTGAGTTTTTCGTAGCCTGTAGCAAATGAGCGTAGCACACCAGTTTTGTATTTTCATATTTCCTCCAAGATGTTTTTCATAAACACCCTGGTACCTGGGGCTGGGATTCAGTTGATATAAGTCACTGTAGCAGAGAGAGTTTGATTTCAGTTGCCTGGCAGTATGTATTTATTTGTATCAGCTAATCTTAGATGAGGATCTGTATCAGGCTTTGCTTAAATATGATGTTTAATACCCCAAAATGTGATGCAGATTAATACGTGCTAGAATAATTTGCCGTTTTATCCTTCATGGGGCGCTTGTGTGTGTAGGTTCTTCACACGGCTCGTGTTAGTACAACGTGAAGTTGTGGCGGTGAGACTACGGTGACTCTGGGCGGTTGGTAACGCGTGAATGCGATGAATTTGTGCCTGCGAGGAGAGCTGACCACAGGCTGCCCGGCTGTAACTGTACCTCAAGGATGGAGAGGCACAAAAAGTGCCTGTAGGAGAGGAGTTAAGAAAGGTGACGTGGCTTCCATGTGAGCTTAATAGAGATGATTTATTTCCCACTAGTTAACTTCCATGCCAGTGAGCTGAAACCATACAATTTAACTTTGTCTGAGCACTCTCATCTCTTCCACAGCCTTCTTCCTGGATGCACGTACGCCAATGGAAACGCAACCTGAGGTTTCTTTTGCTCCTCCTTTCTGTTCTTCTTTGGAGCCATATACCTGCTTTTGGTAGGAGGACCAGGTAGTGGACCTGGGTGAGGAGCAGGCGCACAGTTCAATTTGGGGTTAACCACGGCAAATCTGTGGTGTGCCTTTCAAGTTCTAAACAAGCCAGCTTCCCACTCTGACTGTCTGGCCCCATGGGCACAGAGGAACAGCTGAGCGATGAGGCTTGGGCTTTGCTATTTGCAAGCATAACGGAAAACATGGTTATAGTTTGGAAACTCTCTTTGGCACCTTGTCTGTTGCTCCAGAGGTGCCAGGTGCTCCTGCTCTCTTGGCAGCTGCAACGCCCAGATGCCAAACTGAGCAACAACATATGTATTTTCTGGTGGCTGGCTTGTTCACATGATTCTTATGTGATCTCTTTGACTGCTTTTCTCATAATGCATCTGGAGCTGGTCCAGGAGCACGCCTCCTGTAGCCTGTTCTGGCTGAGTGTTTGCTTGTTTGATCAGCCCACGGATGGTTCCCATTAAAGATTTTCAGACAAATACACAGCATGAGGCAAAAATTAACTTCAGCTTCAAGCAGTCTCATGGCTTTAAGGTCATTTCTTAGGTGAAAGCTGAGAACCGCCTTTGTCCTTTTTTGCTGGGTAACTTGTGGCTGTAGCTCGTGTGAAGTGACCAAGAGCACTGCCTTTACAAAAGGATGCATTGCAAAAGGGTGAGTCTTCTCATTTCAGGACAGAAAAGCAGTCTTTCTTGCAGAAGGACTGTCGTCTTCCTTTTCCCAACTCATCCCTTCCTACCAGTTTCAAAAGAAAGGGTCAAGCCACTTTGCCTGCATCAAATGACGCTTCCAGTGCCTGTGTTTAGGTACCACGGTGAAAACCAATTTTGTGTCACCATTTTATAGGTTTTCAGGACTCAAGACAGATGTAGAGTTTTGAGCATTTTCCCTGGTGTGCCTTGGCACCGCACTGATGTGGAGGGTCTTGTTTCCAAGCCCCGCACTCTTGTCTCGTCCTCCGAGGGAGATGATGATGCCCAGCTCCAGGGTGGGGGTCTCCGTGGGCACTGCCCACCGGGGATCTTGCCATGCCCTATGTCCCCCTGTGGACCTAGCCCTAGACCAGTTTGGTTACTGATACTTCTAAACTCAGCCCTCCCAGTCCCAAACAAAACATTACGAACTTTGTATTTCTTTTTCATCATTAGCATCCCAAGATAAGTAGAGAGGAAAATCAGAACCTATTCAGTACCGTAAATACAGCAGGTTGTTATCCGAATACGTTATCCAGCAGTAACAAGCTAAATAATTCAGCACACTTTTAGGTCTCTAATCAAACTGATGAGCAAAAATGAGAAGTGTTGATTAAACTAAGTCCGTACCTCAGTGTAGATGGATATTGCTGTTTGGTTTGGTTTTTTCCAAATAGGGGAGGTCTCTGATCAATGTACTGTTCCTGTAAGGCTCCTCATAAGATGCATTCCTTTCCTGCCTTACAATCTCTTTAATGTGATCACTGTAAACCCGCACTGCAAAATTAAGGAGTGGTGGTGGTTTTGGTTTTGGTGGGGTTTTTTTTGGTTTTTTTTTTTTTTTTTTTTTTAAATTTTTTAAAAAAAATAAAATCCCATTCTGCATCAGGATGAAATACTATTAAAAAAAAAAAAAGAGAGAGAGGGAAAGACAAGACTGTTTTTCCCAGGCATGGCTTTCCAGAACAAAACCTTGTTTTCGAAGAACAGAATGGAGCAAAGCCTTCCAGGCAAGCAGATGGAAAGCCGTCGGCACAGAACTGTTCTGCAAGGTGGAAACTTTCCCGTGGAAATCTCCCATTTTCCGAGGGCAGGAGAAGCACATACCTTCTGCACTGGATTGAGATGGCTCCAGCCTCCTGGGCAGTGTTGGAAAACCTGTCTGTGATCAGTATGCGGTTTCTAGAGCCAGCTGGGGCAAAGCATGAAGAGTGACAACGTGTGTGTGCGGCCACTCAGGCTACAGGGGCTGGAAAAAAAGTAAATCCAAACCAGTTTGTGAGAACTGAAGGAGCCAACTGATCTGTAGGCATTGCTCAGAGTTATGCTGGGTGGAGATATAATTGGAAATGTGGTGGTTAAGAGCACTTGAAGAGTGGTACTTGGCGAGGCTGTGCAGAGCTGGATGCTGTAAAACATCATTCCTTAATGCACTTGGCCTGTCGCAAGAGAGATGCCGTTGGGCGGAGAGGGGAAAAGCGAGCTCAGAAGGGAAACTGTGGGTTAAATTGCTTGAACTGTCACTAAAATCCTGTTCTCAAAGCGTGGTGGTTTTTTTTTTTTTTTCTTTTTGTTGAATTTTTTTTTCTTATGTTTTCTTTACAATAAGAGTATATTGAATAACTATGGACTATTCTCAGCAGTGTAAAATTTCAATTCTTTAAAACACATTCTTACCTATCAAACTGGCAGGCTCAAGGAGCAGTTATTCTGCTGCAACTTCAAATCACAGCTTCAAAAATTGATCTGGGCTTAGGTATGTCTTTGCGTGTCCATGCTTATTAGCTTCATGTTGTGATTAACTTAATGGGCTATGGAATTTTACATGTACTCTATGCAAATGCAACTGAAAAACCAATTATTGAAAAGTGAAAAATGAACTCTAGGAGACAGTCATTAAACTATTAGAATCCCCAGTTCCTTTGGAAACTGTATTTGGGTAATACGTGCTTTTAATACTGAATTTCAACCCTAGAAAAAGCAATCAGCGATTTCTTTTTTTTCAGGCAGTATGAAAACATTTTGACAGGCCTGCCTGCATGGGCTACTAAGACCCACTGGGCTTTACGAGTTGAAAAATTAGTCACGGCCTCAATAAAACCTTGTAGTCCACTTAGTACCCTATTTTCAAGATCCTTAGACGTACCAGCATCCATGAATGCAGCTTGGGTGGCTGTTGAGCATAATCCAGATTATCTGGGCTGGATCCAGCAGCAGGGATGCTTCCCTGGCCGCTTCCTTGCAGGACTCACTTCCAGAGAATGTGTTTTGTGTGGGTACATGGTGATGAAAAACCTCGTCTAAAGCCTGATCAGGTAATTTATGTGCCCAAGACCACGTGGACAGGCTGTGGCAGTGTCTATTGAGACAACAAGCACATTAACACTGTTGTTCCGTTACGGGGTTGTGGCCTGGCTAGCGCTGCCACTGTTAACTGCAAGATGATGATTTTGCCCTCTCCCCCCTCTATAACAGCTCTGTTATTTAAATATGTTCCTGTTCATGTGCCAAAGGTGCCTCAGGTGGCTGTTGACAGGCTTTGTAGCATTCACAGGCCAGCGGCCCCCGGTTTTGGGTAAAATGCCTGGGTGCAGGCCCCACCGCGCAGAAATGGGTGCAGGCCTGGGGGCTGTCGGCACACGGGGTCGGCCGCCATTGTCCGTTCAGTGCCCACATACGTTGCCTGGCGCTGCGGGGAGCGCGGGGCCTGGTTTGGCTCTTTGTTTGGCTCGCTCTGTCTGCTGTAAAACGCTCTCCCGACAGGCTGGAAGACCTTGCGTAGGCGTGAGTCACCCTGGGCTCCACGGGGAGTTGTGCGAGCAGATTAGGGGCAGCATCTGACCTTTTCATTTTCGGGAGTGCCCAGACACAATTGGATGAAGAGGTGAGAGGGTATCCAAAGAATACAGGCTGTAATTTAATCAATTGGCGTTTAGATGTGCGGTGATGAGTGTCTGTAAATGCTTTGGATGGATGAATATAGGGTACAACCAAAGGGAAGAGAAATAAGGGTGTCTAAATTCCATAGACCAGGGTTTGGAAGAGCATAGTAAAGAGTAGATAAACAGGAGTGAGATACGATGAGTATGAGAAACTAAAAGCTGCTGAACATAAAGCATTGTATGTTGAACTGTGCCGAGTCTATTTAATCAGGTAGCTTTCAGCCATTTAAAATACCCTCTACACAAATAAAGAGGGTAGAATAAGAATAATCGAAGTCTAGATAAAGCGTGTATTGAGAGTAAAACACAATGATAAGGAAGATTGTGAAGCAAAGAGAAGGAATAAATATGGTGCGGAAAGCAGATGTGGAGACTGGAGGGAAGGTGCATAAAAGATAGATGTAAATAATCAGGCATTTGTCAAATCCTTGAATGTAAAATGTCAGGGCTTCAAGAACTTGTAAAGGTTATTTCCTAACTAGGGCCAGAGTGAAATACTCCTTAAACACGTTGATGCAGCACAGGCATGTGCACGTCTGCTTTGCTGAATGGGACTGGTTTGATTATTTAGTGCCTAAGTAAAAATAATAATTCTTTGTCTCTTTGTTGCCAGGGATATGGGAGAGAAAAGCCATAACAAATGAATGTGAATTGTAAAAGAAGGCAGAAATTAAGACGGGGGGGGGGGAATCACACGAGAAATTACAGTGCTTAAGCATTGAAATCTAAATTGGAAAACTTAAGAGGTAGAATTAAAATAAAATACATGGGATTGAGAAGACTGTCAGATTCCATTGTTTTAGGTGTGGGAAGGCATTGATAAATTTTCAAAGACCCTTAGGGAACACGTTCATAAACAGGATCTAGAAAAGTCTACTTTTAAATGTGACTCTGGAGTGGCACAATCAAAGAATTTCTGCAAAAGCCTAAATAAGGTTTAATGTGGAAAATGCTTTAATCAGGATAATTAATATTAAATGCAAAATTACATAATCACATGCAGTATCTAATTAATTATTTTTAGGAACCAATGTCAGTAGCTAAAAGAGAGACAAAGTACATCAGAAGTTTGGTGAAGTGGTCTTTAGGCCCCAGGGAGTTCAAAGGCTTGTTGTCTTCTGGTAGCTGGGAAGGGCGGGTGTCCTTAGGCTCTGCTTCAGAGGGTAGGATTTCGCTTGGAAGGCTTGGAGCCGTTTTAAGTTACCGGCATAGAAATAAGGAATAGAAGGAATTGTAAATGCTTCATATGTTAATAACCTGGAAAAGGGAATTTGCAGCAGGATAAGAAAAAAAAAAGATACAGTGATGCAGATCTCAAAACTGGGAAACAAAGAGTTGGAGCAGTGGAGGTATGCAACTTATAATACTTCTAAATACATCACATAGATTAAGAGCATTGGCAGATAAGCAGGCTGCACGATTTATGGCAAAGGAAGATAAGCCTGTGGACAGACAAAGCATGAAATAGAAAAAGATGCAGCAAAATAACCTCTGTGGCTGTACACCCACAAGGTGGAAAAAGAACAGATGAGAAAGGTATGGATGATGTTGCCTTCATCACAAATGTTATCATCGGTGCATTACAGCAAACAGTATATTAAAGCACGTGTAGCAGAATGACATTTAAATTGGATGGAATAATCGGACACCAGACAGTGGACCGGGGACTACCTCTGCAGCCACATGTGCGTAGCTTTACTTAGGTCTTTGTCGGCTATAGAACCAGACAACACATGGCAGAGGACAACCACACTTTTCTTCTGAACTCTTGAACCACTTATGGGCACTGTCTTCACACTTACGTAGACTGTATTGTTGGACATTGTATTGAGCACGTTCATTAAAATTAACCAGTTTGTTGAAATGGCCTCTGGTTATATCCAGACAATTGCCGTAGTCTTGCTACAGGAGAGAGTAACAGGAAAAAATGCTATCGTTACACTCAAGACTTCTCAAATGAGATTTTTGTACTCTCTAAATGTAAATTCATTCCCCAGATAGCTTCTTTCGGCTATTTATCCTCTGAGAATCTATTAGCTGTTGCTATTTCTGTGCGGGTAGTAGGATGACTGTTTATAAAGAGCCATGTAGATAAATCAATAACATTTGCAAATCTGATGAACTAGGATTTGCTGCTGGTTGCTGTGACTGGGCTGCTCTGTGGCGTAAGTGCAATTCACTTGACTTGGAATCTGTTCCCAGGTGGAAAAGTGTGACTTCTTTTGCTGCTCTCCTCAGTGATATATTATTTCTTCTTTCCTTCCTGATGAAACAGCTGCAAATTATGGCACAACTCCAAGCTAGAGCAGGCTGAATTCCCTTCCTCAGTCTTCTCACCTCTGTTTTCTTCTGACAGATGACAAGGAGGCAGAGTCCTGGGCGTGCTGTGAAGGTAGTAGGTGTGGGTGGTTTGTGGCTTGCTTGCCATGTCCCTCGGATTCAGAAAACCCAATTCCTTTTGTAGATCAATGACGGGGAGCAGCCGCAGTCTTCTCTGCATCCTGTCTGTCTGTCTTGCTACCTCAAAGACGTAGGTTGTTCTCGGGTGCGTCCTTCAAAGACGCTGTCCTTCTGCTTCCTTATGTGCTTTTGTGCTTTTCTAGGTATTATGATACAGTTGCATGGTGGCAGAGTTCACATCTTTGATCTAAAATCAGCCCTGTTCAATTTTAAGCGCGTAGACTAAATCATTAGACCTGTAAATATTACTTCTTTAGGCAGCAGTCCTCCGTGGTTTTGGATGTTTCCCACTGGATTAGTGGCAAAAGGCTGCTGCATCCACACAGATCAGTTGAGCCGAGACAGTGTGTGGGTCTGATGTGACCTGTCTTGAACGTGCTGCTTTCAAATCTAAATCTGCTAGTTGTGGGATGGTCAGGTCGCCAGCTGTATTGTACTGGGAATGAAGAGCACAGCAGCTCCTTCCTGAATCTTTCATACGTATGATGTAGGGCATCTAAAATAACCCCAGGAGAATTTGTTCTGTAGCTTCCCTTAGTCACATACTTTGGATTTAGTGATGGCTCCTGGTCTCACCGCGCTGTAGGTGCTCGGTGGGTTAGAGCAGCAGTGGCTGTGTGTGCTGCACTGGTTGTGTTTGTCTCCGCTCTGACAGCAAGGGAGAGAGGTCTTTATTCACCAGCAGATCAATGATTTACACCAAACTGCAGAGTTTGGAGCTGATCCAGCCTAGAACTTCTCCAATATTTATGGTGTTTAGCTCCAGGATTTTCCAATTGAAGTGTTTCTGCAGTCCAAGTAGGGTTATGAAATGTTGAAGCAAACTCTCCAAATCCTTACCTTGCCCTGAGAGGAATAATCTGTGCAATAACGTAAGAAGGTTTTAATCTATGCACTTTGAATAGTGGTTCGATAGTCTCTGAAGACATCCTATTTAATTTGGAGTTAATTCCACCTTCATTGCTCCATGGATGCACTTGAGGTGCTCTGTAGTGTTTAATTTGGGTTCTTTTGAATGCCAGATGCAGAGAATTAGAGTAATTATAGTGTGTAACTCGGCTTTTAAAGGCTGCTTCCTTTCTAGAGAGTATGAAGAGTATATAAATTGTTCTAAACGTTTTAGTGGGTATTGATGTCCTGGAAGATTATCCAGCTGGAAATAGAATGCAAGTTCTTTGTGTTTCTCTATCCAAAGATAACATCACCATTTCTGGCTGCTTTCTTAAGGAAAAAAACAAAACAAAACAAAGCAACCTCTGTGCGTGGGGAAATGGCATGTATCTACACACGTGTGGTGCTCTTCGGGAAAAATACTGTCACCTCAATGGAGATCATCTTGTAGCACCACTCTGTACTTTAGGGTCTAGGAGACCTAGTTATGGACTTGTGACCTGTGGTGAATGCTCTTTGGATACCAACGTAATGCCAGTACCCGTTTCCAAGTTGGTATTTTAAGCCACCTTGTAAAAGCTGTTACTCATGGGGAGGAGATTACCATATGCATCTACAGGAGAACTTTTTCTTTCTATTCTGAAAACTGTGCAGCTACAAAACCTCAATAAATGTGAGTTTTTTCCTTGATAGTATGCCTGTTGTGGAATCTTACCCTGCCGTTCCTATGTGCTCGCTCTTAACGTCTCTCCTGAAGCTGCACCATCAGGAGCAAGGATTTTGTTCAGTGTTACTGCAGCACCTGGCAAAAATGACCACGATAACAAAGCTTTTGCTCTTGAATTAGCCTGTGAAAAGCTAAGAAAGAAGCAAGCCAAAGTATCCAGGTCTATCAGGGTTCACTCAACTCTCCAGCCGTTCTGCAAGCCAACTGAGATTCCAAATCTGGGGCTATTGACTGCAGTTTTTCTAAGTTTTTAAGGTGTGCTGAAGTTTAAAAAGAAAATTAGTAAATGTTAATAAAATATATAAATAATTGTGCTCTCCCCGTGCAGTTGTGAATGTGCAGCTTTTTAGTACAGACTAAAGGCGGTGGGCAGAGGCTTTGCTTTATTTTCCAGTGACTGAATGAAGTCTTACAGTCAGTTCTGATGTTTGGTCTTGGCAGTCAGGTTCAGGGCGTGCGGAATGTGTTTGCACCCACTGGCCATACAGTGACGAGCTGCTGCCGGGAGGTTTTCGCTGCACTGGAGAACTGACTCCTATGTACTGTTAAATCAAATTTCCTGTGAAATTGTGAACCCGAGACATGGGTACGCCCTGTTTCAGTGCGCCATAATTCACTTGGGCAAAGTGCGGTGGTGGAGCTGACCCGCGCGATGCGCGGGCTGTGATGAGATGCACCGTCGCTGACGGGGGCTTCCGAGGCAGCGGCTGCGGTGGGAATTGTCTGACAGCTTCGTATTTCAGTTGTGACTGGCCGTACTTACAGTAATGAGGATGTAATTATTTTTTGTTTTAGCCTGGTTAGAGCCACAAACATATGGTACAGTCGCAGAAGAAATTATTTTGGGTAGCAATCCTTAAATATTTTTTTGGCAATCAAATGACTAGGCCTTTCCCAAGGGAAACAGAGCTTCCTGTAATAGCACTGTACTGGCAAGTCTTCGTTGCTGCTCTTCCACCCAGAGACAAGCCATACCTCCTCCCATCCTCGTTTGGCTGAGAGTCTGGTTGGTTTATTTGCTGTTGGCAATGCTCGCTTAGCTTGCTGTCACCTGGAGAGAGGACAGCACAGCAGGGTCTCTTTCCCTGCTGTGCAAAGGGCTAATGCATTGAGAGAATTACTTTAGACTTGACTTTTTTTTTTTTTAATTTTAATTTTTTTTTTTCCCCTTGAAAAGTGGCTATGCTTCTGTTCATCATCAGTGCCAGAAGAAGCAATGGATTTGGGGGGTGTCGGGAATGTTTTATAGAGCTCTACTGAACAAACAGGGAGCCATTTCTCAAATGTGGATGTTTTATAGTAAACCATGCAACTACTGAACGCAGTGTGTCCAGCAGGAGAGAAGTTCCAGTTATGGCATCTCACGATGAGTCTGT
Source organism: Tetrax tetrax (assembly GCA_009806455.1). Lineage (NCBI taxonomy): Eukaryota > Metazoa > Chordata > Aves > Otidiformes > Otididae > Tetrax > Tetrax tetrax. The sequence goes on from WHYT01017858.1 coordinate 200,064, forward strand.
ATCCTGTGTCTGTATACCCTTAAGGCAGGTTACGCATACGCTGCTTCCTCATTAGCGGCTCTCCAATTAGAGAGCGAGCGCCCGCCTGGCATCCGGCGTTCTGCACGGTGGCTGACTGCTCCTTCTCTTTCTCCTGCGCGGAATAATTTCTGTAGCAGCTCTGATGTGGGCAACGCAGTCTGATGCAAGAACTTTCAGACGGGTTTGTCCCCTGATGGTAGCTGAAGGGGCCGCTTTGTTCAGAAGCGGAAGGGAGCTGATCTCCGGTGAAAGAACAAAGTCCGGTGATCCCAAAGAATATCTTTGTCAACATTTATGGATTCATGGGGCTGTGGATATATTGCCTCAGCCCTGCAGGAGCCTTTGTAGGGGAAAACAAATCTCGCATGAGTGGTCCTCCAGCCAACCTTATTTTTCCTCATTGCTGGGACAGAGCACGATTCCCAGTGCTTTCAATGTAGGAGGTGCGCTTTGAAAGTGAGACCTCTGACCTCGCTCTGTAATGTCGTGGTTCCTGGAAGCTGTGTTTTGCTGAAAGCTTTTGCTTTTAAAGGAGAAAAAGAGCAAACAAGGATGCTCAGTGTCAAAGCTAAAAAGAATTCCTCCTCTTTAATGTTTACTCTTAGAAGCTGGAGAGGAATTTAGGGCCCAAAATTAGGTGTTCAGGTGTTACCATAGGGAGAGCTGATGCCTTAGAAATGTTGAGAAGAGAATTGTATCCAGAAATGCCTCGCAAGGCAGGTTCTCTGTCCCATCCTGCAGCGTTCACAGCCCTTGACCCCTCTTCTGGCTCCATATTTGTTTATTTCTTGAAAGTTGGAGCTGGTTTTGCTCTCCTCCCCCCACCCCACCCATGCTAAAGCATGGCTGGAAGAGGTACAGCTGGAGCGGGAAGGAGCTGCCATGCTTGAGGGAGGAATGATGGCGTGAGTCATCTTGGGAAGAGCAGGGAACTGAAGTAACTTTTTTGTGTGTGTTTTTTTTCATGTGCTTGGCAAGTGGTGAGGGCTCCAGGCTTTGCTACTGAGAGAGTGCTGGTTGTGCCCTTAACATGCCGTGCTAACGAGAGGGGAAACTACAGAGCACAGACAGGTTAGTTGATAGCTTTTCCAGGAGTTAGAAGACCACGGAGACAAGTCAGATATCAAAGTTGCTTTGATTTCTCTAACTCATGAGAATGGCAGAAGGATTTGTCTTTTCTTGTAATTGACCTCAAGTTTGGATTTCATTCAGGCAAGTAAGGTGCCTTTTTTTTTTTTTTTTTTTTTTTTTTTTTTT